>JAEOAD010000048.1:10342500-10700000 GCA_036365145.1 Orientallactaga sibirica | reverse complement strand
CTCTACCAACTGGGCTACTCCAGCCCCCACTGACTTTTTTTTTTTTTTTTGGTCTCACTCTGGCTCAGGCTGACCTGGAATCCTGGAATTCACTATGTAGTCTCAGGGTGGCCTTGAACTCTCGGCAATCCTCCTACCTCTGCCTTCCGAGTGCTGGGATTAAAGACATGTGCCACCATGCCTGGCTTCCCATTGATTTTATGCACATATATATATAAATTTGGTTCTGCAAGGTAGGGTCTCACTCTGGTCCAGGCTGACCTGGAATTAACTATGTAGTCTCAGGGTGGCCTCGAACTCTCGGCGATCCTCCTACCTCTGCCTCCCAAGTGCTGGGGTTAAAGGCGTGCGCCACCATGCCCGGCTTATTCAGATAATTTTGACTAGGGAGAAGGAAGGGAGGGAGTTGGGGAAAGAAGGAAGAATGAAAGGAAGAAAACTACTTTCTAAAAAATGGTTTTATTCTCAGTGTGCTGGACAAGCTGGAGAAAATGGCAGCTGGCACTCCCAGATGAGTGGTGGTGTGCATCGCCCATGGGGCACCACTAGCTTTAGGGACCACAGAAAACATTCCCTTTAGTTTCCACATGTGGCATTCAGAGCCAGGCACAGTGGACCCTTCTCCAGGCCCCTGTGTGCTGCTCAGGTGGCTGAGGCAGGGGCAGAGGGGTTGCTTGAGCCCCTCCAGGGGAGCTCCGTGGTTGAGCTTCCACCTCACAATTCGGACTTCTAAGTACTCCTGTCTGTTTGCTGCCAGCAAGAGATGCACCCCTCCTCCAAACACACAGTGGAGGAAGAGATTCAATGAATAAACACTGACCTTTATTGAAAAAATTATTCTCAGGGTGGAATCCAGCTGCCTCCTGAATGGAATGATGCCGTGGTGTGAAGCAGAAGCAGTGGATTTGCAAAAAGAGATAGGAAGGACGTGAAGCTCGGAGCTGAAGCATTTATGAAAGATGTGCTTTTTATCGTTCACATGTTGTTGGCCTGCATAGACTCTTACTCTGAATGGCTGCTCACATACTCCAGTGTGTGTATTCAGAATGTACTTTTGCTTCAACGTTTACTTTCTGTGATGTAGTGCTTTGGTGTTCCCATGGCAACCTCCTTGCCCTGTGGATGGACAGAGTTCTCACTGCTAAACATGCGGTGTGTTGTAAAGTGCATTGTATGGGTTTGAAACCAAAAGAGGAATAAAGCATTCAGAGACTTTATATTTGCAGAAGAAATGCTCTGTTTTTATATTTTGTAACACTGACTGACACTTATAAATTCGATAACCATGCTCTGCTACCCCATGTCAAATACATGATGAACAAAAGGATGGGTGTCATTTTCTTCCTTTAAAAAAAAAAAAAAGCGTTTGAAAGCCAGGTGTGGTGGCGCATGCTTTTAATCCCGGAACTCAGGAGGCAGAGGTAGGAGGATTACTGTGAGTTCAAGGCCACCCTGAGACTATATAGTGAATTCCAGGTCAGCCTAGGCTAGTGTGAGACCCTATCTTGAACCCCCCCCCAAAAAAAACTTATTTGAGCCAGGCGTGGTAGCGCACTCCTTTAATCCCAGCACTCAGGAGGCAGAGGTAAGAGGATTGCCATGAGTTCGAGGCCACCCTGAGACTACATAGTGAATTCCAGGTGAGCCCGAGCTAGACTGAAACCCTACCTTGGAAAAAAAAAATTATCTGAGAGAGAGAATGGACGTGCCAGGGCCTCTAGCCGCTGCAAACAAACCCCAGGTGCATGCGCCACTTTGCACATCTGGCTGCACATCTGGCTGCACATCTGGCTGTACGTGAGTACTGGGGAATCAATCATGGGTCCTTAGGCTCTGCAGGCAAGCACCTTAACCACTAAACCAGCTCTCCAGCCCTGAGGTGTTGTTTTCTAAAGGTCACCCAAGCTTTTTCTGCATCAAATGCACCTTCATAAAATGTGTCCTTTGCAGATTATTTTTTATCATTTTAGAAATAGTCGTTTGGGGCTTTGAAGATCAGGTGGGGGAGGGCTGAGGATATAGCTCAGTGGTAAAGCGCTTGTGAAACTCAGGTGAGGCCCTAAATTCAATGCTGAGGACTAGGAAAGTTAAAGAAAGCACAGATCATGTCACCATTCTTCAGTCCAGGGGATGTGAGTAGCTGCACTACTCTGGTAGAAAAACCCCAAGCCACCTCTCAGAGGAGAAGCCCGTTCTTCAGGCAGTGGCAGTCACAGGAGGGCAGACAAGAGCTTTGATTCATGGGCAGTTGGGAACACTGAAGCTGCGGTCTGGAGGAAAGGAGTCTGTGAACCATATCCCTGCTGGTGTTTCTAGTCTCATTCCTCTTTCCACTTGCCTGTGAAGCCTAAGGACCAGGTTTGAGTGCCCAGTACCCACATAAACCAGAAGCACAAGGCGGCACATGCACCTGGAGTTTGTTTTGCAGTGGCTAGAGGCCACTTTCTTTCTTTCTCTCTCTTTTCTCTCTCGCAAATAAATATTAAAAAGAAACAATACATGCCTTTAATCTCAGCATTTGGGAAGCAGAGGTAGGAGGATCATTGTGAGTTTCAAACCAGCCTGGGACTATAGAGTGAGTTCAAGGTCAGCCTGGGCTACAGTGAGTCTCTACCTTAAAAGAACCAAAAATCAAAGCTGGGCATGGTTGTGCATGCCTTTAATCCCAGCACTTGGAAAGAGGTAGAAGGATCACTGAGAGTTTGAGGCCAGCCTGAGATTACAAGTAAATTCCAGTTTAGCCTGGGCTAGAGAGAGACCCTACCTTGAAAACCAAAAACACACACAAAAAAAAAACCCCAAAACTATAAAAATAAAATCAATACAACACCACACAAAAAATGGAGGCCCTATGTTCTGATTTTTTTTTGTTTATGTATGTGTGCTGTATGTACATATATGTGCCCTTGTTGTTTATGTATGTGTGATGTATGTACATGTATATGTCCTTGTTGTTTATGAGTGTGTGATGTACCCTTGTCAGTGTCCTAGACTCTTGCCTGCAACAGATATCACTCACTCAGAGGCCTGAATGGAACATTGAGTGCACTGACTCATCACTCTTCTGCCTGGGGCTCGCTGGTCAGCTGGTACTACGGGAAACAGAGACAGAATTTTTGGGCTCATTTAGCCAGTCTGACTGAACAAATGGCACCTCCAGGCCCAATGAGAGGAAAAGTAATGCATGGAAATGTAATAACGAACAACATTTGGGGCTGGGGAGATGGCTTAGTGTTTAAGGCATTTGACTGAAAAGCTAAAGGACACAAGTTCGATTCTCTAAGACCCACATAAGCCAGATACACAAGGTGGTACATGTGTCTGGGGTTCATTTTGCAGCAGCTGGAGGCCCTGGCACACCCATTCTCTCTCTCTCTACCTATTTCTCTTTCTCTCAAACAAATAAATGAAAACATAATATTTTTTTTTAAAAAAGAACATTTGATGCTATCTTTCCTCCAACATATGTGCCCAGTTGTAGCAGACAGCTTCAGGTTCGCTGAGATGAACTTTCAGACCAGGCACAGTTATGGAGGAAGGGATATTCTTTATTGAAGCTTACAGATCCAGGGGAAGTTCCATAAAAGCAGGGCCAAACAGAGAGAGCCAAGCCAGCCAGCCACCACAGCACACAGAGCAAAACTACTGCCAAAAGGTCACACAGCACACTTCAGGAACTCCTGCTAGGCACATTTGCATATCTTTACAATGGAATCTCAAACCCACCATTAACACCTTAAGACCAGCCCCCAGTGACATTGCCTCTAGGAAGGTGATTGCAGATGCAAACTATAACTAAAAAACAAAACCCTGAATATATTGGGGGACAAATATTGAAACTACCACACAAGTGCTCATGCATCCAGAGGCACATGTTGCATATCCTGTACACATACACACCACATAGACACATCATGTTTTATACACCACAAACAAGACTAACCAGAAAAGCTGAGGCTCTGTCAAGTCTTTGCTTATTTATTCCTCACTGATGTTTCAAGTCAGTTGTTCATTATTTCCTGGACAGTGTGTTGAGACAAGGTCTCACTACATACCCCAGTAATTCTGCTTGGGCTTCCTGGGAGCTGGAAGTACAGGCATTGTGCCACCACATAGCCAGCTCTGAGAGACCTTTTAATTTTATTTATTTTCAAGGAGGGAGGGAGAGAGGCAGAGAGAGAATGAGAATGGGCGTGCCAGGGCCTCTAGCCTCTACAAATGAAGTCCAGGTTTGTGTATCTGGCTTTATATAAGTACTGGGGAATAGAACCTGCATTGTTAGGCTTTGTAGGCAAGCATCTTAACTGCTGAGCCATCTCCAGCCCCTGGGAGGCCCTTTTAAACATAATGATAAGAGCCAGGTATATGAGCATTCCCAGCACTTGGTAGCAGAAGGGTCTCAGTTTGAGGCCAACCTGGGCTACATAGTGAGGCCTTGTTTTTTTTTAAAAAAAAAAAAAAAATGGGCTTTTCCCCCCAGTAGCACTGTTTGGCCTGCAGGTCCATGCAGAGCCACGGATGCATTTCACAGGATGGGGTTTGTTAAAGTCATCAAGAATAAGGACTACTGGGCTGGAAAGATGGTTTAGCAGTTAAGGTGTTTGCCTGCAAACCCAAAGGACCCTGGTTCAATTCCTTAGAACCCACATAAGCCAGACGCACAAGGGGGTGCATGTATCTGGAGTTCATTTACAGTGGCTAAAAGCTCTGGTGTGTCCATTCTTTCTCTCTCGTCTCTCTCTCTCTCTCCTTCTTTCTTTCTCTCTCATAAATAAATAAATAAATAAATAAAAATAAATAAATAAATAAATAAAATATATTTAAGAATAAGGCCTACGTTTAAGAGATACCAAGTAAAATTTAGAAGGTGACAAGAGGGTAAAATTGACTACTATGTTCACAAACACTTGGTGATCCAAGACAAAAAAATAAGTACAACACACCCAAACACAGGATGATGATTCATGTAACTAACAGAGGTGTCACTTGTCAGATTGCTTATGCCCGTATAGAAGGGGATATGAGAGTCTGCGCAGAAGACGCACGTGAACTGCCAAAGTATGGTGTGAAAGCTGGCCTAACAAATTATGCTGCAGCCTATTGTACTGGCCTGCTGCTGGCCCGCAGGCTTCTCAGCAGGTTTTGCAAGGACAAGATCTATGAAGGCCGAGGGGAGGTGAGTGGACATGAATACAATGTGGAGAGCATTGATCGTCAGCCTGGTGCCTTCATGTGCTATTTGGATACAGGCCTTGCTGGATCCACAACTGGCAATAAAGTTTTGGGGGGCCCCAAAGGGAGCTGTGGATGGAGGCTTGCCTATCCCTCATAGTACCAAACGCTTCCCCTGTTATGATTCAATGCAGAAGTACACCAGAGGCTCATCATGGGTCAGAATGTTGCAGATTATATACATCACCCAATGGAAGAAGATGAAGATGCATACAAGAAACCATCCTCTCAGTACATAAAGAACAAACTCTCTCCAAACATGATGGCAGACATGTGCAAGAAAGCCCGTGCTGCTATACGAGAGAATCCAGTCTGTGAGAAGAAACCCAAGAGAAAAGTTAGGAAGAAGAGGTGGAATCATCCCAAAATGTCCCTTGCCCAGAAGAAAGATCGAGTCGCTCAAAAGGAGGTAAACTTCCTTAGAGCTCAGGAGTGAGCTGCTGAGAGCTAAAGCAATTTTCTTTTTCTTTTTTATTGACAACTTCTTTAATTGTAGACAATATCCCATGGTACTTCCCTCACTCCCCCCCAATTTCCCCTTTGTAAAGTAATTTTCTATGAAGATTTTTTTTAAAGACAATAAACTTATTGACCAAGCCAAAAAAAAAAAAAAAATGGGAGTAGGGGTTAGGGCTAAAGGTATATAATTTTTTTTTTTTTTTTTTTTTTTTTTTTTTTCGAGGTAGGATCTCGCTCTAGCCCAGGCTGACCTGGAATTCACTATGTAGTCTCAGGGTGGCCTCGAACTCACAGCGATCCTCCTACCTCTGCCTCCCGAGTGCTGGGATTAAAGGCGTGCACCACCATGCCCGGCTTTAAAGGTATATAAATTTAACACTTGAGACCATACACTTGATTCCTCTCAAGGTTTGATTCCCCAGCACCCACATAAAGGCAGGTGCATAAAGTGGTGTACACACCTCGAGTTTGTTTGTAGTAGCAAAAGGCCCTGCTGCACCTATACTCTCTTTCCTCCTCTAAATAAATAATAAATTATTTTTTAAGTGGTATATGAATCTTTCCTCTGGCCAGTTGAAAATCAGAACAGGGCTAGAGAGATAGCTCAGATGTTAAGTGAGCTTCCTGTGTAAGTGTGGGAGGTGGGTTGAGACTGCCCAGATTCACATCTTCAGCTGGGCATGGCCATGTGCTCCTGGAACCCCAGACCTGCTGGGAAGCGAAGACCAGAGACTCTTTGGAGTCCTTCAAGTTGTAGAATTAGTACAAGATTCTGGCTCAAAGCCAGGGGAAGCGCAATGGAATAATAGGGTGTCTGCTCCGTGTGCATGGGGCCCTGGGTTCAATCCCCAGTACTGCAGACATCAGGTGAGGTGATGTGTATCCATAATCCAGTACTCAGGACGCAGAGGCAGAATGATCAGCTATGTTCATCCTGGACATGTATGGTGGTGCACGCCTTTAATCCCAGCCCTTGGAAGGCAGAGGTAGGAGGATCACTGTGAGTTCGAGGCCACCCTGAGACTACATAGTAAATTCTGGGATAGCCTGGGCCAGAGTGAGACCCTACCTCAAAAAACCAAAAAAAAAAAAAAAAAAAAAACCAATACCATATATTTTTTTCATCGCAACTCAAGCTATGTTTGAATGTATGTATGTTTCCCATAGACTCAGGTGTTTTATTAAAGCTTGTCTCCAGCCACTTGGCTGGAGGACATGTCACTGGGGGCAGATCCTGGAGTTGGGTCTGAATTCCAGCGCAAAGGTATAAGAGAGAAGTCTGGACCCTCTGGCAGGGTCCCTGCTACCTGCTGCCAGTTTTGTCCTTGTTCCTTTTTGGTGTGTGTGCTGGCCATGGTTTCTCTCTGCTTGGATTATGAAAGCTGCTTCTTCCACCATTGGTGGAACTTCTCCTGGACCTGTAAGATTGAAATAAGTCCCTTCCTCCCCTAAACCGTGCCTGGTTTGGATGTTCGTTCCAGCAATGTGAAACTGACTACAACACTGCCATCAAGAGACAGTAACTATTATGATCCCCATGTTATAGAAGATCAGGCTATCAGGTAGAGACTAAATAATTGCCCATGTCCGTCTCTTCAATATTATACTGAAGCTAGCTGAACTGGCTCCAGAACATGCTTTCTACCTTGCACACCTGTCAAGGGCATCCACTCCAGAGCTCAAAGCCGGGATCTGAGAGTCATCGTTCATTTCCTCCGTCACCTGCTTCCAAGCTTGGGTACCGTTAAACATGCTCGTGAACTTGTGGACTTCCCTTCACCTCCACGGCCACCACTCTTACCCGACTCTGTGCATGTCTATTAACCTCCTAGCCAGTCACCCTCTCTCCATTCTACCTAGCCTTGCCTCAGAACAGTGAGATTTTAAGTAAAAAAAATCTTATGTCACTGCCCGGTTGAAATGTCGTCATGGGTTTTCATACTTGTGACCTTGACCTGAAAAACCTCAACAACTGGGCCCGTTTCCCTTAGTGTTACACCCCACCTCAGCCTCCGAGAGGTCCATTGCTGGAACAAAAGCACACACTGTCCCCTCACGGCCTTTTCTCATGCTGTTTCCTTAAATCAAAGCAATCTTCTCACAGAACCCCACTTCTTTCAGGTCTTTTCTTTGAAACTTTCTTTTTTAAGTTTTTTATTTTATTTATTTATTTGAGAACGAGAGAGCCAAAGAGGCAGATAAAGAGAGAGAATGGGCGCACCAGAGCTTCCAGCCACTGCAAACAAACTCTAGACACATGTGCCACCTTGTGCTTCTGGCTTACATGGATCCTGGGGAAATCAAACCAGGGTCCTTTGGCTTTGCAGGCAAATGCCTTAACCACCAAGCCATCTTTCCAGCCCTTCTTTCAGGTCTTAATCCCATGTTGCCTCTTCCTATGGATTCTAAAGGAATTTCTTCTTTCTACCTTCTTTTTTTGTTGTTATTGTTTTGATTTGATTTGAGGCAGAGTCTCACTCTAACCCAAGCTGACTTGTAGCTCAACTCTGTAGCCCCAGGCTGGCCTCAAACTCACAGTTATCCTCCTACCTCAGTCTCCTGAGGGTTGGCGCTAAAGGCTTGTGCCACTGCCTGGCTTCTAAAGGACTTTCCATACCATGGTGTCATGTTTCCTTCATAGCATGTCACAATATGAATTTGAAAGGAAATATGAACATAGCTATAAGCATAGAACAAGTCCTGTTCTACCAAAGTTCAAATCCTGGCTTTACCCCATGACTTTTCTGTGCCTCTAACCCCTCATTAGGAAGAGGCATAATAATTCTTACTTAATATGGATGCTGTGAGCCTGTGGTGGAGTAGTATGTCTGTAATCCCATCAACTGGGAGGATGAGGCAGGAGGATCAGGCTTTCAAAGCCATCCTCAGCTACACAGTGAGTTCAAGGCCAATGCAGGCTACATGAGACAGTCTCCAAAATGAAAAAAATGGCTGTGGTGGTGAGCTATAATGATGCCTGGCATGTGGCAGATGTGGAGATACTCTTTCTGCTTTTTTAAAAAAAAATATTTATTTGAGAAAAAGAGAGAGAGAGAGAGAAAGGAAGGAAGAGGCAGATAGATACAGAGAGGGAAAGGGTGCACCTGGGCCTCCAGCCACTACAAACACACTCGAGACACCTGTGCTACCTTGTACATCTGGCTTACGTGGTGTGGTAGTTTGAATAGATGTCCCCCAATCTATTGTGTTTTATTAGTTTGTAGTTTGCATCTGCAGCCAGGAGGCAGTGTCACAGAGTGAATCTTAAGGTGTGGTGGTGGGTTTAGGATTTCAATGTAAAGATATGCAAAGTGTGCCTGGCTGGAGTTCCTGAGGTGTGCTGTGCGGTGTGGTTTTTAGCTTTTGGCTTTTCTCTCATTGTGTTTGGTCCAGTGAAGGAAGGCCAGCTTCTTCTGCCATTGTGGAACTTCCCCTGGATCTATAAGCTTCAATAAATTTCCCTTCCTCTATAACTGTGCCTGGTCTGGAAGTTCATTCAACGAACCTGAAGCTGTCTGTTACACGTGGGTGCTGGGAAATCAAACCTGGGTCCTCAGGCTTCTCAGGCAAGTGCCTTAACTGCTACTCCATCTCTCCAGCCCTTCTCTCTTTTTGTCCTTCTCTGCTTTTACTATGAGTATGCAAAAAGGAAAGCAACTTGTCAACTTTGTCACATGAATGATTTTTTTTCCCCCCTCTTCACCATCTGCTGATATTTTGACCCTGGAATCACCAATTTGTATGCTTTCGTGGTCTAGTTCATATGCATATATTTTATTTATTCATATTGTACAATTGTTATATACAATCTACAAAAAGCGCAGTCCATTTTCCGTTGCCAAATCAGAGCCATGTTGCAAATAGGGAAGAGAGCACGGTCAGTTATCCAAACTCATCAGCCGTATCTATCAGCTGTCATAGGATGTATTTAAATCTGTGGATATTGCCACAGGGGAACTTCTTGTCTTTGCAGCGACCACAGAGCTCCTGCCGATGAGGCTTCATCAGATCGATGTGTCTTTTCTTTTGAGGACAGGAACAACGAGTCTTGGAGCAGGTCTTTAAGAAGCAAGGAACAGATTGGATAGTAACACGTCAAATTAGTTTCAAGTGGAATCCCCATATCAAAATACTTTATTTTATTTTTTCTCCCCCAATAGCTTCATCTTCCATTGAGTCCCATGAGAAGCCTAGGAACAAGATGTACAAAAACACCTGGCACACCCATTCTCTCTGTCTGTCTCCTCTCCTTGCTTCCAAATAAATATATAAATAAAAACATTTAAGGGCTGGAGAGGTGGCTTAGCAGTTAAGGTGCTTGCCTGTAAAGCCTAAGGACTGGGGCTCGATTACCTAAGTAAGCCAGATGCACAAGGTGGCACATATATCCAGAGTTTGTTTGTAGTGGAAAAAGGCCCTGGAGCATCCATTCTCTCTCTCTCTCTCTCTATCTGCTTCTTTCTCTCAAATAAAGAAAAAAATACAATATTGAATAAAAAATGTTTAAATAAGTAGAGCTGGAGAGATGGCTTAGCCATTAAGGCATTTGCCTGCAAAGCCAAAGGATCCAGGTTCAACTCCCCAGGACCCACATAAGCCTGATGCACAAGGGGGCGCATGCATCTGGGGTTCACTTGCAGTGGCTGTAGGCCCTGAGCACCTATTCTCTATGCTTCTTGCTCTCTCCTTCTCTCTCTCTCTTTCTCTCTCAAATAAGTAAATAATAATAATAGTAATGATAAAATTTAAATAAGTAAAATAATAACATTTCGAACATACAAAAAACTTAATGTTCTAAAGCTAATATCCAATACCATAAACCCCAAACTATTTGCCACAGAGGCTTCATGTCAGCAGAAATGTAATAACCAATGAAAATATTCTGTGCACTTACCTGACACTGGATTGCTTCCACTCGGTAAGGGTTAAAACCCTTTTGACACTTGCAACAGAGTTGTTTGAAATAAACCTAAATAGAAATTTGTCATTTTAATTCTAGCCGACAAGCACATATATCTCCAAGCACCCAGCTCACAATGTAACTCATCCTTTCACCTTGTACTTTGCTCATATGTCACCTCTGCTCTTGTCATCTTAATTACTACTAGTGCTGTCACCTCTTCTAACTCTGAGTTCGACTTTCCTCACCTGTAAAATTGGGATAGTACTACTTTTTCTATAGTTCTGACAACTACCCAATGACATGCAAAGCAAACCATAATAAGTACTCAATAGACAGTAGCTCTTATAGGGCTGGAGAGATGGCTTAGTGGTTAGGGCACTTGCCTGTGAAGCCTAAGGACCCAGGTTCAACTCCCTAGAACCCACATAAGGCAGATGCACAAAGTGCTGCATGCACACAAGGTGCCACATGCACCTGCAGTTTGATTGTAGTGGCTAGAGGCCCTGGAGTACCAATTCTCTCTCTTTCTCTCTCTCTCAAAATGAAAAAAAGAAAGTAGCTCTTATAGTTTGTTTTCTTGGGTGGGTCAAACCCTTTTGCCTTTGTCCCCCTGACATGCCATTTTTCCCCTTGAACTTAATGACTTTGTGGGTTCCCATCACCGCCACATGCATTGTTGGCTTTGTCCATTTTCCTGTGCACATTTTCCCTGGGTTTATGTGAATTGCTAATTCTGTGTAAAATCCTGCTGGGACATCATGATGCAATCCATCTGACAGGTTAACCTCCCTCTTTCGTGTCGTTTCAGCACCACTTCCATGCCACGGGTGCCACTGCACATAGTTCCACCCTGTGCTTTTGTCTGTATCACTCCTGCTGTTAAGGCAGACCAGCAAAGAGAATAGTTTAGCCCCCAGAGACACTGCTTGGCTTGAGCAGTCAACACGCCCTTCTCCTACACAATGCACTGAGCAACCTGTTGGGCACCTGCAACCCTCACCTGTACCAAGTGCACGTTCACTCCACTCCCAACAATGAACTAGCTTTCTTAGCAACCATTATTAGTGATCAGGACCCATTCAAATAATTCTTAGATAAATCTGGGATCCAAACAGTGGTGGTTTTGGATGCGTGCACAGTAAACTGTGTCCTCTAGGGGAACTTTCAGGGGAGAAATCCCTGTTTACTATATTAAAATATTTTTATTTGCTTGAGAATGAGGATGAGAGAGAGAGAGTGTGTGGGGGCCTCCCAATACTATAAATGAACTCCTGATACATGTGCCACTTTGTGTGTCTGCCTTTATGTGGATACTAGGGAATTGAACCCAGGCTGGCAGACTTTGTAAGCAAGTGCCTTTAACCGCTGAGCCATCTCCCCAGCCCCACAATAACTTGTGCCTTTATATAACTGGACAGACATGATTAAAATCAGATGCATCGTGGGAAGAAACATGAACAGTATAGAAAACATTATATAACCCAAATCTGTCAATCAAACCACACCCCTAGCAAACTGATGCACTTCACCTAAAAGTATTATTTTAATTTATTTGCAAACAGAGAGCAAGAGAGAGGGGGGGAGGGAGAGAGAATGAGCACAAAGGTCCTCTTGCCACTGCAAACGAACTCCAGATGCACATGCTGCTTTATGCATCTGACCTTATGTGAGTACTGAGGAATCAAATCCTGGCTGTCAGGCCTCACCTAAAAAATTCTATCAAGAGGAGCCCCAGACCACTTTCTGGAGCATTTGGAAACTCTCACACCAGTAGCCCCCTGCCCATTTGACAGTGTATTCAGCCATTTACTATTGCTTTGCTCTTGATAAGGTTTGCTGCTTACCTACTTATATGCACCTTTCTTTATGACTTTGAGTAAGATGCCAAGAACCTAGAAATGCTGAGACCTCTGGAAATGCCATCAGAATAAACTTTGGTTGTTCTGAAAAAAAATTCTTGAGGGTGAGTTCTATATCTTGGGTTTTTTTTTTTTTTTTTTTTTTTTTTTTTTGGCATCCCAGTACATTGGAATGTCTGAATTATGCCCATTTCTTCTGGCAAGAGATGGGAAATAACTGACTGAATTTATAATTCCAGCCAGGTGTGGTGGCTACACGGAGGTAATCCCAGAACTCAGGGAGCAGAAGCAGAAGGATTGGAGCAAGTTTGAAGGCTGATCTAGACTACAAAGCAAGTTCCTGGGCTATATAGTGAGATCATGTTGAGAAAGAGAACAAAATCCAGTGCGGACAGCACATCTACCATGCCCAGAATACAACCAAAACTGGCTAAGGGGCAGGGAGAAGGCTCAGTGGTCAAAGGCACTTGCTTGCAAAGTTTCCTGATCTGGGTTCAATTTCCCAATACCCAGTATAAGGCTAGGTACAGAAAGCAGGGCGTGTGTCTGGACTTTGTTTGCTGTGGCAAAGTGCCTGGTATATCCATTCTCCTTTCTTCTCTTCTCTCTGTCTCCTAGCAAATAATTATTTTTTTTAAACCTGGATAAGCTTAGAGGCAGGTATGATGGCTTGTGTCTTCAATCCCAGCACTCCAGGTGTAATGGCAGGAGGATCAGAGGTTCAAGGTCACCTCAGCTATTCAGCATGTTTGGGGTCAGCCTGAGCTGCATGAGATTCTGTCTCAAAACAAAACCAAAAAAAAGGATAGACTTACAAAGGATTGGGGGGTGAGGAAATCAACTTTATTGAAAGAAAGTAGATAATAATACTTATTGGGAGGTAGTTCTGATACTGGTTTAAAATGCAAAGACAGGCTGGGGATAACTCACCAGTTAATGGTGCTTGCTGGCAAAGCCTGATGGCCAGGGTTCAAATACCATGGTATCCCCAGATGCAAAAAAGCCGTCTATGTGCCTGGTGTTCATTTGCAGAGACAAGAAACCCTTTCATGCCTATACATTTCTTTCTCTCTCTCTCTCTCTCTCTCTCTCTCTCACACGCACACGCACACTCACACGCACACACACACATTAAAATATAAAAATGTATATGGTACCGGGCATGGTACTGCACGCCTTTAATCCCAGCACTAGGGAAGCAGGGGTAGGAGGATCACTGTGAGTTTGAGACCATCTTGAAAGTATATAGTGAATTCCAGGTCAGCCTGGACTAGAGAGAGGCTCTACATCAAAAAAACAAAAAAGCAGGGTGTGGTGGCACATGCCTTTACCTGGCACTCAGGAGGCAGAGGTAGGAGGATCATGGTGAGTTTGAAGCCACCCTTAGACTACATAGTGAATTCCAGGTCAGCCTGGACTAGAGTGAAACCCTACCTCAAAAAAACAAAACAAACAAACAAACAAAAATTTGGGGCTGGAGAGATGGCTTAGGGTTAAGGCATTTGCCTGCAAAGCCAAAGGATCCCAGTTCGATTCTCCAGGAATCACATAAGCTAGATGCACAAGGGGGTGCAAGCATCTGGAGATCGTTTGCAGTGGCTGGAGGCCCTGGCACGGCATTCTCTTCCCCCTGCCACCTCTTTCTCTCTTGCTCTCTCAAATAAATAAACATAAAACATTTTTTAAAATGTAGGGGCTAGAGAGATGGCTCAGCAGTTAAGGTGCTTGCCTGCAAAGCCTAATGACCAGGGTTCAATTCCCCAGGACCCACATCAAACATCTGGAATTCGTTTGCTGCAGCTGGAGCTCTGGTGTGCCCATTCTCTGTCTGTCTCTCTTCTCTCTATCTCTCTCTGCTTGCATATAAATAAATAAATATTTTTAAAATTAGAACTAAAAATTTATAATATAAAGATATAATAGAAATTTCTGTCAAGAAGTTAAATGTGCCAGGTGTGGTGGTGCACGCCTTTAATCCCAGCACTCAGGAGGCAGAGGTAGGAGGATTGCTGTGAGTTCCAAGCCACCCTGAGATTACATAGTAAATTCCAGGTCAGCCTGGTTTAGAGTAGACCCTGCCTTGAAAACCAAAAAGAAAAGAAAAAAGATTTTGGGCTGGGGACATGGATCAGTGGTTAAAGGTACTTGCTTCAAAAGTCTGTTGGCCTGGATTCAATTCCCCAGCACCCATATAAAGCTGGAAAACTGTATCTAGAGTTCGATTGGAGCAGCTATACACTCTGATACACACACACACACATGCACACTCACACACACATAAAATAAAAAAGTAAAAGAATATTTGCCTCTCAAAAACCAAAGTTGGTTTAAAAAACGGATTATAGATATCAAAGAGGAGTTAGATGTGGTGGCACATGTCTTTGGTCTATGTTCTTCAAGGCTAAGGTATGAGGATTGCCATGAATTCAAGGCCAGCCTGGGGCTACAGAGTAAGTTCCTGGTCAGCCAGATCTAGAGAAGAAAGAAAAAAATCCAAGGGGAAAAACTCTAAACAAGATTGGGATATTGAAAACTTAATCTTCTAAGATTAAAAAAAGAAGCTGAGTAGGAAGTTAGTCAAATCCAAAGAGGGCAGTAGTCACCAAGGCAGGACACTGTCACTGAAGCACTCATAACATTACAAAGTCCTGAAAAATATGGGAGAATCCTTGCGCAATATAAATAACAGACACAGACGATGTGATTTCCATGTGGAAGTTCCAGAGATATCCAAAAGAATGGGAGGATGAACTAGTCAAGAAATAAGAAAGAGGGCTGAAGGGATGGAGAGATAGCTTAGCTGTTAAAGCATTTGCCTGCAAAGCCAAAGGACCAGGTTCCATTCCCAAGACCCTCATTAACCAGATGCACAAGAGGGCGCACACATCTGGAGTTCGTTTGCAGTGGCTGGAGACCTTGGCAGGCCCATTCTCTCTCTCTCTCTCTCTCTCCCTCTTTCTCTGCCAAATAAATAAATAAATAAATAAAATATTTATAAAAAAAGAAATGGGAAAGAACAAAATGATTACAACTCAAAAAATAAAGAGACAATTCTAAAAATATGAAGGGCTGGGGGCTGGGAAGATGCTCAGTGGTTAAAGACATTTGCTGAAGAAGGTTCTAGCTTGGGTTCAATTCCCAAGCTACTCATGTAAGTCAACTGAAAAAGCTGTGCAAGCATCTAGCTTTCATTTGCAGTGGCAAGAATTCCTTGATGAGCACACACACATCACACAATCTTATAAGTTAAACGTTAGGACGTTCTCTCTCTTGTTGTCCTACTTTGTGGGTCAAAAGTGGACGTTTCCTCAAGCTAAGTAAGACCCAAACTTCTTCAAACTATGCCAGTTTAAAACAAAATAAGTCAGTGGCGCACGCCTTTAATCCCAGCACTTGGGAGGCAGAGGTAGGAAAATCACCAGGAGTTCCAGGCCAGCCTGAGACGACATAGTGAATTCCAGGTCAGCCTGGGATAGAGCAAGACCCTAAGTAGAAAACAAAACAACAATAATTTAAAAAAAAAAAAAAAGTTTCAGAAAATCCCAATGTGGACAAGAGCAAAACTTCATCTGAACAAGTTGCTCTTTTTGCCTAACAGAACTACCAAACCACATACAGCGCCAGGTTACGGCTTGGGAACCAAGAGGGACTGTCCAGTGGACTGCTCCACTGAGATCAATATGAGTATTTCCAAGTGCTTGTGGCATGCCTGTCACCCAGGATGCCAAGATGAATGGGGCAGGGTTACAACAGTTACTCTCCAACAGGAAATGTGTCCTTCCCCTTGACATCTGTGCTCCTGTGGTTCCCTTCACGCACGCCGCTCACTCTTGCTTACCTTATTAGTTCCCGAGATGCACCACACGTACGCGCTCTCCCATCTGGTCTTACAGTCTTTACAGTGAAAATAGCCATATTTTGGTTCCAAAAACTGAAAATAAAGGCGGGGGAAGAGTCTTTTACTATTGGGGGGGAGGATAAATATTTAGATCCTCTTTCCCGAATTGCTTTTGTTTCCCTAAGTCTTTTTTTTTAAAGATTTTGTTTTCATTTATTTATTTATTAGAGACAAAGAAAGGGAGAGAGATAGAGAGAGAGTGAAAATGGGCACACCTCAAGCCACTGCAAATGAACTCCAGATGCATGCACCACCTTGTGCATCTGGCTTACATGGGACGTGGAGAATCGAACCTGGGTCCTTACGCTTCACAGGAATGTACCTTAACCACTAAGCCATCTCTCCAGCCCTGTTTCCCTAAGACTTTGTATAGGAAGTAAAACTCACCAAAAGGCTTCACATCTACTCTCAAGGCTCCTACATTAGCTACCCATCTCTAGAAGTCCTCTTGTGGCTGTTATAGTTATTTTCATGTATTTATTTATTTATTTATTTATTTATTTATTCATTCATTCATTCATTGAGGCAAGGTCTCACTCAAGCCCACACTGGCCTCAAACTCACAGCCATCCTCCTACCTCTGTTGGGATGGCCCAGTCTGTGACACTTTTCCAGTGCATTTCCCACAGCACCACCAGCACAATTTCCCAAAGTTAAAGTCTGACTTCACATTTCACAGATTTGAAGCTCTCAAGCCCAGCGCACATCTTTAAATTTCAGCACTCAGTCGGCTGAGGTAAGAGGATTGCAAGGCCAGACCGGGGACTGCAGAGTGAGTTGCAGGTCAGCCTGGGCTAGAGTCAAACCTTACTTCCAATAAGTAAATAAATAATAAAATTTTAAAAGAAAGAAAAATAAACCCTCTTTTTCTCCTCACTCTCAATTGCAATGGCGACCATACTTGCAGAAATGGAAGAGAGAAGATAGGCCTGCCTTGGTGTCAGACTAATAAGGGAGAAGACTCATCTAGCAGGAAGGTGGGCTTTTGGGGTGCACCTGCAGCTGTGTTTCCACATACCTGCTTGCCCTTCCTTTCCTGAGCTGGCGCGGCATCCTCCTCCCGCAACTCCTGGGGCTGCACTGGTTCCTCCTCGCGCCTGTCATCGCCATCTGACCTTGAGGTTGGTGGCAGCGGCGGGTTAGCCTTTGCAAGATCTGGAAGCTCCTTGCTCTCGTCGTCTTCCCCATCCTTGGCAGGCCTGATCAAGGCCCTTCGGCCCACGGGTGAATAAATTCCCCAGGCTAAAGGGGGCTCCCTGTGGCCGGTTCTGTCCCAGGGGGAGCTGCTGAACAGGGTCCGAGGCCCCAGTGAGCACTGCACGGACTTGTCCACTTTGAGGCTCACCTGTACGCCCACCTCCTTGGTGTTGGCCTTGCACAGCCGTACACTCAGGTTGGGGTTCATCTGGGTGAGAATGGCCTTGAGCTGTGCCCTCTTGTAAGGGTACATGCAATAGTCAGAGATGTTCGCAGGCACCAGCAGGCCTGGACTGGCCAGAAAAGTGGGAGGAGCCGCGGTTTGCCTCCAGTCTGGCTGCTTACAATGCCCTTGGAATGCAGGGGGACCCGAAGGTAATGTGTTCCCATACCCCTGGTATACGTTGCAGGGAACGCGGACAAATCGCTCCATCAGCTTACCAGTTACTTGTCTCGATATCCTGGTGCAATTCGTGTCCTGAAACTTGTGTTTGCCTTCTTTTCATCCGCCCCTTCTTTTGCCTGGTCACATGGATTCAGGCTGGTCCCAGGCTTCTCCATTTATTTCCAGATAAGAGCCGCCTATTTCCCCTAATTAATGCCTAATTACTTTTCCCTACATCTTCAATTTGTTCTCCTCAAAGCTGTTTTTCATTTCTTACTTCTTCACACATGCTTTAATTACCAATTTCATTCTTTTCTGCCTCTGGAGTTGATTTTATAGATCTCTTTTGCTTTGTAAGACTGTAAGTACAGCTATTATAAAAAACAGTATGAAGGGTCCTCAAACAGTAAAAACAGCTGGGCATGGTGGCACACACCTTTTAATCCCAGCACTTGGAAGGCACAGGCAGGAGGATTATCATGAGATTTACATCGTGAATTCCAGATCAGCTTAGGCCAGAGCAAGACCCTACTTTGAACAAAAATAAATTAAATAAATAAAAACAAAGCTATCATATATGATCCAGCTATCCCACTACTTTGGTGTGTATACTCACAGAAAATGAAATCTTTAAGGAGATATCTGTACTCCAGGTTCATTGCAGAATTATTCACTATGGAAACAACCTGTCATTTACAAATGGCTAAAGACATTGTGGTGCTGGAGTGATGGCTCAGTGGTTAAGGCATTTACCTGAAAGTTTAACAACCTGAGTTCCATTCCCCAGTACCCACATAAAGCCAGATGCACAAAGAGTGCATGCATCTGGAGTTCATTTGCAGCGGCTGGAGGCTCTAGCACACCCGTTCTCTCACTGTCTGTCTCTCTTCTCTCTCTCTCTTTCTCTCTCTGCTTGCAAATAAGTAAAAATTTAAAAAAAGAAATTGTAATATACATGAGAATATCATTTCTTCATTGAAACAAAAAAGAGGGCTGGAGAGATGGCTCAGTGGTTGAAGGTACTTGTTTGCGAAGCCTGATGACCCCGGGGTTTAATTCCCCAGTACTCACATAAAGCCAGATGCACAAAGTGGAGTTTGTTTACAGTGACAAGAGGTCTTGGTGTGCCCATACACATTCTCTTTCTGTCTGCCTCTTTCTCTCTGTCTCAAATATACAAAAAAGAAAAAACCAGGCATGATAGCACATGTCTTTAATCCCAGCACTCAGGGAGGCAGAGACAGGAGGATCTCTGTGAGTTTGGGACTAGAGAGTGAGTTCCAGGTCAGCCTAGACTAGAATGAGACCCTACCACAAAAAGAGAGAGAGAGGAGAGAGAAAGTTGGTGTGGTGGTCCATGACTTGTAATCCCAGCATTTGGTAAACTGAGGCAGGAGAAGAGGACCACAAATTTATTGTTAGCCTGGGATACATAGCCAGACACCATCTCATAAAAAAAAAAAAAAACAACATGGGTGAACTTGGAGGACATTATGCTAAGTGTCGAGACAGACATAAAAAGACAAATGACATGATTTTATCTGTAGAGTCTAAAAACCCAAATGTATAATTATCAGAGGTAGCGAGAGTGGGGTAAATGGGGTCAAAGGGTATTAAGTTGCAGTTTTGAAGAATGAATAAGTTAGAGGTCTAATGTACAGCATGGTGATTATAGTTAATAATACTATATTATAGCCTATCAATATGCTAAGATAGTAGATTTTAGGTAGTATTGACAGAGGTCATTGAAGGACAGACCTAACCTCCTGTTTCCTTGGTAACATTAGAAAGGGAAACATCATAAGTCCTCTGTAGGACTTAAAATACCATATGAGGGGCTGGGAGAATGACTCCATGGTTAAAGGTGCTTGCTTGCAAAGCCTGCCAGCCAGGTTCAAGTCCCAAGTCACCCACATAACTTGAATGCAAAAAGTGGCACAGCATCTGGCATTCTTTGTTTGGCACACGCACCCACACAAATAAATAATTTTAAATTTAAAATACCATACGAAAGGGAAGAAAATGGAAGCATGAGGGCTTTTGTTGAAGGAAAACTAATTTGAGTTTTACCTCTGGCCCAGGGTGTGGACAGGACATCTAAGATACCCAAAACATAAGATTATGGTCCTTCTTTCTTTTTTCTTTTCTTTCTTTCTTTCTTTCTTTCTTTCTTTTTCTTTTCTTTCTTTCTTTCTTTCTTTCCTTCTTTCATTCTTTCTCTCTTTTTTCTTTCTTCCTTCCTTCCTTTCTTTCTTTTGTTCTTTTTCTTTTCTGCAAATTAACCCCTTTCTTTTTTTAAATATTTATTTTTATTTATTTATTTGACAGAGAGAAAAGGGGACAGAGAGAGAATGGGCATGCCAGGGCTGGTGCAAATGAACTCTAGACACATGTGCCACCTTGTGCAGCTGGCTTATGTGGGTCCTGTGGAATTGAACCTGGGTCCTTTGTCTTTTCAGACAAGCGCCTTAACTGCTAAGCCATTCCTCCAGTCCACGAACCCCTTTTTTAATAATTAATCCAAGCCTGTCCATCACCTGGCCAAGAGACCAACCCTCATCTACAAACATTCTAAAGAGGTGGGAGGAATAGTTATCCATTCCCTTAATGAGATCATGTACTTGAACTCACAGAAGCCCTTTCCTCTTAGAACTCATTTCCTCATAGAACTTTACTGCCCAGTTTGCTCTCTGAGCTCTATCTCAAAAAGTGTAATTACTCTGTTTTAGTTTTCTTCCTCTTCTTTGGATACCAGCTAATATTCTGAGCATGCTCGCCCTGACATTTTGGAGCCTTTCCATCTTTTATTCTCAATAAATCTCCTTTGTCTTACACATACCTCATTGTTTGTATGTCTAATTTTTCATGCTCATGAGACAAAGAACGAGATAGTATGAAGGTGTAACAACGACCACACACACACAAAGGTAACTTACATGAGGATTTAGTATGTTAACTGCTTGACTTGTGTTCATCAGTCACAACGTATATATACATCAGGATGGCACATTACATACAATTTTACAAGAATAAGAATTTTTAAAATAATAAGGAAATACTATGGTACTAAGTTATTTGAGCAGCCAAGTATCTGAACTGGAAGAAAGTATATTATAGTAAATTTAACAGACATAAAGTAACCACCAAGAGCAAGGAATATGGTTAGAAGGGTAGAAGTGTATATGATGAAAATCTGTTTCAGAGGGTGGTGAAATGTACCAAGGGTTCTCATTACTCAATTTTTCCTCCTGAGAGAGGAAAAAAGCAAAATTGTTCTTTTTTAAAAAATGTTTTTAAATAGCTGGGTGTGGTGGCACATGCCTTTAATCCCAGCACTCAGGAGGCAAATGTAGGAGGATCACTATAAGTTTGAGACCAGCCTGAGACTACATAGTGAATTACAGATCACCCTGGGTTAGAGCAAAACCCTATTTTGAAAAACCAAAACAATAAAATAAAATAAATAAAATAAAATAAAAATTCTTTTAAATTTATTTGCAAGGAGAGAGAGAGAGAGAGGGGGGGGGGGGGAATGGGCATGTTCCAGGGACTCTTACTACTGCAAATGAACTCCAGACAAATGTGCTTCTTTGTGTATCTGGCTTTATGTGGGTACTGGGGAATCAAACCCACTAGGCTTTTCAAGCAAGCACCTTTCACTGCTAAGCCATCTCTCCAGCCCTTAAATTAAAAAAAAAAAAATGTTTCAAGGTGGGTGTGGTGACGCACACCTTTAATCCCAGCACTCAGGGGGCAGAGGTAGGAGGGATCGCCTTGAGTTTGAGGCCACCCTGAGACTAAAGAGTGGGTTCCAGGTCAGTCTGGGCTAGAGTGAGACCTTATCTTGAAAAGCCAAAAAAAAAAAAAAGTTTCAAGGTAGGGTCTTGTTCTAGCCCAGGCTGACCCACTCTGTAGTCCTTGGCTAGCCTCAAATTTACAGCATACTTAAAGGCATGCCCAGTTTAAAAGTATTTTCATTTATTTATTTGTTTGCATGGAGAGAGAGAGAGAGAGAGAGAGTGAGTATGGGTGTGTCAGGGCCACTTGCCACTTCAAATGAGCTCCAGATGCATGTGCCTCCCCACTACTAGGATTAAAGGCGGGCACCGCCAAACCAGACTACTCTCTTTTAAAAATACATTATTTTTAACAGGGCGTGGTGGCGCTCGCCTTTAATCCCGGTACTCGGGAGGCAGAGGTAGGAGGATCTCTGTGAGTTCGAGGCCAGCCTGAGACTACATGGTGAATTCCAGTTCAGCCTGGACTAGAGTAAGACCCTACCTCGAGAGAATTATATATACACATATACGTATATATAGTTTTTATTTATTTGCAAGCAGAGAGGGAGAGAATGAATTGGCAAGCCAGGGCCTCTTGCTACTGCAACCGAACTCCAGATGCATGTGTCACTTTGCGCATTGGGCTTTACGTGGGTATGGGGACTCGAACTCGGTCGTGTAGGTTTTGTAAGCAGACGAAGTTAACTGCTGAGTCATCTCCTCCGCTTTTTTTTTCTTTTGAGGTAGGGTATCACCTTAGCCAAGGCTGACCTGGACCTCACTGTGTAGCCCCAGGCTGATCTCGAATTCACAGCCATGCGCGGAACCTCCCTTTCAGTCTCCGGGAGGAGTCCGGGGAGAAGCCGGCCCCACTTCCGGGTTGCGCGTACGCCGGCGTGCCGCGTCACGGCGTCCCGCGTCACGTGACCAGAGCGGGCTTTTTGGCGCGAGCGTGTGAAACGCGGCTGCGGAGGCGGAGCTGCAGCCGGCTGGCGCGCCTTGGGCAGCAGCCGCGACGTGGGGGCGTCGTCTGCTCGGGCCGGACGGGAGCCTCCCCTCGGAGCGGGTGAGTGGGTCTGGGGTGTCATCGGCCGTCCCGGGTGGGAGCCGCGTCCTCTTGTCGTGGGAGAAACGACTTCCTCCCCGGGGAGCGTGCCCGGCCTGCCCGGGATTGCATTTGCCAGGGGTGGGCGGGCTGCTGCTGCTGCTGCTGCTGCTGCTGCTGCTGCTGCTGCTGCTGCTGCTGCTGCTGCTGCTGCTGCTGCTGCTGCTGCTGCTGCTGGCATTGCCGCCCAGCAGAAGCGCCTGTCCCGGCTCTGGAATTCCTGGATACCCGTCTCACTTCACCCAGTGATCGCTGTTTTCTCTAACTGGAGCCCTGTGCAAGCGCTAGCTTCGCGGACCTCATTAATATCATCCTATTTAGAGGCTAATTCTGTGTTTTTGTTTTTCTTTTTCCGTGCTGAGCACCGAACCCAGGGCCTTGCGTTTGCTAGGCAGCCGCTCATCCACTGAGCTAAATCCTCGGCCGCGTTAAAGGTTCATTCTTTTCTGGAGTCCCACCTTATCCCCCTCCCCCTTTCAGTACCTGTAAGGTATCTAGTAATTGTACTCTCCATCCGAATTAGAGAATGCTCCCGTCCTCACTGCAAATTCTGTTACTGCCCCAGGAAGTGGGTCTGAGGGAGAATCCTCTTAGAAAAGCTTATTGATCAGCCCTTCTAATTTTATTTCGAAGTCACTTAACAAACACACAAAAAGTCCCTGTGAAGTGTTATTTTTGGTCTTCTCTTTTGCAGGCTTACTTACAATTACTGCGATATACTGTAGAGGAAAAATGTCTATTGGATGCAAGAGGCCAACTTTTTTTGAAATTTTTAAGACGCGATGCAGCAAAGCAGGTATTGATGGGTTTTTATATATAACTTGATAAATTACACAGAAGTGTTTCCAATAAAATCAGTCAAGATGAATGCCTGTTTAGGAAAAAAAAAAAAAAAAAAAAAACTTGGGCTGGAGAGATGTCCCAGCCTTAGGACCTGGGCTCAGTTCCCCAATACTCAGGTAAAGCCAGATGGACAAGGTGGCATATTGCATCTGGCGTTCCTTTGCAGTGGCTCCAGGTCCTAGCACACCCATTCTTCTCTCTCTTTCTCTTCTTGCAAATAAAATATATTTTTTTAAACTCGGGGACTAGGGAGGTGGCTCAGTAGTTAAGGTGTTTGTCTGCAAAGCCCAACACCCCAAGTTCGATCCCCCAGTATCCATGTAAAGCCAGATGCACAAAGTGGTGCATGTATCTAGAGTTTATTTGCAGTGGCTAGAGACCCTGGTGTGCCTATTCTCTCTGGCTTGCTTTTTCTCCTTTCAAATAAAATGTTAATTTAAAAACAAAAACCTCATGGTAGGAGAGATGGCTTAACAGTTAAGGCACTTACTTGCAAAGCCTAAGGACCCAGGTTCAATTCCCCAGAGCCCAGGTAAGCCAGATGCACACAGTGGTGCATATGTCTGGAGTTCATTTGCAGTGGCTAGAGGCTCTTGTATGCCCATTCTCTCTCCCCTCCCCCTTTAATAAATAAATAAAAATAAAAAATTTTTTTAAAAAAACTCAGGGCTGGAGAGATGACTTAGGGACTGAAGGCTCTTGCTTGCAAAGCCTAATGATCTGAGTTTGATTCCTCAGTATCCACATAAAGCCAGATGCACAAAGTGGTGCATGCAGTTATCAAATGATAGTTTTAAAAAACATCCTTTGATTATGTTTTTTTCCGCCTGAATTTTTCTGTGTCACTTACTAAAAGTAGGATGAGGGCTGGAGAGATGGCTTAGTGGTTAAGGTGCATGCCTGTGAAGCCTAAGAACACAGGTTCGATTCTCCAGGTCCAACGTAAAGCAGATGCACATGGTGGCACATGCATCTGGAGTTTGTTTGCAGAGGCTAGAGGCCCTGGAGTGCCCATTTTCTCTCTCTCCCCCTCTCTCTGTCTCTAATAAATAAATAAAATCTTTTTTAAAAAAACTAGGATGAGATTTTTATTTTTCCTTACAGATTTAGGACCAATAAGCCTTACTTGGTTTGAAGAACTTTCTTCAGAAGCTCCACCCTACAATTCTGAACCAACAGAAGAATCTGAATATAGAATCACCAGTTATGAGCCACATGTATTTAAAACTCCACAAAGGAAACCTTCTTATCAGTTGGCTTCAACTCCAATAACATTCAAAGAACAAGGTAAGACTCTGCTACTATACTGGTGGAAGAATTTATATATTTAATAAATTTTCTTTTTAAAATATTTATGTATTTATTTGAGAGAGAGAAAAAGGAGAAAGAGGCAGAGAGAGAGAGAGAGAGAGACTGAATGGGTGCATCAGAACCTCTAGCCACTGCCAACGAATTCCAGATGCATGCACCACTTTGTACATCTGCCTTATATGGGTACTGGGGAATTGAACCTAGGTCCTTAGGCTTCACAAGCAAGCACCTTAATCATAAGGTTTTTCTCCAGCTCCTTCTTTTTCTTTAAATCAAATTTTTTTTTCAAGGTAGGGTCTCTCTAGCTCAGGCTGACCTGGTACTCACTCTGTAGTCCAGGCTGGCCTCAAATTTACAGCAATCCTCCTACCTCTGCCTCCTGAGTACATAGATTAAAGGCATGTGCCACTATACCATACTCAGCATGGGTTTTTTGTTTTTTTGTTTTGTTTTTTCAAGGTAGGTTCTTGTTATAGCCCAGGCTGACCTGGAATTCACTATGTAGTCTCAGACTGGCCTCAAACTCGGTTATCCTCCTACCTCAGCATCCCAAGTGCTGGGATTAAATACATGTGCCACCATGCCTGGCTAATTTGTTTTTTTAAACTACACTTTTAGATATTTTTATTTATAAGAGAAAGAGAGTATGGGAAATCAAGACCTCTTTCCACTGCAAATGAACTTCAAGACACATGCCACTGTGCATCTGGCACTGTGTGGGTGCTGAGGAATTGAACCCCACTGGGCGGACTTTGCAAGCAAGCAGCTTTAACTGCTTAGCTATTTTTCTAGCCCTAAAATCAGTTTTTTATTTCAGAGTGAGAAAGAAAGATAAAGGAAGAGAAGTGGGCACATCAGAACATCTAGCCACTGCAAACAAAGTCTAGACGCATGCTTCACTTTGTGCATCTGGCTATGTGTGGGCATTAGGGAATTAAAACCTGGTTGATAGGCTTTGCAGTCTGTAGAAGACTAGGGACAAATGTAGAAAAAGGGAATAATTTGGGGGACAGTGGCACAACACAGTCTCAGACAGTTTATAACTGAACAACCTCACTGGGTGGACTCCCAACTGGAGAAGTGCACAGCTGAAAGAGGGGCTCCCCGTTACTAGGCAAAGTCACTGTCTGTGTTACAGAGAAAAAGTCCAAGTAGTCGGTTTCTAATTATAAAGGGTAATCATCAAAGGAGTGTAAACACGAAAGAGAGTATGGACTCACCCTATGTACGGACACAGCA
This sequence comes from Orientallactaga sibirica, assembly GCA_036365145.1. Lineage (NCBI taxonomy): Eukaryota > Metazoa > Chordata > Mammalia > Rodentia > Dipodidae > Orientallactaga > Orientallactaga sibirica. The sequence continues at coordinate 10,673,790 of JAEOAD010000048.1, read as the reverse complement.
GAGAGGAGTTAAAGTTACACTTGCCAGTTCCATGTGTGGAGGTGGCAGAGAGTGTGGCTGACGTGTCAGCTTGTAATAAGAACAGAACAGCAGAGAATATATGACAGCATATTTAAGATTAACGAAAGGTATCTACTTCTGGGATTGGCACTGTACCAGCAAGGCAGGTGTGGAGTGTGTTAAAAGTCCAACTCTGAATCCCAACAGCAAGTAAGTGCCTTTAAGTGCTGAGCCATCTCCCCAGCCCTAAGATCAGTTTGTTAAAAGTATCTTTTCAAGGGCTGGAGGGATTGCTCAGTAGTTAAAGATGCTTGCTTGTAAAGCCTGATGGCTCAGGTTCACTTCTCTAGTGCCCATACAAAGCCAGAGGCACAAAGTGGCACATAGGTCCTGGCGCTCCCCTACTGACTCCCTCTGTATCTGTCTCATTCTTTTCTTGGGTGGGAATTATCTCTTTCTATATGTTCTCCTTTTATGCTTAAATACTTCCAGAAAATGTCAATTCAAAATCCAGAACATGTTCATCTTCACTAGATTATTTTACTATTTCAGGAAAGGATAATGCAAGTAGTGAACGTAAAAATCATTGCAAAATGAAGATTAAAGTAGAACAAGCAGCTGATGTAACCAGCCCACTTCTGAATTCTTGTCTTAGTGAAAGGTATGTTGAAGCTGTTAAAATATTTATTTTGTGCACACAACATTTACTTATTTATTTATATGAGAGAAAGAATGGGTGTGCCAGGACCTCTAGGCACTGCAAACAAACTCCAAATACATGTGCCACCATGTGCATCTGGCTTTACGTGGGTACTGTGGAATTGAATGTGGGTCCTTGGGCTTTGCCAGCAAGCGCCTTAACCACTGAGACATCTCTCCAGCCCTATTTATTTATTTTTAAGACAAAAATTTCACACTGGACCAGGCTGGCCTCAAACTCACAGCAGTCTTCCTACCTTAAACCTTGTGTACTGGGACTATAGGTGTGAGCCCCCGGTGGTGGCCTTGAACTCATGATGCTTTTGCCTTAGTCTCCTGAGAAGCTGGGAGTTCAGTAATGAGCCATCTTACTCAGATGTAACTAAAATATGTTAACACAAAACATTTTCCTGCCTGTATTTTTTTGGGGGGGGGTTCAGGGTCTCAGTCTACAGCCTGACCTTGAACTCGGCCTCCTGAGTGCTGGCATTAATGGCATGCACCACCACACCTGGCTCCTGCCTGTATTTGTTTCATGGAAATGAAGCTAATTTTCGTCCAAGTTTCTTTTGGCTAAGTGCCTCATGGAAGACCTACTGCTTTAGATTACATTTTTTAAAAAATATTTTTATTTATTTATTTGCAAACAGAGAGAGAATGGGCACTTCAGGGCCTCTAGCCACTGTAAACGAACTCCAGATGTATGTGCCACTTTGTGCATCTGGCTTTACGTGGGTATTGGGGAATCAAACTCAAGTTGTGTTTACACTAAAAACACTTTGAGCCAGGCCTGATTATAACCACTCCTGAAATCCTAGCACTAGGGAGGCTGAGGCAACAGGACCATAAACTTGAGTTCAACCAAAATAGCAGTTAAGGTACTTGCCTGACAAGCCAAAGGACCTAAGTTCACCTCCCCAGGACCCACATAAGCCATATGTACAATGGGCGCATGCATCTGGAGTTCATTTGCAATGGCTGGAGACCTTGGCACACCCATTCTCTCTCTCTCTCTCTCTCTCTCTCTCGCTCTCTCTCTCTTGCTCTCTCTCTCCCTGCCTATAGTTCTGTATCTATCTATCTATCTATCTATCTCTCTCTCTCTCTCTCTCTCTCTGTCTGTCTCTCTCTGTCTCTCTCAAATAAATAAAAATAAAATTAAAAAAAATAACAAAACAAGCATTTAAATTCAAGACATAACAATTCTTTTTACATATTACTTTCCTTTGTTGTTGCTTTTTTGTCTTGTAAGACAGTCTCCTGTATCGCAGCCTGACTTAAATTCACTGTGTAGCCAAGACCCCCTGAATGCTGGGATTGTGTTATAGGCCTGTGCTACTATGTCCAGTTTATGCAGTCCTGGGGCTCGAACCCAAGTCTTTGTGCTTATAAGGAAAGCACTATCCAAACTGAACTATATCCCTAGCCCAGGCCTGTATATTGCTTTCTATGAACATTTTAGAGGTTTTTGTTTTTGTTGTTGTTTTGTTTTGTTTTTTTGAGGTAGGGTCTCACTCTAGCTCAGGCTGACCTGGAACTTACTATGTAGACTCAGGGTGGCCTTGAACTCATGGCCATCTTCCTACCTCTGCCTCCTGAGTGCTGGAATTAAAGGCATGTGCCACAACATCTGGCTCCGTGAACATTCTAAACAGCACTTATTGATTGCTTAATTCTTCATCAGAGTTTTTTTTTTTAATTTTAATTAATTAATTAATTAATTTGAGAGAAAGAGGAAGGAAAGGAGAGTAAGGAAGAGGCCAACATAGACAGAGATAAGTGTGCCTGGGCCTCCAGCTTTGCAGGCAAGCATCTTAACCACTAAGCCATCTCTCTAGCCCTTAACTTTAAAAAAAATTTTTACTTATTTATTTATTTATTTATTTATTTATTTATTTATTTATTTAAGAGAGAGAATAGGCACGCCAGGGCCTCCAGCCATTGCTGATGAACTCCAGATGCATGCACCACCTTGTGCATTTACTTGGGTACTAGGGAATTGAACCTGGGTCCTTAGGTTCTGCAGGCAAGCGCCTTAACTGCTGAGCCAGAGAGATTTAATTTTTAAAAGTAAAATAGAACTGGAGAGATGGCTTACCCATTAAGGTGCTTCTTTGTGAAGCATAAGGACCCAGGTTCAATTCCATAGGACCCACATAAGCCAGATGCACAAGGCATGCATCTGGAGCTCATTTGCAGTGGCTAGAGGCCCTGGCACACCCATTAATTCTCTCTCTCTTTTTACCTCTTTCTATCAAATAAAAATATTTTTTAAAGGTAATATAAAACTATTATATAGTACTATCATTCTAATAATTGATGTGACTGGGAATCTTTATTTATTTATTCATTCCTTTTTGTCCATGCTGGACATGAACTCATGGCTTCCTCTTGCCTCAGCCTCCTGAGTGCTGAGTTTACAGGCATGATGGTAACAACCGTTATCACACTCACTTGGGTGGCAGAGGCTGGAGTATGGTGAGGATCTTCTGATCTTTTAGATTGAGCCCTTTACTGAATACCTTATATGTTAGAAACACTTACTTTGAGCCAGACCTAGTAGCCCACTCCTGAATTCCTAGCACTGGAGAGATTAGTTCAGAGGACCAAGAGCTTGGGGTCAGCTCGGACTACATGGAGAAACCTTGTCTCCATCATATAAAATACAAGATTAACTATTGGTTTGTTTCTTTTTGCTATTGCTATTTTAATCTGAGGGATTTGTTTTGTTTTTGTTAGTCCTCTTGTTCTACGATCCACACAAGTAACGCCACAAAGAGAAAAGCCAGGTATGATCCAAAACAAAGGTTTTCATTCTTAGAGTCGTAGAATTGTTACTAGAAATATTACAATCTTCTATTTTTTCACCTCTAGCAGTATGTGGAAGTTTATTTTATACACCGAAACTTGAAAAGGTAAATATTCTTCATGGGTTATTTATGGTCTATTAATTGGGAAATTGACAATGACTATTACATATTTTCCTTGAAATTTGTTCATCTGTACCTAGAAAATTTTCTCCTGTAGGCATTCAGCAAGTGATAAATGAAAAAGTGAATGAAAAAAATTTTTCTTTCTTTCTTTCTTTTTTTTTTTGGTGTTTCGAGGTAGGGTCTCACTCTAGCTCAGGCTGACCTGGAATTCACTATGTAGTCTCAGGGTGGCCTTGAACTAACTGCGATCCTCCCACCTTTGCCTCGGGAGTGCTGGGATTAAAAGGTATGCACCACCAAACCTGGCTTTTTTTTTTTCATTCTTTTAAAAATAATTGGGCTGTAAGATGGCTTAATAGTTAAGGAGCTTGCCTGGGAAGCCTAAGGACCCAGGTTCAATTCCCTAAAACCCATATAAGCCAGATGCACATAGTAGTGCATATGTCTGCAGTTCATTTGCAGTGGCTGGAGGCCCTAGCATGCCCACTCTCTCTCTCTCCTTCCTTCTCTTCCTTCCCTCTCTCTCTCTAATAAATAAAAATAAAATGAAAATAAAATGAAATAAAATATTTTATTTACTTATTTATTTTAGAGAGAGAAATAGGCAGATAGAGAGAATGAGCACTCCAGGGCCTCTAGCCACTGCAAACAAACTCTTGTGTCACTTTGTGCATCTGACTTATATGGGTACTGGGGGAATTAAACCTGGGTCCTTAGGCTTCACAGGCAAGCATCTTAACTGCTAAGCCCTCTCTCCAGCCCCTCTTTTACTTTTTTATATTTTTATTTGGGAAGTGAGAGAGAATGGGCAAGCCAGGGTCTCTTGCTGCAACAAACTAATTCCAGGTGCATGCACCACTTTATGCATGTGGCTTTTATGTGGGCACTGGGCAGATGAGCCCAGGCCAGTGGGCTTTGCAAGCTAGCACCTTTAATCACTGAGCCTTCTTTCTAGCCCCCTCCCTCCCATTTTTAATCTTCAGTAAAATAAATAAACTGCTGTCTTTCTTTCTAGGGTCAGACACAAAAACATATTTCTGAAAGTCTGGGAGCTGAGGTGGATCCTGATATGTCTTGGTCAAGTTCCTTAGCTACACCACCAACCCTTAGTTCTACTGTGCTCATAGGTAAGAATAGAAGGTGTTTCCTGTACAAGGAAAGACAGGTGAGCCTGATATGTTGTCTTTTCTAGTTCTTCTGTTGGAAGGAGAACATGAAAAGAAAGTAGAAGACAATTACACTGTATGATGTCTGTTGATAGTTCAAAATAATTTTATTCTATTTAGTTAAGATGGAACAAATCACAAATTAAGTGGTAGTCTATAGGAGTCAAGCATTATTTCAGCACTGTCATCCTCACGTATCTACATATATAACCACTTAAGAGCTAACGTTCGCTTTAATTGTACATTTTTCACAAGTAATTTTGATACTTTGGTTATTAAGACAGCATTAAATAAGCTCTGCTCCCTCTACCTATATCTCCTCTATAGATCTATATTTGTGATGGTACTGAATTGAGATTTTAAATTTCACAGTTGTAATTACACATCCACCATTTTCTTGCACATGTCATTTATCTGTTTATGTCTGTGCAGGTTCACAGTAGTCCTGCAAAACCCCTGCTGCTTCCCATTACATTCCTTCCTACTTCATATCTGAACATTTAATTAAATTCAGTGCTGCTGGTTTTTTTGTTTTGTTTTTGTTTTTTGTTTGTTTTTTTTGTATTATCTACTTTGGCATTATAATACTGGCTTCATAAAATGTTTGGAAGCATTCCTTCCTTTTCCATCACATGGAATAATTTGAGACCCATTGATTTAGTTCTTCCTTAAAGGCATTAGCATTCTGCAGTGAGTCTGTCTGTTCTTGGGCTCTTTTCAGTGGGGAGACCTTCTTACTGCTACTTTTGTCTTCTTGCTTGTTATAAATCTGTTTAAATTATTTTGTTCACTTTGACTTAACTTTGGTAAATCATATGCATTTAGATATTCATCCATTTCTTTTAGATTTTCCAATGTAAAAGAACATAGGTTTTTAAAGTATGTCCTTATGATGTCTGAATTTCATTGCTATCTGTTTTGTTTAAGTATATTATTTATTTGAGAGAGAGAGAGAATGGGCGTGCTAGGGCCTCCAGCCACTGCAAATGAACTCCATATGTATGCGCCACCTTATGAATCTGGCTTACATGGGTCCTGGGGAATCGAACCGGGATCCTTTGGCTTTGCAGGCAAACACTTAACTGCTAAGCCATCTCTCCAGCCCTACTATCTGTTTTAATATCTCCCTTTTCATCTCTAATTTTATTCGTTTGGGAATTCTCTTCTGCTTGTTTGGCTATGGGCTTGTTCATCTTGTGTATCTTTTCAAAGAAGTAGCTATGAGAACACAAGACAGCAACATTTGAGGCACTGGAGACCAGGTCCACTAAGGTCACTTCAGTCCTCCCACAGCCCTGGAGGGTCTGGGTTCCACTCTACAGGGTTCTCAGTTAGCCACCTGGCCTTCGTGCCATCCTTGTTCACTCCTCCAAGTGGGACTTTGAGTATGTTCTTCATGCAGAAAGCAGATCCCGTTTGTCATAAGCATTTTTAAAGTAAAAAGAAACAGAAAATTAGTATATAATATGCAGCTAGGGCTGTAATTAAGCAAGAAACAAAAAGTTTTTAAGTTGGGCATGGTGGCACACACCTTCCATCCCAGCACTCAGGAGGCAGAGGTAGGAGGATCACCCTGAGAGTACATAGTAAATTCCAGATCAGCTTGAACCACAATGAAACCCTACTTTGGAAAAAAAAAATTTTTTTTAAGAGAATCTTACTTATGTAGCCCAGGCTGACCTTGAATTCCTGATACTCCTGCCTCGGCCTTCCAAAGCAGGGCTTTGCACCACCACATCTCTCTTCATCCAGTTAAAGTTACAGTAAGTAAGCAATAAGTCATTTTTTCTATATTATTTTTAAATAACTTTTTATTTTTACTTATGTATTTATTTGACAGAAAAAGAGGGAGGGAAAGAGAGACAGATAGAGAGTGGGTGCACCAGGGCCTCCAGCCACTGCAAACGAACTCCAGAAGTATTCACCCCCTTGTGCATCAGGCTTATGTGGGTCCTGGGGAACTGAACCTGGGTCCTTTGGCATTGCAGGCAAATGCCTTAACCGCTAAGCCATCCCTCCATCCCATTACTGTATTATTTTATAGGACATACTTAAAAATTACTACTTTAGCCAGGCGTGGTGGCGCACGCCTTTAATCCCAGCACTCGGGAGGCAGAGGTAGGAGGATTGCCAAGAGTTCTAGGCTACCCTGAGACTACATAGTTAATTCCAGGTCAGCCTGGACCAGAGTGAGACCCTACCTCAAAAAAAAAAAAAAAAAAAAAAAAAAATTACTACTTTAGGGCTGGAGAGATGGCTCAGCGGTTGAGGCACTTGCCTATAAAGCCTAAGGACCTGGGTTCAATTCTCTAGTACTCATGTAAAGTCAGATGCACAAGGTGGTGTATGTGTCTGGAATTCGTTTGCAGTGGCTAGAGGCCCTGCTGTGCCCATCCTCTATCAAATAACTAAATAAATAAAATATTATTAAAAATTTACTGTTTAAGCCGGGCATGGTGGCACATGCCTTTAATCCCAGCATTTGGGAGGCAGAGGTGGGAGGATTGCTGTGAGTTCGAGGCCACCCTGAGTCTACATAGTGAATTCCAGGTCAGCCTAGGCTAGAGTGAGACCCTACCTCAAAAAAAAATTTACTATTTTACATAAGATTAAAATTTTATTTTTATTTTTTGGGGGAGTGGGTTTTGAGGTAGGATTTCACTCTAGCTCAGGCTGACCTGGAATTTACTATGTAGTCTCAGTGTGGCCTTGAACTCGCAGCAATCCTCCTACCTCTGCCTCCAGAGTGCTGGGATTAGCAGGTGTGCAACACCATGCCCAACTATAAGATTAAATTTTAATAAGGTTCTTTTATCTGACTTCATACACAGTAAAGCATTTTATAAAACCAACTTTGTGTGTATATGTATGTGTACACAGATATATATATATGGTATATATTACTGTAAGTTGTATTGAAAGCATGGGTTTATACTCAAATTAGGACTCCCCGAGGTAGGGTCTCACTCTGGCCCAGGCTGACCTGGAATTAACTATGTAGTCTCAGGGTGGCCTCGAACTCACAGCGATCCTCCTACCTCTGCCTCCCAAGTGCTGGGATTAAAGGCGTGCGCCACCACGCCCGGCTCAGGACTTTTCAATTTGCTGGTTCTAGCTATATCTTTTCATGGGAGTGACCAAACTTTTTCTTTTCTTTTCTTTTCTTTTCTTTTCTTTTCTTTTCTTTCTTTTTTTTTTTTTTTTTTTTTTTTTTGCTTATATGAAATAATAAAGGAAAAAATTTTGAAAACTAAAGACGTGTTAGCTATGACTCTAGACTGTATTATTGTCTGAATAAATGCTGGTTTCCATCTTTAGCTTCACAGTCATGACCTGATAGGTTTCAGGCTTGTGGACAGTGTTAGCATAGCGTCACCAAAGCACAACTTCTTACCACCACGTGAGTGGTGCTAGGAAAGTAAGTATGACTTAGTTACTCTGTTCATTGACTGTCCTGATTTTTGTGCTTTGCTCTCTCAATTTTGTTTCAAGTACATCACCTAATCCAATAGTGTGGGTGTTATTTTAGTTTCTGACAAACACATTTTCTGTATTAATTTTAGTGGATCATATATAATGAAGTACACCTAAATTTAATTTTTATTTTACAGTCAGAGATGAAGAAGCAGCTGAAATTTCATTTTCTAATAATACTACTCCTGTAAGTAATGTCAAATTGATTATACTATTTAAATTACTTAGAATTTTAAATATTTTATTTATTTATTTATTTATTTGTTTATTTTAGAGAGAAAGAGGAAGAGGCAGATAGAGAGAAAGAGAGAATGGGCATGCCAGTGTCTCTAGCCATTGCAAACAAACTCCAGGTGCATGTGCCCCTTGTGCATCTGACTTACATAGGTCCTGGGGAATCAAACAGGGTCCTTAGGTTTTGCAGGCAAACACCTTAACCACTAAGCCATTTTCCCAGCCCTTAAATTGCTTAGAATTTTAGAATGCCTTGTTAAAGCATTTGTCCTGCTTTTTTGAAAAAATGTTTTTATTTGTGTGTGTGTGCACGCACATTCATGCAACACATGTATCACTTCTCATGAGTGCTAGGGAACTGAACTGAGGCTGACAAGCTTTAGAAGTGAGTGCCTTTTGGTTTTTCTGTTCCTTCTTTCCTCCTCCTCCTCCTCCTCCTCCTCCTCCTCCTCCTCCTCCTCCTCCTCCTCCTCCTCCTCCTCCTCCTCCTCCTCCTCCTCCTCCTCCTTCTTCTCCTTCTCCTTCTCCTTCTTCTCCTCTTCTTCTCCTTCTTCTTCTTGGGTTTTTTCAAGGTAGGGTTTCACTCTAGTCCAGGCTGACCTGGAATTCACTATGTAGTCTCAGAGTGGCCCCACTTCTCTTTGACTCTTTTAAGAAAAAGTCTTGCTGACCTGGAACTAGTTATACGACCAGCCTAGTCTTGAATTGGTGGCAGTTTTCTGCCACTGCCATCCAGCTGCTGGGATTATACATGTATATTTCCATGCCTATTCTGTTCTTTATTTTGTAACTCTAATTAAAGTGTAATTTTCCTAAGTCTTTGAGAAAGTCACATTTATTTATTTGAAAGAGAGTGGGGGGAGAGAATGGGTGTGCCAGGGCCTCCAGCCACTGTAAATGAACTCCAGACATATGCACCACCATGTATGTCTGGCTTATGTGTGTCCTGGGGAATCAAACCTGGGTCCTTTGGCATTGCAGTTAAGTGCCTTAACTGTTAAGCCATCTCTTGAGCCCACATATAGGATTTCTTTAACTCCTATAAAACTTTCCTGTCTCGCCAGGCATGGTGGTGCACACCTTTAATCCCAGCACTTGTGAGGCAGAGGTGGTTGAGACTGCATAGTGATTTTTAGGTCAGCTTGAGCTACAGTGAGACCCTACCTCAAAAAAACAAAACAAAACAAAACAAACAAAAAACTTTGCTGCTAGCCAGGCATGGTGGCACATGCCTTTAATCCCAGCATTTGGGAGGCAGAGGTAGGAGGATCACCATGAGTTCAAGGCCACCCTGAGAATACAGAGTGAATTCCAGGTCAGCCTAGGCTAGAGTGAGATCCTACCTAAAAAAAAAAAAAAAAAAAAAAAAACTTTGCTGTTTCTGTTTAAGAATAACATGCATAGACCTTGGTAGTGGCTCACACTCCAGAGGCAGATTGCTATGAGTTCAAGGTCACCCTGGTCTACATAGTGCGTTCAGAATATCCTGAGCTGCACTGAGACCCTGCCTCAAAAAGAAAAGATTAATAATAATAATAATAATATGTATATGAAGCTGGGCATGGTAGCATATGCCTTTAATCTCAGCACTTGGGAGGCAGAGATAGGAGAATCACTGTGAGTTCAAGGCCAACATGAAACTACAGAGTGAGTTCCAGGTCAGCCTGGGCTAGAGTGAGACCCTACTTCAGAAAAAGAAAAACAGAAAAAAAAAAAAAAAGAATATATATGTAATGAAAGTGTTTATACAAATAGTGATTTTGAAAAATAACTTGCAGGTTTTGAAAAGCTGTTTTTCTAATCACAATGAAAGTCTGAAAAAGAATGCTAGATTTATACACTCTGTTACTGACAAAGAAAACAAAAACCACAGAGATGCCAGCAGTCATGGTAAGTCTTTCTGTTTAGTTGAACTACTGTTTTTAGTTGATGCTCCTTTTTGCTTTAAAAGAAAATTCATTGCTTTTCCTTACTAAAGTCCATTCCTTTTCTTACTAAAGTAAGTGTTTTTGCTTTTGAGGCAGGGTCTCACTCTAGCCCAGGCTGACCTGGAACTCTATAGGCCCAGGCCGGCCTCAAACTCACAACAACCTTTCAGTCTACCTACCTCAGCCTCCCAACTGCTGGGATCAAAGGTGGGCATCATCAAAAAGTAAGGTGTCAGAGGTAGAATCTAATTGGATTTAATTGGCATGTTTAAGCATCGTTAAGCCTAGTGCTCAGGAGTATCACAAGTTCTAAGCTAGCTGGAGCTACAAGCAATTCCTCAGCTCGCCTGAGCTACCTACTAACACTGTATTGGTTTTTTATTGCTGTGACCAAATACCTGACAGGGACAAGGGATTGGCTCGTGATTTTAGAGGTGTCAGTTCGCCATGGCAGGAAGCGTGAAGGACCAGAGCCATTCACATCTTGTAGCCAGGAAGCAGAGAAAAGAGAGTACTGGAAGCAGCTCAGTCACTACAGAGTCCCCAGGAAAGGTTCCCAGTGACCTCCTTCCTCCTCTGCCTCCCCAGTGATGCCATCATATGATTAGAGCTTTCCTGATGTAGCCAGAAGTATGTTAAGATTGAGTATCTGGGTGGACAGTATCATGTATACAAGATTTTACTCTTAGTTGTAGTCCTACAAAGTCAATTTGTAACATCTGGTTTGATAGTTCTTGGAATATTTAATTGGGTATACACTTTTAAAAGTGAGCTTAATTGTGTGGAACTGGTAAAAAAAAATTTAATACTTAGAATATATATATATATATATATATATATATATATATATATACATACATACATACATACATACATACATACATACATACAGGCTCTGGGACCAGGTTTTATGGTGCATACCTTTAATTCTGGTACTCCAGAGGCTGAGGTAGAGGATAGCACTAAGTTTGAGGCCAGCCTGGAGCTACAGAGTAAGTTCTAGGTCAGCCTGTGCTAGAATGAGACTCTACCTTAGGGGGGAAGAAAACACTGCTTCCAGTTGTCCCCCCACCCCCTACCCCAAGGCCTTGGGTACATTAGCATCAGGTTTTGTCAAAAGAATAGGAGAAAGATGACTTGCCAGAAAAAGAGCTAGATTGTGAGAATAATATAGGTTGTATGATTGTATCATAAAATGTTATTAATATACTTTTGTTTTGATTTTTAACAGGATCGAGGAAAACATTAGGGAATTCATTTGGTAATGTACATAACTGCAAAGATTACCTTGAAAAGTCCATGCCAAATGTCCTAGAAGATGAGGTATATGAAACAGATGCAGATATTTCTGAAGAAGATAGTTTTTCATTATGCTTTCCTAAGCATAAGTATTGTCAACAAAAAACAAGAATGGGCAAGACTAGGAAAAAGAACTTTCATGAAATAAGAACTGATGAATTCAGTGAAGAAGCTAAAACCCAAGATACAGAAAGTAAGAGTTCATATGTACCTGAAATGGAGCCCCGTGATAGTGACCCCTTAGAGACAGATGTTACAAGTCAGAAGCCCTTTGGCAACACAAGTGACAAAATCTCCAAGGACGTTGTTCCACCTTCAAGCTATGAATGGTCTCCCATAACCCTCTCCAGTCTAAATGGAACTCAGCTGGACAAAACACCTCTATTGCATATTGCTAATGGTGACCAAAATAATTCAGAAAAAGACTTCATAGAGACCAAGAAAGAATGTATTGATTTTATTACCTCAGAAAACTTTTTGCCACATAATTTTAGTCTGCCAAAACCTGAAAAGGTATTAAGTGAGGAAACAGTGGTAAATAAGAAACTCCAAGGACATCACTTTGAGTTTCACGAAGACTCCTTCCTTTCAGTAAAGCAAGCAATGCCTGGAGCTTCTCAAGAATCCTGTCCCGGACAGAGTATTAGAATGCCTGTGTTCAGGACGAAAGAACCACCTGAGACTTCTGGTGCCATTTTCTCAGATACTATGACCAATCCAAGCTTTAAAGAAGAAACCGCAGACTTTCGAGATGAATTGGAAATGTGTGCTCTTGGCTCGGGAAGGGAGGACTCTTTATGTCCTAGTTCAGTTGAGGATGGAACCTGCCCAACCAGTGTCACACACACCTCTTTAACTTTGAAAAATGCTGGTTTAATATCCACTTTGAAAAAGAAAAGAAAAAAGTTCATTTATGCTATAAATGATGAGTCTTCTTATCAAAGAAAAAACATCATAAAGAAAGACAAAAAGTCAGAGCTTGGCAACCCTGAAGCCTGGTTCAAAGCACCACCTGCATTTACGAATGCTGATTCAGGTCTCTTTTTTTCTTCTTTGAGAAATATATATGCTTTTATGGATGAAGATATGTTCTTGTATTTAAATATGTGAACTTTTAAGTCCTCCTTTTTGCATGTGAGTGGTGGTATTCCTGCTCATGTATTTGTGTGGAGGCTAGAGGTCAACTTTGGGTATCCCTCAGGTGCTTTCAGCCTTGTGGTCAGTCTGCAGTCCTATGCACTACCAGCTGAACTATTGAAGGGTGTATCTCTCAGCCTTATTCTTCTTTAAAGCTATTTATTTATTTATTTGTAAGCAGAGAGAGACTTAGAGAGAATGGGCATGACAGGCCCCCAGCTGCTGCAAATGAACTCAAGATGCATGTGCCACTTTGTGCATCTGGCATGGGTACTAGGGAATTGAATCTGGGTCATTAGGCTTTGCAGGCAAGCACCTTAACCACTAAACCATATCTCCAGCCTGCACCCTTACTCTTTAAAACAAGGTCTCTCAGTGAACCTCAAGCTCACTGATTTTGCTAGATTAGGTAGCCACTGAACTGCAGGGAACCCGTCTCCACCTATCCACTGCTGATTACATATGCATACCACCACACCCAGCTTTTATGTGGGTATTGAGCTTCTGAACTCAGGTCCCATGTTTGTAAAGCTTCTGGACCAACCCAGTTTTAAAACTTCCAGCACCTGGGAGGAAGAGGTAGGAGGATCCATGTGAGTTTAAGGCCAGCCTGAGACTATGTAGTAAATTCCAGGTCACATGGGCTAGAGCAAGATCCTACCTCAAAAAAACAACAAAGAAAAACTTAAGTTTCATGCTCTATTGAGTGTGCTAGCTGGGTACCCCTTAGAACATCTTTCAAGCCTTTTGATATTAACCCTGGTTTTAAAAGAAGTTATTTGTTTTCTTAATACATGACAATAAACTAAAGGGAATCGTTGCTTATTTATTTATTTATTGATTGATTGATTGATTGATTGATATAACAGAGTGGGTGTGTGTGATATGGGCATGCCAGGGCCTCCTGCCACTGCAAATGAACTCCATATGCATGTGCCATTTTGTGCGTGTGGCTTTACATGGGTACTGGAGAATTGAAGCTGGGCCTTTAGACTTTGAAAACTAACACATTTACCACTAAGCTATTGTTTTCAGCCCAAGAAATCATTATTTTTTAATTTCTCTACCTTGCCTATCTCCTGCTAAATCAATATTAACAATGAATTTATGCTATCTATTTCCTAGAATATGATACTAATTTAGATTGGGTTGTATGTATTATTTTTAAAAATACCTAGGCCCTATTTAACTTTTGCTAGAAATTTAATAATTTCAAAATAGCATTTAGGATCCTGTTTTAAATGCCATTCACTATTTGCTTCTCATGTAATTATTTTAAACACTGCCTCCTTCCCTCTCTTTCTTGGGAGAGAGAGAGTGGGCATGCCAGGTCCTCCTGCCACTACCAGTGAACTCCTGATGCATGGTATATTTTGTGCATTTGGGTTAACATGGGTACTGGAGAATTAAACCCAGGCTTTGCTATCAGGTACCTTTTAACTGCTGAGCCATATCTCCAACCCAAATACTGTCCTTTTAATGTACTAAAAATCCTTGATATTTGGTAGATTAATAATATGTTAACTTTGTTTTGTCACCTTGTGTTCTTATGTTTAGGTTTATCATATTCTTCTGTCACAAAAAACTGTTTACAGAATACTGAAGAACACCCTTTATCATTAACCAGCTCTTGTGGAACTACTCTCACTAATGAAAGAAACTATACTGCTGCAGTATCTCAGGACCTTAATTACAAAGAAGCAAAAATTAACAAGGAAAAGCTACAGTCATTCCTAACTCCAGAAACTGATTTTCTGTCACCCGTGCAGGAAAGCCAACATGAAAATCAAGAAAGCCACACCATTTCAGATAAAAAAGAAAAGGTCTTGGCCCCAGCATGTCATTCTGCAGCACAGCCTTTAGAAGTAAAGTCTAGCAGCATTCATTTCCCATCACAGGAAAGCCTTTTAGATGGCCACAGTAACACTAGCACTCTTATGTTACCTCCTAGCTCCAAGGATCTCCTGTTAAGTCCAGTTCTGGTTTCTAGAGGAAAAGCATATAAAACATCAGAGGAACTAAAATATAAGAGTTGTGACGTTGATTTTAAATTAATCAAAGACATTCCTTTAGGGGAAAATGAAGAAATTTGTGTTTTAAATGAAAATTCTAAAAAAGTCGAGCTTTTGCCCTCTGAAAACTATAGAACAGTAGCATCACCTTTAGCAAACTTGCAGTTCAACCAAGACACAAATCTATCAGTAATCGAAAAGGACCAAGAAGAAACTGCTTCAGTTTCAGAAATAACCGTCAATCTGAACTCTGAAGAACTTTTCCCAGAAAATGAGAATAATGTCTTTCAGGTAACTGATGAACAGAATAACCGTGTCTTGGGAAGTACTAAGGAACTCTATGAAGAAGTGCTCAGTTGTACAAAAAAACCTATTCTCAAGAACTCTTCTGCGGTAGTAGATCGAGACAGAGGTGATGAACAAGCAGCCCAAGTGCTGCTTACAGAAGACCTTAACTCACCAGACCGTGTCCCTGATCATGCAGAGAGCAGGACCAGTGTAAAGCAGCATCCAGAAGTTACTCCAGGTCAAGATGTAAAGTCATATGCCTCCTTGAATATGAGGTCAGACACAAGCAGCAATTGTACAGACAGACTGTCAGTGCACTTCCATCCAGTGTCAAAGTACAGTTTTGGAGGTAGCTTTAGAACAGCTTCCAATAAAGAAATAAAACTCTCTGAGCATAATATTAAGAAAAGCAAAATGTTCTTCAAAGATATTGAGGAACAGTATCCTACTAGCTTAGCTTGCACAGAAATTGTAAGTACCCTATCAGAAAGTCAGAAGGAACTAAGCAAACCTCATGCAGTTGAGTCACAGTCAGTTAATTCTGTGTCTACATATGTGTGGAGTCATGCACTTGTTTCTCCTCAAAAAGGTGACCATACACCTCGGGTGTTATCTTTAAGGCAAGATATTAATTCAAATCATAATTTAACACCTAGCCAGAAAGCAGAAATTACCGAACTTTCTACTATATTAGAAGAATCAGGAAGTCAATTTGATTTTACACAGTTCAGAAAGCCAAGCCTCCTAATACAGAGAAATTCATTCAAAGTACCAGGAAACCAGGCGGTCTTTGTAAACACCACTTCTGAGGCCAGGAGAGATGTTGGTCGTCATCCAGTGGCTGATTGCTGGCCTGTAGGTCATGAAGATTGCAGCAGCAAATTGGAAGGTACAGACAGAGTTAAACAAAAGTTTCCTTGCTCGTTGAAAAACAACTGTAACAAAAATGCATCCTGTTTTTTTACAGATGAAAATGAAATGGAGTTTGGAGGCTTTTATTCTGCTCTTGGTACAAAACTGAATGTTTCTAGTGAAGCTCTGCAAAAGGCTGTGAAGCTGTTCAGTGACCTTGAGAATATCGATGAGGAAACCTCCACAGAGGATGCAGGCAGCTTCTCTTCAAGTAAATGTCATGATTCTGTTCCAGAGTTTTGGTCAAAACATCCTAATAATAGTAAAAATCTTAATAAGAAAAGTACTAAGTACCAAGTAACATTACAAGATAATATTGAAATGGCTACTGACATTTTTCTTAAAGAAAATACTGAAAATTCCACAAGAAATAGTGAATGCAACAAATACACTGGTTCCAGCAGAAGTACTTGTAAATTAGAAGGCTCTGGTGGCCGCGAATCAGGCATAGGTGACACAGTTCACCGTAAAGGTGAAAGTGACTTGCCATGTGATGATGAGCACAGTGTGCATCTTCTGTCACCTAGCCAGTTTGTGAAGAAAGGAGGCATACAAGTGAAAGAAAGTTTGTCAGATTTAACGTGTTTGGAAGTTGTGAAAGATGAAGAAACATGTCATTTGAAATCCTCAAATAAAGAATTAACTGCATGTAATATGGAACAGAATATTAAAAATTGTGCTATATCCTTTCAGACTGCAAGTGGGAAAAACATCAAAGTCTCCAAGGAGTCATTCAATACAGTTGCAGATTTCTTTGATCAAGAAACAGAACTGTCTAACTTTTCAGATTCCTTGAATTCTAAATTTCCTTCTGGCATAAATAAGAACACAATGAGCATTTCAAGTCACAAGGAAAGAGTTGTGATTGAAAACAAGTTATTGGAAGAAAGTTTCCCAGCTGATATTCTAAGTCGATCCCAAATTCTCCAGCAACACCCTAAGTATGAAATACAAAAGATCAAAGAACCTTTGAGTTTTCATACAGCTAGTGGGAAAAAAGTTAAAATTACTCAGGAATCATTGGACAAAGTGAAAATGCTTTTTGATGAGAAACAAGATGTTAGTAGAGCCATCAGTTTTAGTCAAGGGGCAAACCCGCTATGGGATGAAGAGGACTGTCAAGAAGTGCTTTCATTAACATGTGAGAGAGTTGGATTAACTGTCCCAAAGTGTGAAGAAATGCAGAATTCTTTAGATAATAAGGAGAGGAACTTTGTTTCTAAGGAAACTGGAGTGCTATCCAAGCAAAGTGATAATTTACATAGACAAACTGACAATCCCAAAACATCAAAAAGTACCTCCTTGAAAGCTCAAGTACATGAAAATGTAGAAGAAAGCATAGAAAAAAGTCCTACAGCTTGCCTTAAAAGTGAGTCCCCTTCCTCAGCCACTGAAGGTCCAGCTTTGGCATTTTACACAGGACATGGTAGAAAGATTTCTGTAAGTCGGGCTTCACTATCCAAAGCAAAAAAGTGGCTTAGAGAAGAATTGGATGATCAACTAGAAAAAAATCCTTCCAAGATTGTATGCGTAAAGGAATCCCCTGAGTATTATGTAGAAAATCCATCTGAAAGTAGTTCAAACGGTACCAGAACTGACAATGATACAAGTCAGCTCTCTGAAAATCAAGAGTCAACTTACTTAAGGAACCATCACATGTCTAACAGCTGTTCACACCATTCTGATGATGTGTATGATTCAGGATATTTCTCTAAAAATAAAACTGGTTCCGGTATTGAGTCAGTCATAAAGAACATCAAAGACAAAAATAACACCAGTTTTTCTGAAGAATCCATTGTAAAGGAAGTAAGTGCACACCTACAGACTATGCAGGAAAATACTCATGTTCAGAATCCTGGGACTAACCTTTTACCATGCAGAAATAAAAATGCAACCCCTAACTTAACCACACCTGATTCAAGTAATTGTGAGGTTGGGTCACCTGCATTCAACACAGCCAGTGGTAAGGTTGTCTGTATTTCACATGAAGCCATAGAAACAGTGAGAGAGAGATTTACAGACAACTGCAGTAAGATAATTAAGCAGAACACTAAGAGCAAAAGAGACACTCAGCAGACAGCACGCCATAAACCCTTGGCTAATTCGGAGTTGTTTACTGACCCCTTAGATGATGAAGGGTGTTTGGGTTCACATGAAACTTTCACTGGCATTCAAAATGAACAGACTTTACAAAACAATCACAGTATATCTGGATTGGAGAAAGTTTCTGGAGTATTGCCTTGCCACCGTGCTGGTTTGGAAACTTCACATACTGAGGATCTTCCTCATTCTACATATGCTCGTGGGATTTTTAGCACAGCAAGTGGGAAATCAATACAAGTATCAAATGCGTCATTACAAAAGGCAAGACAGGTATTTTTTGAGTTAGAAAATAGTGCTAATCAGTGCTCTGCCACAGTGTCAACTAAAAGTAATGATTATTTAGACCACTTCACAGGAGAAGAAAACATGGTGGCACCTATCCCCCAAGATGTACTGTCACTTCGCAAAAACTTGTCACACAACATAAATGCCCCTGCTTTTGCTGGGTTTAGTACAGCAAGTGGAAAACAGGTTACAGTTTCAGAAAGTGCCTTGCACAAAGTGAAGGGAATGTTGGAAAAATTCGATTTTATCAGCACTGGACATGCTCTTCAGCCTTCACCTTCCTCTAAACAGAACGTGTCAGAAGTACTTTCTTGTGGTAAGAGGACATCAGAATATTCTGTAAACTCTAAACTGCAAAAGACCTACAGTAATGAAGTAGAGTCATCAAGCGATTATAATGTTGAAAATACTCATCCTATCAAAGTTTCTCCCCCCCTCGCTCAGTTTAAGCAAGACACACAGTTGGTATTAGGAACCAGTGTATCATTTATTGATAGCACTCATCTTTTGGGAAAAGAGGAAGCTTTACCCCAAAGTATGAAAGTGGAAATTGGCAAAACCAAAACTTTTACTAACATTGCTATAAAAAATGCAGATTGTTCTACTTACTCCAAAGATCCAGAAACCTACTTTGAAACTGAAGCAGTGGAAATTGCTAAAGCTTTCATGGAAGATGGTGAGCTGACAGATTGTGAACCACCAAGTTATACCAAGTGCTGCTTGACCTGTCCCAAAAATGAGGAAGTGGCTTTAAGTTCAAGAACTAGGAAAAGAAGAGGAGTCACTGTCGGCCCAGCTGGTAAGTCACTTATTTGTTGTTAGCCAGTCTGTTGCAGAAGGTTTCAGTCATTAATATTTTCAGTAGGCTACAGATTAAGAATGTTAAAAGTATATATTTTTTCCTGTGGCATTTTGGGACAATGATTTGACTTGTTCTATAATTCTATGTACCTGTAAGTCATCTTAAGGATCTTCTAGTATAATTTTTGACATTGTTTATAGTTGTAATTGAAAAATTACTGTTAAAGTTTGAGCTTTAAGACAGAGTGTGTAATGTTAACGTACTAATAGTTTTTTTTAATGTATATTTGTTTATTTGAGAGAGAGAAAGAGGCAGACAGAGAGTGAGTATGGGCACGCCAGGGCCTTCTACCTCTGCAAATAAACTCCAGACACGTGCACCACTTAGTATATCTGGCTGTACCTGGGCACTGGAGAATCGAACCTGGGCTGTCAGGCTTTACAAGCAAATTACTTCTACTAAACCTGACGTAGTACTTAAGTAGGTAGAGAACTCGGTGTTAGCTTGCCTCCCTCACAGATAGATACTCTAAAAACAGTTGGTGTTATCAAATTGTATCTTATTCTTAAAGCCATAGAGCAGTATTCTGACTTTTCCTTTAAGTGTCTGTCTATGGGCTAGGAAGATTGCTCAGTGGTTAAAGGCACATGCTTGCCAAGCCTGCTGACCTGGGTTGTATTCCCCAGGAACCACACAAAGCCAGATGCACAAAGTGGCACATGCATCTGGACTACATTTGCAAGAGACCCTGACACGCCCATTTTCTCCCCTGCCCCCCCAAATAAATTGGTAAAATATTTTTTAAATCTTAAGAAAAAGTACGTATCTTAAACTGTTAGGTTAATCAGATCAGATGTGTCTCTAGGAGGAATTCCTGAATGAGCCAACTCATTGCAATTAAAATGATTGTCTACACTAACCTTCCGCTGTCAAGTGGAAGCAAATAGCTCCTTTTAGAAACCTGTAGGTTTTTAAAACATGAGTCACCATCTACCGTCTTGTCGAGCCCCATCCCATTGCACAGAAAAGTCAGTTCATGCTGAGTCATACTGCAGGGTACACACTTACTCATCAAATGTTACCGAGGTCACATTCCCCATGGAGCTTGCTGTATGAGCAAGTATCCATTTACAGTTCTTAAACTCTTAGCTGGCCTTTTGTTCATAGTCTTTAAGAGATTCATAAATCTTTTGTTAAAAATAATGGCTTTGCTGGGTGTGGTGGAGCACGCCTTTAATCCCAGCACTCGGGAGGCAGAGGTAGGAGGATCGCTGTGAGTTTGAGGCCACTCTGAGACTACTTAGTGAATTCCAGGTCAGCCTGAGCCAGAGTGAGACCTTCCCTACCTCGAAAAACCAGAACAAAAAAAGTAGAGTGATTGTTACTTAAATTATAATTATAGGGCTGAGGATATAGCTCAGTTGGTAGAGTACACGCCAAGCATGCAGGAGGCCCTGGGCTCAACCCCCAGCACTGCATAAACAGTGTGGCCATGTGCAGCTGTACTCCCCAATACTCTGCAAGTGGATGGGTCATGTTGGCTCCATAGTAAGAGTGATACGTGAAGCTTATTTCAACAGCAAATTATTTTTGTGTATTTCTTTAACAGATTGTAAGAGTTAGTATTTCAGTTTTTAAAAATGAACTACAGGCTTTTGAAAAATAAAATTGATGGGGCTGGAGAGATGGCTTACCAGTTAAGGCACTTACCTGCAAAGCCAAAGGATCCCGGTTCAATTCTCCAGGACCCACGTAAGCCAGATGCACAAGGGGACACATGCATCTGGAATTCGTTTGCAGTGGCTGGAGGCCCTGGCATGCTCGCTCTCTCTCTCTCTCTCTCTTTCTCTCTTTCTCTCTCTCTCTCTCTCTGCGTCTTTCTCTCAAATAAATAAATAAAATATATTAAATAAAATAAAATAAAATTGATCAAATTAGAAGCATGTATGGAATTATCTTTTCAGGAGATCCTCCAATCAAAAGAAGCTTGTTAAGTGAATTTGACAGGATAATAGGAAAAAAAGGAAAATCCTTAAAAGCTTCAAAAAGTACTCCAGATGGTAAAATTTGCTTTTCATTCATGTCTTGCCCCCCTCTAAAGTACTATGTATAACATTCTTGAAGTTATTTCTCTCAATTCATTTGGTATGTCTATTGCAAAAGATTTTATAGTGTGGTTTAACTGTTAAACTTTTATTTTTGTTTCTTGGGTGGACTTTCCCTTCATGATACTTAGTATGACGCTGGGGTTATCTGTAATTGGAAAGTGTAAAATGGTTATGAAGACGGGCATGGTGGTGCCCACCTTTAATTTCAGCACTTGGGAGGCAGAGGTAGGAGGATAGCCGTGAGTTCGAGGCCATCCTGAGATTTCATGGTTAATTCCAGGTCAGCCTGGCTAAAGTTAGACCCTACCTTGAAAAAACAAAAAAAATTATGAAATCGTGACTTTAAATTTGTTGTTTGTTTTCAAGGAAGGGTCTCACTCTGGCTTAGGCTGACCTGGAATTCACTATGTATTCTCAGGGTGGCCTCAAACTCTTGGCGATCCTCCTACCTTTATTTTTTTAAATTTAATTAATTTATTTATTTGAGAGAGAGAGAATGGATACATGTTACCTTGTGCATCTGGCTTATGTGGATCCTAGGGAATCAAACCTAGGTCCTTTGGCTTTGCAAACAAGCACCTTAACTCTAAGTCATCTCTCTAGCCCAACTTTTTAATTTTTAAAAAAATATTTTATTTGCCGGATGTGGTGGTGCATGCCTTTAATCCCAGCACTTGGGAGGCAGAGGAAGGTGGATCACCAAGAGTTCGAGGCCACCCTGAGACTACATAGTGAATTCCAGGTCAGCCTGGACTAAAGTGAAACCTACCTCGAAAAAAAAATTCTTTATTTGCAAGAAGAGAGAGAGAATGAGTATGGGCATGCCAGGGCCTCCAGTCACTGCAAACAAATTCTAGATGCCTGTACCAGTTGGCTTTACGTAGGTACTCGGGAAACCCAGGCTGGCAGGCTTTGCTGGCAAGTACCTTAACCACTGAGCCATCTCTGCAACCCAGATAATGCCTTTTAAGCTGTAAAAATTTACTAAAAATATGGTAGTGGGATAATTTATATCTCAGGTTTCTGATTCCAGTCAGGCTTGTTTTTTTTTTTTTTTTACAGTACTACAGTAAGTACTTTTTAAATTTTTCATTTATTTATTTGTGAGTGTGTGTTTATGGGTGTACCAGGCTTCTTGCTGCTATGCCAGATGGTTACTTTTTGAATCCAGCTTATGTGGGTGGTTTGGGACTTGAACCCAGGCCCGCAGGCTTTGCAGGCAAACATCTTTAGCCACTAAGCTGACATTTCAGCCCTCGTCAGGCTTTTGACTACCACCATTCCACCAAATATTCTTTCCCAGTCATAATGATCTCTGTGTTGCCAACTAGGTGAGCAGTTCTCATTTATTTACTTATTTCATTCATGTATTCATTCATTCATTTCATTTGTGAGAGAGAGACTGACAGAGGCACACAGAGAGAGAATGAATATGAGCATGTTAGGGCCTACTGCCACTGTAAGCAGCTGCAGACACATGTACCACCTTGTGCATGTGGCATTATGTAGGCACTGGGGAATCGAACCCAGCCATCAGGCTTTGCGAGCAAGCACCTTTAACTGCTGAGCTATCTATCCAATCCCTCAGTCTGTATCTGACTACATCTTTCAGCCAACCAGATATCGTTCAGTGCTCTTCTTTAGTGCACTGTCGTCTCTTGACTACACCCCTCCTCTTTCCAGTCTTCCTAGTGGTTCTTCTCTTCTTTCCTTATCAGACAGTATGCCAGATCTCTTCTCAGCCTAAACTTCACTGACTAGCGAAGCTGTGAAGCTGTACATACAGCTTCCCTGTGTCTCTCAACTCCAGGCTCATTGATTTGCTTATTTATAGCTCCACTTGAATTTCTAGTGTGCGAATCAAGCAGTATGGCCATTATAAACTATTCACTTCATTCCTCCTCCACACTTGGTCTTTCTCTTGCCTTTTGTTGTAAAAGGCAGCACCATTGTGCCAGTTGATTACATCAGAGCCTTAATGTTACCTTTTACTCTGTGTTCCTCATACTCCTCAATCAACCAATCAGTAATCTTATAAGTTCCACCTTCAAACATACAAGAATCTCACATGCAAGACCCTGAGTTTAATCTGCAGCACAGCAAGCCAGCAAGCAAACCAACGTAAATAACTGATGGGTATGGAGACGCATGCCTGTAAGTCAGACTGAGGACGTTATGGCCGGAGTACTATGATATTGAGGCCACCCTGAGCTACATAGCTTATCTCAAAAACACAGCAAATTTGTGAGATGTACATAGATCCCCCAAAAGTTAGCATATTTTATTATAAATATGTAATCATGAATGTTGGGAATTACAGGTGTGCACATCATGCCAGGTTTATGTAGTGTTGAGGTTTGAACACAAGTATTTGTACATTCCAGGCAGGCAGTGTGTGTGCCAGCCTAGTTACAGTTCCAGACCCTTAGTACACAACACTGATCACCTTCATTATTGGCTTCATTTCTCTGTTCTCAAAGTCTTAAATATTAGAAAGCTCAATGCATGCTTCCTAGAATTCTGATTTTCATTTACAAGCTTAAATTTTGCAATGGGCAGAAATATTGGTATTTGTTTTCTGTATAGTCATCAGCTCATTTCATTCATTTAAAAAACATGTTTGGGGCTGGAGATGGCTTAGTGGTTAAGGTACAAAGGATCCATGTTCCATTGCCCAGTACCCACATAAAGTCAGATGCACAATGTGGTACATGTGTTTGGAGTTTGTTAGCAGTGGCTAGAGGCCCTGGCACACCTATCTTCTCTCTATCTACCTCTTTCTCTCTCTCATTCTCTCTCTCTCTGTCTTAATAAATAGAATAGAATAGAACATTAAAAAAAAATGTTTGCTGAATACCCAGGTTTGAAGAACTAGTTGTTTGCTATTCTTTCAAGTAAAAATGGTAAACATGAAGAAAAAACATGTAAACACATTTCACCACCTAATTGTGTTCTGCACATACAGCAGAACATGCTAGCAGTGCAAATGTTATTTCACACAGCACAAAGGGCATAAATAAATAACATCTTGGAGTGCGTGACAGTGGATCTTCTAAAAGGGGTTTGGGTACTCTCCCTCTGTTCCTCTATCCACCCTTGAAAATTGCTGCCCCACACTATATACTCACAACTTCAAATTTACAGTATCTGTAGGAGAATTTACAATTTCTTTGCAGTTGTCAAGCATGGATAGTCAACATACTGTGTTGAATTGTCAAGTAATTCTTCTGTGCTTACCAGTTTGGTAACTAGGCTAAATGCATTTGTTGCCATTTTTCAATTTTATGGTTTTTTTTACATTTAAATAAATGCAATATTTACATAATTCACTGATAAGATATAACTGGAGAAATCTTAATTCTGTCCCTATTGCCCATACTATTCACCTTTACTACCACTTTTTTTTTAATTGTTGTTTGTTTATTTATTTATTTGAGAGTGACAGATAGAGAGAGAAAGAGGCAGATAGATATAGAGAGAATGGGCGCGCCAGGGCCTTCAGCCACTGCAAACAAACTCCAGATGCATGCACCACCTTGTGCATCTGACTTATGTGGGTCCTGGGGAATTGAGCCTCGAACCGGGGTCCTTAGGCTTCACAGGCAAGTGCTTAACCACTAAGCCATCTCTCCAGGCCCCTACTGCCACTTTTAAAAAGATTATTTATTTATTTGGGGGGCAGATAGAGAGAAAGAGAATGGGCATGCCAGGGCCTCCAGCCACTGCAAATGAACTCCAGACGCATGCATCCCCTTTTGCATCTGGCTTGTGTGGGTCCTGGGGAATTGAACCAGAGTCCTCAGGCTTCACAGGCAAATGCCTTAACTGCTAAGGCGTTTCCTCAGCCCTACTACCACTTTTTTAGAAAATATTTTTATTAATCATTTTACAAGCAGAGAGAGGGAGAGAGAGAGGGAATGGGTATGCCAGGGCCTCCAGCCACTGCAAACAAGCTTGAGATGCATGCAGAGGTAGGAGGATTGCTATGGGTTCGAGTCCACCCTCAGAATACATAGTGAAGTCCAGGTCAGCCTGGACTACAGTGAAACCCTACCTCAAAAAAAAAAAAAAGTTCATTTCTACGGTTACATAGTGCTTGGCCATGTGAGTATATCCTGTTTTTTTCAGCCAATCCCCAATTAATGGGTGAATTTGAAGTTTTATAATATAAATGGTATGTTGAGAATGAGTAATATCTAAAGCTTTATTTTTTAACCTTCATAAAGTCAAATTT
Source organism: Orientallactaga sibirica (assembly GCA_036365145.1). NCBI lineage: Eukaryota > Metazoa > Chordata > Mammalia > Rodentia > Dipodidae > Orientallactaga > Orientallactaga sibirica. The sequence continues at coordinate 10,648,176 of JAEOAD010000048.1, read as the reverse complement.
TAAATTTGATATTTGCACTGGCAGTTAGCTAACACTGCTGAGGTATGATTATTAACACCAGCAGACTAAATTTATAAGTAATTTCTCTTGGGGTTTGAACTGTGTGTTATTTGATATATAGTCATAATCAATTTGTGAATCAGGCACATCTTGATAGTTATCATTACATATTCAAGATACGCATTGAATATTTCAGTGTCTCAGTTTTTATGAATATTTACAATAATATGTGATAACCAGGAAACAAAAATCTCCCACTAGATTTTCATTAATATAGAAAAATGATTTTTTTTCTAGGCATAATAAAAGATAGAAGATTGTTCATGCATCACATTTCTTTAGAGCCAATATCCTGCGGACCCTTTTGGTAAGATAGGTTTAATTTTTTTTAAAATCTACTATAATACAGGAAAAATGTGATCTTTAAAAAATCAATATTTCTGAAACAAATGTCACCAATAGGCAGTAAAGAAATAACACTTCTGAAAGTCTAAGAGCTTGTATCAGGATTAAATGATTCTGTACCTTGGTAGTATTTTATAGTGCTGTTTTATATCATCAGTCAATATTTTTTAGTCATGGCAGCTTTGTGAAGTAGATAGATTATATTCCAATTTTGTGGATAATGTTCTGAGTTGGGAGAGATTAAGAAATACTTTAATCAATTAAAAGGATGGCAGTTAGTGGGCCGAGGGAGATCTTGAGCTCAAATTTGAAGCCAGTATGGGCTACAGAGTGAATTTCCGGCCTGAGCTGTAGGAGATCTTGTTTCAACCGCACACGCACACACACACACACACACACACACACACACGTGTGCGCGCACACAGATGACATTCACAGATGTCCTTTTAGCTCTCCTCCTTCTCTAAAGTTCACTAAAATTACCAAGAGAATTTTTCATTGTATCATTTTCCTTTTGTTTAAATGTTTTAAATTCATTTATTTATGACAGAAAGAGAATGGGCATACCAGGGCCTTTTGCTACTATAAACTCCAGACACATGTGTCACATTGTACATCTGGCTTTAATGGGTACTGAGAATCAAACCCGTGCCATGAGAATTTGTAAACAAGTGCTTTTAACTGCTAAGCCATCTCCACTGCCCCTCACTGTGTAATTTTCAAGGACATGTATCAGAAGAAACAAAGGTCTAGAAACTGAAAACATGAATGACTCAGCAGTCTGAGCAAGCCGAGGAGCTACCCAGACTCCCCATCTTTAGGAAGACTCAGGTTGTCAGCAGCATGTACCTCTCATGCTGAAGTAGGAAGGGACAAGTATTGAAGAAGCCCTGTAGCCCTGCCCTGCTGCAGACAAGCATTTATCACTAACCCAACAGAAGATTAGTTGTCATTCTGATCAGAGGCTAGCCTAGAGGAAGGGTACCCTAAACCCAGCTACAGTGTTTTGAAAATAGAAACTAAATAAAAGTGTGAGCATCAAATGGACATTTCCAGCCTCCTTCCTACACTTGCCTGCCAAATGCTGGCAAGAGTCTTGATGGTAAGGAATATGGCTGACCCAATAGAAGTGATGTAGAAATACTGACAGTTGAGGATACTCAGATGAAGCAACTTCATGGCAAGTCACAGACAGTGAAATCAACAACTGACAAGTCTTATCAGAACACGCAGCTTCCAGCCAGCAATTTAGTACTTCTTTTTCCAATGAAAACTGAGTAAAGAATCATTAAGGCATTGCCAGGGGCCACAGTGAAAGACAGCAACCGAAATATGAATCAGCTGGAGAGATGGCTCAATGGTTAAGGCATTTACCTGCAAAGCCCAGGTTTGAGTCCCCAGTACCCATGTAAAGCCAGATGCACAAGGTGGCACATGCGTCTTTTACTGTGGCCCTGGTGTGCACATTCTCTCTCTCCCTCTCTCTGTCTGTCTGCTTTTTCCTCTCTCTCTCTGTCTCCCTCTTTCTGTCTCTGTTTTTTCCTCTCTCTCCCTCTCTCTATTTCTATCTGCTTCTTCCTCTTTCTCTCTAAGATAAATAAATACTAAAAAAATAAATAATAAATATGAATCAAAGCTAAGAAAAAAGGAACTTGGAGGATCACACAATGTGGGGAATCAGTGCAGAAGGAAAATGAAGAGAAATCCTTCTTTTTTTTTCTTTTTTAAACAAGATCTCGCTATATAGCCCTGGCTGGCTGGAACTCAGTATGGACACAAAGCTAGGTTTGAACTTGCAATCCTCCTGCCTTTGTCTTGTGAGTGTTGGAATTACAGGTGTGCGCCACCACTACAATCTGAGAAAGAAATTTCTTAAAGAGTGAAAGTATGTGGCTAGGACTGAAGGACATACATTTCTTGGATGTAAAGGGCCTACTGAAAAAGCACATGAGGAGGGAAAAATGACCCTTTTACGGTACACCCTTATGAAATGTTAGCACGCTAAGAGCAATGAGAAACCTTAAATTTTATTTTTGTTGTTGTTTGGGGGGGGTTGGGTTTTTTTGGTTTTTCGAGGCTCAGGCTAACCTGGAGTTCACTGTGTAGTTTCAGGGTGGCCTCAAACTCATGGTGATCCTCCTACTTCTGCCTCCCAAGTGCTGGGATTAAAGGCGTGCGCCACCAGACCTGGCTTATTTTATTTTGTTTATTTAATTTTTTTGGTTTTTTGAGGTAGGGTCTAGCTCTACCCCAGGCTGACGTGGAATTCAGGTATGTAGTCTCAGGGTGGCCTCAAACTCACAGTGATCCTCCTACCTCTGCCTCCCAAGTGCTGGGATTAAAGCCACCACGCCTGGCTTTAAAATTTTTTTAAAGCAAAAAAAAATCAAGCTTCAAATAGTTTCAAGTTATAATTGTATGAATTCTCTCATCAACAAGAAAACTAAAAGATTCTAGAATCGGTTCATCCAGAGCAGTACCTTCAAAATTCTCAAACGATTCCCAGCCTGGAATCCTATCATTAACCAGAATATCAGCTAAAAGGTAGGGTAGACAGGTTGGAGGTACAGCTCAGTGGTGGCACACGTGCCCATAATTGATTCTAAGCATGCCCTCCCCAGCCAAAATAGTGAGGATAGATAGTGTTAATATGCAAAGTACTCAAAAGTTGGTCTCCCATATACTGTCCTCAGGAAGCTAACTAAAACAAGTATATAAACCAAGGAGAAGAAAGGTATTGCCCCTAAGAAAGAGGAAATCAGCATAGAGGGGCAAAGAGCTTCAGGGTGATGATATAGGGAGATCTCAGAATCACAGTAAATCTAAGACTGGAGAAGGAAGCAGCCGGGCCACACTGGGACAGAATCGCTCTTAGGAGAGTGTGTCCACAAGGCAAAACAACGCAGTGGCTGAGGAGCTTTCTGTTTCATTTTTGAGGTGGAGTCTCATTCTGTAGCCAGGACTGGTCTGGATTTGGGACCATCCTACCTCAGCCTCCCAAGTACCTGGGATTGCAGGCATATACCACTGCACTTAGCTTAAGTTTTGCTTTGTGTTTGTGTGTGCATTTGTTAGTTTGTGGTGCTAGGAAACACGATGAGCCTTGTTCACACTTAGGTAAGTGTTCTATCACAGCTATGTTCCTAGCCACTGACCACTGAATTTAGATTAAGGACCTTCTTGCAGTGCCTACTTGTCACAAGCCCTTGGTTTTTATTTCCCCAAACCATAAAAAAGATTTAAAAAAAAAAAACACACAGAAGAGAACCTTATTGGTAAAGATAATGAATTAAACATACTTATCTATAGACATTTTTCTGTACTGGAGCCAGTTGTTTCCAGAACACCCTCCTCTACTTAAAAACAACAAAAGCCACAGTCTTTTCATCTAAAATAGTGTTTTTGCATATAGCCTACACACTTTAAACCATCACTTATAATATGTAATACAATGTAAAAGTTATGGAAATAGCTTGTTTTGTATTGTTTAGGGAGTGATAATAATAAAAAATGTCATGTCCAATATAAATACAATTTCCCCAAAAAACAATATATAGTTAGCTGAACTTTGTTAAGTTCGGACCCTATGAATCCAGAGGATCAACTGGACTTTTATTTCCAAGCAGATTTTTACTGAAACAGTGCAAACACCAAAGTCAGAGAAAATGGAAAAAAGAGACCACAGCAAGTAATCTTTTCAAAGTGTTTGGGACTCTCCCCACCCTGAGTCCTCTCCCGTAACTCAGCTTGCAGAATACTGACAGCTAGGGTTTCATTATTGGGAGTTTTAGTTAATTCATGTCCAGTGTAACTGACATACAGCAAGTCCCTTTTATATACAGAGAACTTTCAAGAAGTGTTTTGGTTCTTCCCATACTTCAGTATGAACACACACTGTAAATTAACAAACATTAGGAAATGAAAAAAAATAAACTAATGAAAACAACTTTGAAGAAGTCCTGTTCGGGAAGAAAAGAATTAAAAATATATTTATTTGTTTACTTATTTATTTAAAAAGAGGAAGTATGGGCATGCCAGGTCCTCTTGCTGCTGCAAAGGATCTCCAGACACATGGGCCTCTTTGTACATCTAGATTTATGTAGGTGCTAGGAAATCAAACCCAAAACAGCAGGCTTTGCAAGCCAGTGCTTTTAACTGCTGAGCCATTTCCTCAGTTCCAGAATTTTTTAAAGCTTTAACAAAATGAAGTGTGTATATAAATGTGTGCATATATTATATATATCCATCACACATATAATAATTTAGGTGTGAATAAAATGATAGAACCATAGAAAATTAAGCATGTCAAAAAGGTTCAAGAAAAACCAAAATTGAAAGAAAGGAAATATATCAATATACTTATATAACACATTCGTCTGTAAATGTATTAACTCATAATGTAAATATTGGTAATTGATAGAATCACATAACTCAGGAAGCTGGCAAGAAATAAAAGACTGTGTATTAAAAGGTGAAAGTGGGGACTGGAGAGATGGTTTAGCGGTTAAGGCATTTGCCTGCGAAGCCTAATCACCCAGGTTTAATTCCCCAGTACCCACATAAGCCAGATGCACAAGGTGGCACATGCTTCTGGAGTTTGTTTGCAGTGATCGGAAGCCCTAGAGTGCCCATTCTCTTTCTCTCTTTGCCTCTTTTTCTTTCTCTCTCTCCCCCCTCTCTCTCTCTCAAATATATAAATATATATATTTTTTAAAGATAAAGATGTGTGGACAAAGAGCTAGTTCTTCATTTTACATAGTGAAAAGTCCTGAGCAACTTTTGGTTTTTCAAGGTAGGATTTTGCTCTAGCCCAGGCTGACCTGGAATTCACTATGTAGTCTTAGCTGGCCTTAACTCAAGGCGATCCTCCTACCTCTGCCTCCCAAGTGCTGGAATTAAAGGCGGTGTGCATCACCTTGCCCAGCTCTGAGCAACCTTTTTGAGAACAATTTTTGTAGAGTAGAATAGCAGAAGAAAGGAGAGCTCACTTTGTGGAAAAGAGGCAGAAATTGCCAGGCTGGAGATTTCCCACTGAAGAAGCTGGACTATGAAGACTATCAATAGTATCTGCTGGCGGCAGAGGTAATGCCGAAGAACATACTTTAAAGAGGCAGGAGACCTTGAGGCCAAGTGAAAAGGACACTTAAAAAAAAGTAGAGTAGAGAAAAAGAGAAGTGGGACATCAACTCAGAGAGGAAGCTTCCAGTCTTTAGGTGAGGTATAAGTTCTTGTGAAGATAAGTGGGGGGGGGGGGGACACCAGGTATTCCCTGGTGAAGAGGTAAGTAAGTAGTCTTGTGGAGAACTGGAGGGCACACTCTCAGAAGGGGCACATTTACCTTGTGAAATCAAAGTCTGGGAATGATTGTGGAAGAAAGAGCAATAGCCTTGAAAATGTGTTACTGTTTTGTGGTGGAACAACCGTGAGTGCAAAACAATTACCAGAATGGATAGCATTTGATGGGCTAAGAAAAAGGCATGTCCCCAAACTGTATGCACATTGGCTGTCAGACTTAAATATTTATTCTCTCTTAAATGCAGTACCAGGGAGGAACGGCAAGAAATCCAGAATCCAAATTTCACTGCACCTGCTCGAGGATTTTTGCGTAAATCTCATCTTTATGAACACTTAACTTTGGAAAAATCTTCAAGCAATGAAATTCCTACTACAAGAAATGAAAAGACAAAACGTTCACTTTTTGTAGGCAGATCAACCAAAACCTTCATGCCACCTTTCAAAACTAAGTCACATTTCCACGGAGATGAACACTGTGTTAGCAAGAAAATTAATTTGGAGAACAAACTAAACATAAGTGAATGTGCTTCTAATGGAGGTGAAAGTATTGACAGTGGCTTTCATCAGCTTACCAGAAGCAGCTCCCTTCAAGAAGCAGCTGTGGTTCACACAGAGTGTGAAGAGCCCTTAGGTATTGTGTGACAATTGTGTGGCTTAGTTTTGCTCTTTAATAATATCCTTAAGTATTTTCTCTCTTTTGTGGTGGTGATTAATAATTTCAAAATCTTTCCTAATACTTTAGATTTTCTAATTGTGAAAATTAGGTCCAAGTTATGCTAATGATTTTTTTTGAAAAGATAACTACTAACAGACTTTTTTGGGGTTTTAGTTTCTTGTGGAGTGTGTGTGTGTGTGTGTGTGTGTGTGTGTGTGTGTGTGTGTGTGTGTGAAGACTAGGTATAGAGCTGGACATGGTGGCGCACACCTTTAATCCCATCACTTGGGAGGCAGAGGTAGGAGGATCACCATGAGTTCGAGGCCACCATGAGACTACATAGTGAATTCCAGGTCACCCTGGGCTAGAGCGAGACCCTATCTCAAAAGAAAAAATAAATAAATAAAAATAAAGACCAGGTATGATGAGCATGCCTGTAATTCCAGCACTCAGGAAGCTGAGTCAAGAGGTAAGTAAATTTGAGGCCAGCCAGAGCTATAGCTTATCCCACAATGCAAACCAAACAAAAAGGCTATTAGACACACAATCTAGGACTGCTATTACTAGAATATGTTTGAGCATGCTATTAATTTTCTTTCAAAATTGAGATAAAAATTATAGATATTTCTATTCATTATACAACTTGACTTTTTTCACCCCTGAAAACTTTTAAAGGTACAGGATCCCCTTTTTCCTCTGTAAAAAAAAATTAGAAGAACTTTATATATATAGTTTTAAGTCAGTTGTACTTTTTGTAAATTTATGTTGCATTTTATTTTTAGCAAATTATTCTCCAACAGATTTAATTACAAGTCTTCAGAATGCCAGAGATATGCAGGATATGCGAATTAAAAAGAAAGAAAGGCAAAACATTTTTCCACAGCCGGGCAGTCTGTTTCTTGCAAAAACATCCACTCTGCCTCGACTCTCTCTGAAAGCAGCAGTAGGAGGCAGAGTTCCCACTGCGTGTTCTCATAAGCAGGTACTTTCATTTGCAATACTAGTGCTTTTATAGCCAAGGGGAACCTATACCTAGTTTGTGCAAATTGTTGTCTATGAAATACATTAATAAAGCCATTCTACTTCCTAGTCAGCCTACATGTGGCCTCCTTCTCCACTGCCAGGCCTGCCTTACTCTACCAAAGAGATCTGTGCTTCAGAACCAGTTTCTGTCTTAAATCCTACGTGTTACTCTAAGTGCTCTCAGCTAGGCATTAGAGGGAAATAGTTAATCTTGGATTTAAACTGGGAATGGCTGGTAGCCCTGGGCCTTCTAGAGGGTTTTATATTTTTGGAAGAGGATTCTGATTAAGACACTACCATTTAGGGAGGATTTTTCACAGTGGAAGGTTGAAAGTAATCATGATGCTGTTCCCAGCTAACATTTATTGAGGATTCTGTGTCCTGTGCTCTCAGTATGCATCAGTTAGATCTTCCCCAATCCTCACAACCACCTCAAAAGAAATGTACCATGATTTTGCCAATTTCGCACATGAAGGACTAAAGCGTAAAGAAGATGAGTCAGTTCCCCAATCACGTAACTCGACGTGGAAGAGCCATGGCTTCACAGTGACTCCGTAGTCATGCTCTGCACAAAGGCCTGTCAGCATGCAGGGAAGCCAGTATGCCCTGCTATGTCTATGTTGCTTATACAAAATGAGTTAAAAATATGGAATGCCTCATGAATTTGCAGTTTTTTTGTACCAGGGCTAATCTAATCTGTGTATTATTCAGTTTTAGTATATGTGCTACAGAAGCAGGTACAACTTTCTATTTGAGATTTCATAAGCTGTTATTTTTATCCCCTTCTTGTGGCAGACTCAGCAAGAGGAATATACATAGGGGACATTAAAAAGTGCCCTAGGTTCTTGAGTATATAGGTCTTTTATAGTACATCATATTTCTTGTCTGCTAGTACACAGGGTTTCTTCTCGTTTGTGTGCATGTGGATATATGTGTGGTGCTCATCACGTGCTAAGCACCTCTTCTTACCACTGACCTACACTGCTTCAGTTAATATTTTATAGTCAGTATTGTAGTATTTAAATGAATGTTTTTTGTCATTCAATTTTGAGTTTTCTTTTTATTCTGTTACTATATATTTGACTTTTAATTCATTATTAAATTTTTCTACTATTTGCTCTGTACAGCTCTACATGCATGGCGTTTCTAAACATTGTATAAAAATTAACAGCAAAAATGCCGAGTGTTTTCAGTTTTATATTCAAGATTATTTTAGTAAGGAAGATTTATGTGCTGGAAAAGGAATTCAGTTGGCTGATGGTGGCTGGCTAGTACCTACCAATGATGGAAAGGCTGGAAAAGAAGAATTTTACAGGTACTGTGTGCAAAAGAGATTTTGTGTTTCCTTTCACATAGTCCATCATCTCACAATTAACCCTTCTCTCTGTTCCTACAGCTCTTAAACTATATAGTTCACATTGACTTAAAAATCTTTTATCACACTGAATCATTTAAAGTACGTTTTAGCTATTAAAGGTTCTAGTAAAATTCATGGAAAATGAATGTGACCAGAGCAAACAATCATGTGTCCCACTTTACTGTCGCTCTTCTACCCATTCACATTTTGAGCTGGAGTCTCCCCGCCCCAAGGTAGTGTCTCATTCTAGTCTAGGCTGACCTGGAATTCACTCTGTATTTCAGGGTGGCCCCGAACTCACGATCCTCCTACCTCTGCCTCCCGAGTGTTAGGATTAAAGGTGTGCGCCACCACGAGCCTGAGGAAACCCCTGGTCTCTGTTCCCCTTTGTGGGACTGGTGTTACAGTCATGAGTGGCCAAGCCCATCCATTTCACATGGGATCTGTTGATTTAAACTAAGGTGGCTTCAGGCCCCCTGGGGTCCTCACACGTGTATAGAAAATGCACTTGACATCTGAGCTCTCTCTCCAGCCTTAAAGTTATTTTAACAGATTTGATTCCAAACCTTCAGCTATAGAATAGGATAGATGTGACTGCTCCAGTTAGGAAGAACAAAGATAGGAAGGGAAATGGAAGTTAAGCCCTGAATAGTTTTAAGTATTTATTTATTTGTGAGAGAGAGAATAGGTGCACCATGACCTCTTGTCACTGCAAACGAATTCCAGGTGCATATCTTGCATTGTGCACCTGGCTTTATGTGCGTGCTAGAGAATTAAACCAAGGCTATCAGGCCTTTAACTGCTGAGCCATCTCTCCAGCCCTGATCTTTGAATATTTGAAACCATTTATGGTGGTAGATAAAGCTAGCAATGTTAGTAGGCAGTTAGTTATACATGGCTGGAGTATTCGTAGCTAGAAAATGTACTATTAAAACTTGCTGGAGGGGCTGGAGAGATGTCTCAGTGGTCAAGGCACTTGCCCACAAAGCATACCAACCTAAGTTCGATTCCCCAGTACTCATGTAAAGCCAGATACACAGTTTCACATGCATCATGAGTTCATGTGCATCTGGAGACCTTGTAGTGTCCATTCTCTGTCTGACATGTGTATGTGTGTCCCCATTACAAATGAACAAATAGTTTAAAAGAAAAACAACATACTGGGCATGGTGGCACATGCCTTTAATCCCAGGACTCAGGAGGTAGAGATAGGAGGATCACTGTGAGTTCAAGGCCAGCGTGAGATTACATAGTGAATTCCAGATCAGCCTGGGCTAAAGTGAGACCCTACCTTGGAAAAAAAAAAAAAAGAAGAAGAAGCACTCCAGAGCTGTGGAAAGGTCCCTTGGGGTTCGTAGGTGGGATTCCCAATAGCATTCTCTTTATTAGCACCACGCTGTGACCAACTGAGCTAACCAGCTAGATGATAATAGCATTCTCTTTAATAAGGAAAAGAGTAAGGGATGGGGAGAAGGAGGACTTGGTTAATCCCCAGCACCCAGGTAAAAAGTCAGGCATGGTCACATATGCCTGAAACCCTAGTGCTGAAAGAGGGCAGAAATAGGAAGATCACTGGGGTTCCTTAGTCAGCCAGCCCAATCAAGAAACAGGAGCTCTGAGTTGAGTGAGACTCTGGAACATAAGACAGAACTGTGATAAAAGAGAATACCCTGTATCTTCCTCTGTCCTCTGTACAAGTGTGTGCCCCAATTTTCTTTTTTTTTTCTTTTTTTTTCTTCTTCTTCTTTTTTTTTTTTTTTTTTTTTTTTTTTTTTGTTTGTTTTCAAGGTAGGGTCTCACTCTAGCTCAGGCTGACCTGGAATTCACTATATAGTCTCAGGATGGCCTCAAACTCACAGTGATCCTCCTACCTCTGCCTCCCAAGTGCTGGGATTAAAGGTGTGCGCCACCACACCCGGCTTTGTTTTTGTTTCTTGAGGTAAGGTCTTGCTCTAGCCCAGGCTGACCTGGAATTCCTGCTGGCCTCAAATGCACAGCAATCCTCCTAAAATCTTATTTATTTAATCTATTTATTTTTCTTGCAATTTTCTTAAATTACAAAAATATTTTAAATTATGAGTTGTTTTCTAGGAACAACTATATTACTTCAACTTAATGTATTGACTAAATGGCGTTTTGTATTATCTATTGTATTGACAAAGTATATTGTATTGATTAAGAGGCACTCTTAGGTATGCTACTTTGATGAATATTAATTTTCTAAACTTATATGAACTTATAGGCATATATTCATTTAGTAAAATTTACTGAGTGATTTTTCACAATAAAGTTTTTGGTACAGAGAACAGTCATGGTTGAATCTAGTCCTGTCCTTCATGGTTTTTATACTATTCTGTTTATTGTTCAGGGCTCTGTGTGACACTCCAGGTGTCGATCCAAAGCTTATTTCTAGAATTTGGGTCTATAATCACTACAGATGGATTATATGGAAACTAGCAGCCATGGAATTTGCTTTTCCTAAAGAATTTGCTAATCGATGTCTGAACCCTGAAAGAGTGCTTCTTCAACTCAAATACAGGCAAGTTTAAATGACTAGAGAAAGTGATTGTGTATTGCTATATGACTCGGGCTCCTGTGCAGCCTGTGACTTTTTCTCAAAGATGGTGCTTAAGGCATGTAAGTGATCCTTCACATCCCACCCTGTAGTTTGTGCTGTGGAGAGCTGCCCACTCACCATCTTATAGCCCCCACTTATGAAAGATCACACGGTTATTCATGGGGCCCTCTTATCCCACCCTACTCTAACCTCTTGACATACGAAATTATATGAATTATTAACTTGATGCATTGTTTGGAAATTCCCAGTAAAGTATTTTGCCTTTAGTATAATTTAACACTGTAAAAAAAAAATCATATTTCTAGGGCTGGAGAGATGGCTTAACAATTCAGGCGCTTGCCTGCGAAGCCTAAGAACTCCTGTTCAAATCTCCAGGTCCCACATAAGCCAGACACGATGACTCAAGTGCTCAATGTTGCACATGTGCACAAGGGGGCACACATATCTGGAGTTTGTTTGCAGCTGCTGAAAGCCCTAGCATGCCCATTCTCTCTCTCTCTCAAAATGTAAAAAAATCATATTTCTAGAAAAAAAAATTTGGGTTATCTTTTCAGTATTTCTTTGACAGATTGATTTTTTTTATTCTCAATTAGTCAGTGGTTTTGTTTACAGTGACATGCTAGCAGGGCAATTCCTAAAAGTTTCATTTTCTTTTTATTTTAGATACGATGTAGAAATTGATAGAAGTAGAAGATCCGCTATAAAAAAGATAATGGAAAGAGATGATACAGCTGCAAAATCACTTGTTCTCTGTATTTCTGACATTCCATCAAGCATAAGTGTATATGAAACTTCTAGCAGTAAAAATAATATTGCCAATACCAAGAAAGTGGATGTGATTGAACTTACAGATGGGTGGTATGCCATCAAGGCCCAGCTAGATCCTCCACTCGTGGCTCTTTTAAAGAAAGGTAGACTGACTGTGGGTCAGAAGATCATTATGAATGGGGCAGAACTGGTGGGCTGTCCTGATGCCTGTGCACCTCTGGAAGCCCCGGACTCTCTTATGTTGAAGGTAAATTAAACTAGTTTATTCCAGGCAGTGATGAGCCAGTGATTCAGCTGCATTCTAGACAGGTTATATACTTAAAACGTTAGTTACAGGCATGATGGCACGTGCTTTTAATCCCAGCACTTGGAGGCTCAGGTAGGAGGATCACTGTAACTTCAAGGCTAGCCTGGGCCTACAGAGTTAGTTCTAGGTCAGCCTGGACTAAAGTGAGACCCTACCTCAAAAAAAAAAAAAAAAAAAAAAACTGTACAGGGTGACTGGCGGGATGACTCAGCAGTTAAAAGCACTTGCAGCCAGGCGTGGTGGCGCACACCTTTAATCCCAGCACTCGGGAGGTAGAGGTAGGAGGATCGCTGTGAGTTCAAGGCCACCCTGAGACTACATAGTGAATTCCAGGTCAGCTTGGGCCAGAGTGAGACCCTACCTCAAAACACCGAAGGAAAAAAAAAAAAAAAGCACTTGCTCCCATAGTCTACTGTCCTGGGTTCAATTCCCCAGTACCCATATAAAGCCAGATGCACAAAGTGGCACATGTGTCTGGAGTTCATTTGCAGCAGCAAGAGATCCTGGCACACCCATATTCATTTGTATGCACGTTGCATGCTCGCTCTGTCATGTAAATAAAAGTATATTTAAAAAGTTATATTTAGGGCTGGAGAGATGGCTTAGCGGTTAAGGCGCCTGTCCACTAAGCCCAAGAACGTCAGTTCGAATCTCCAGGTCCCACATTTAGCCAGATGCAAATTGACGCAAGGGCGCAATGCTGCACTTGACCACAAGGGGGTGCATGCACCTGGATTTCATTCGCAGTGGCTGAGAGGCTGCTGGTGCACCCATTCTCTGTCTTCCTCTCCCTCTCTCTCTGTCTCTCTCTGTGTCTCTCTGCCAAAAAAAAAAAAGTTATATTTTCCCAGGTGTGGTGACACACTCCTTTAATCCCACCACTCAGGAGGCAGAGGTAGGAGGATCACCGTGATTTTGAGGCCACCCTGAGACTACATAGTAAGTTCCAGGTCAGCCTGGGCTACTGTGAAACCCTACCTCAAAAAAAAACAAAAAAGAAAAAAAAAGTTATATTTATGACTGGAGAGATGACTCTGCAAAGGTGCTTGCTTGTAAAGCCTGAAAGCCTGTTGGTCTGGGTTTGATTCCCCAGTACCCTTGTAAAGCCAGATGCACAAACTGACACGTGTCTGGAGTTTGTTTGCAGTGGCAGGAGGCCCAGGAGCGCCCTACCTCAGATAAAAAGAAAATATTTTCAGGGCTGGAGAGATGGCTTAGCGGTTAAGCGCTTGCCAATGAAGCCTAAGGACCCTGGTTCAAGGCTTGATTCCCCAGTACCCACGTAAGCCAGATGCACAAGGTGGTGCATGCATCTGGAGTTCGTCTGCAGTGGCTGGAGGCCCTGGTGCACCCATTCTCTCTCTCTCTCCTCGCTGTCGCTCTCAAATAAATAAATAAAATAAACAAAAAATTTAAAAAAAAAAAAAAATATTTTCAAAGCAGTCCTAAAAGAATGAAAATTCTGTGGTAGACAAACACATTTAGCTTCTAAATCAATTTCTTTATGGATTTTTCCAGATTTCAGCTAACAGTACTAGGCCGGCTTGTTGGTACACCAAACTTGGATTCTTTCCTGATCCCAGACCTTTCCCTCTACCCTTGTCGTCACTGTTTAGTGACGGAGGACACGTGGGCTGTGCTGACATCATCGTTCAAAGGGTGTACCCTATACAGGTAGAATGCATTTTTCAGACTTAGGATGCTTTTCTTTTTTGTTTCTTGCTCTGGAGAGAATTTGAATTTGAATGTTTCCTCCTGTGTTTTTAATACAATGCATGCAGTGGGTGGAGAAGACATCATCAGGATTATACATATTTCGCAATGAAAGAGAAGAAGAAAAGGAAGCAGCAAGATTTGCAGAGGCCCAGCAAAAGAAACTGGAAGCCTTATTCACAAAAATTGAAGCAGAATTTAATGACTGTGAAGGTAAAATGTTATATATTACAAATCATTACTTTTCAAATAACCATATTTTAGAGGCTTTCAATATTTATGATTAAATTAGTTTTCTTTATATAACTGATTCTTTTTAAATTTTCCATCTGGGTTTTTGTTGTTGTTGTTGTTTTTGTTTTGTTTTTTTTGTTTTGTTTTGTTTTGTTTTGTTTTGTTTTGGGCCTGGAATTCACTATGTAGTCTCAGGGTGGCCTTGAAGTCACAGTGATCCTCCTTCCTCTGCTGGGAGTGCCCGGCTCCATCTGATTTTTTTAAAACTCTCATTTATTTTTTGTAAGGAGAGAGAAAGCATCCAAGCACCAGGGCTTCCTGCCACTACAAACTCCAGATGCATGTACCACTTTGTGCATCTGGCTTTCATATTTACTGAGGAATCAAATCCTGGCCAGCAAGCAAGTGCCATTAACAACTAAGCCATCTCCCCAGCCCTACATATGATTTTTTTTTTTTACTTTTAAATAGGCAAATACAGTTTTATAACCATTGAAGCTTCAAAATACTGAGCTTTTATGTGTTAACATCTGTGTCATAGAGAGTTGAGAATGACATGATTTCATCATTTTTTTTTCAGAATCCTTGAGCACATTCCATTTTTAAAAATAAAAATTTTCACCAGCACTTGAGAGGCAGAGGTAGGAGGGTCACCATTAGTTCAAAGCCAGCCTGGGACTACAGAGTGAGTTCCAGGTCAGCCTGAGCTAGAGTGAGACCCTACCTCAAAAAAACTACAACAAAAAAAATCTCAGAAGCCATCAGGCTTTACAAACAAAGCACCTTTAACCGCTGAGCCATTTCCCCAGCCATGGTTATACCAGGGTCAGTTTCTCCAAGGAGACTTTGGTGGATCAATGACTTCTTAGTGATTAATCTCCATTCTTCTAATATCTGGGCTTGATTTTGTAGTTGTCACTGTACTCAATTTTTTATTTAGCTAATTGGTGGTTTGTTTTTTCCCTAGAAAGCACAACAAAGCAATGTATGCCAGCCCGCGCACTCACAAGGCAGCAAGTCCATGCTCTTCAGGATGGGGCAGAGCTTTATGAAGCAGTGAGAAATGCACCAGACCCAGATTGCCTTGAGGTGAGAGGAAGAGGCAGATGGCAAGCCCCAAGCCCTACTCTGTACATCTCCCTCAATGCCTGCAGGGATCTCTGCAACTTGCCAAGTTTAGGCTTTGTTTTTGAAGCCTTTGTATTCTTGTCTTGTCTTGTCTTTTCTTTTCTTTCTTTCTTTCTTTCTTTTTTTTTTTTTTTTTTTTTTTTGAGACATGGTTTCATGTGCCCCAGTCTGGTCTCAAGCTTACTAGAAAGTCAAGAACTTGAACTCCTGATCTTCTTGTCTTCCTATTCCCAGATGGAGCTCGAGCATTCTGTGAATCATTAAATTCACAAAATTTAACAATATGCCTATTAGTCTGATCTTTTATAGAATTTAAAAAGATAAAGACAAGGGCTAGAGAGATGGCTCAGCAGATAAGGCACTTGATTACCCCAGTACCCATGTAAAGCCAGATGCACAAAGTGGCACATGCATCTGGAGTTCATTTGCAGTGGCTAGAGGCCCTTCCTGGCATGCCCATTCATTCTTATTCTCTGTCTCTCTTTCTCTCTTTTTTTTCTATCTTTCTCTATTTGCAAATAAATAATAAAATAGCATATATGCGGGGGAGAGAGTAACTTCAAGCCCCAGCACTCAGGAGGCAGATGTAAGAAGATCACTATGAGTTTAAGGCTAGCCTGTGACTGCAAAGTGAGTTCCAGATTAGCCTGAACTAGTTTTTCCCTACCTTGGAAAAAACCAAAAAAAAAAAAAAAAAAAAACAGACTAAGTTCAGCTGCCACTTTGCAGCTGAACAAGAGGCTTCATTCCTATGGCCTCCTTTCCACCTCCTCTCAATGGAAGGCCTCAAGTGTATATGACTATATAACATTTGAATTAGATAAAATGATTAGTGTAATTATTGGAAGTGGATGTATCCAGCAATGTCTTAAATATCATGTGAAAAGAATTTGTCTTTAATGACAATGTTGAATGATATTTGGCCATTTGAAATTGAAGATTTGAAAGAAAAGTCCTGTTTACTAAATGCCATCTTCGTACATCGATCTTTTGGGTAGGTTAAGAATGTTATAGTCTCCTTTCTCAGAATTGCTTAGGATTAAGATGTTTAAGATGTACATAAAATTCCTAAGTTAGACAGAACAGTCAATTTTCTATTTAAAAGTATCTTATTTTATTATTTTTTTGTAGTAAAATTCCTAAGTGATAGAGACAGGACAGGAATATGGTGATGTGAGTGGTAGAGATGTTACAGCAGAGGTAGAAGAGCTGTAACATACATCTGTTTTAAGTTACATCTACTGTTCCCAAGAGTTAATTCATTCATCACTTAATGAATGAAAGCTCTTGAACCATCCTCCCCCATATGATCATATTTATTCTCTCTGCACCTCAGTTTTATCAACTGCAAATAATAGCATAAAAATCATAGGATCATTGTGAATTATGAAAATTTGTTTATTTGCCACACATAAATCTACTTTTCAAGCACATTGTCCATTCTTATTAGCCATTTATGATATAGATGGGGGCGATTATGGTTGGAATACATTCCTAAGTAGAAATTAGGTTTTATCCTAGGCAAACTTGTCACAAGATTAGTAAACAGAAGACTTTCAAAATACTATGTTACAAAATGAGTACATTAATACATGCCCCTAAAATGAACCCAAATCTATTGTGTTTTATTTATGCATACAGCAGTCAGTTAAAGCAGATGGAATTTTTTTGCTATGTTTGATCTGTTTTGGTATTTAAATGGCTGCAGGGTTATTTCAGTGAAGAGCAGCTAAGAACCTTGAATAAACACAGACAGATGTTGAGTGACAAGAAGCAAGCACAAGTCCAGCTGGAATTCAGGAAGGCTGTGGAGTCTGCTGAAGAAGGGAAACAAGGTTTATCAAGAGATGTTACAACTGTGTGGAAGCTGCGTATTGTTAGCTACAAGAAAAGAGAAAAGTCAGGTTGGTATGCAAATTTGTGTTTTATTATATTTAAGTTTAAAAATGATCTCAAGCCGGGCGTGGTGGTACACGCCTTTAATCCCAGCACTGGGGAGGCAGAGGTAGGAGGATCACCGTGAGTTTGAGGCCACCCAGCGACTACATAGTGAATTCCAGGTCAGCCTGGACAAGAGTGAAACCCTACCTTGAAAAACCCCCCAAAAAAGAAGAAAAAAAAATGATCTCATTAGCTGGGCATGGTGGCGCACACCTTTAATCCCAGCATCCGAGAGGCAGAGGTAGGAGGATCACCGAGATTCGAGGCCACCCCGAGACTACATAGTGAATTCCAGGTCAGCCTGAGCTAGAGCAAGACCCTACCTCAAAAAAACAAGCAAACAAAAAATATCTCATTAACAAATATGATTTCAAATGCAAATAAAACATAAAATTTGTGTATATCAAACAAGCAGTACCCACAGACCTTATTGTTACTGTGTTGATTTTATTTTAAAAATTATTATTTGCATATGTGTGAGCATGTGCATGCATGCATATGTGAATGGGTAAGTAAGTAAACCAGGGTTCTTGCCACCATTAACATGCTTGCCAGGGAATTGAACCCAGGCTGGCAGGCTTTGCAAGCAAGTGCCTTTAACTATTGAGCCATCTTCCCAGCCCGTGTTTTTTTTTTTCAGCTATTTGTTTGTTTGTGTGTATGTGTTTATTTGTGGGGGCAGGAGGGGATGTATTCCATGACCAGACACTTATGTCATTTTTGCATCTGGCTTTTCATGGGTGGCTTGGGAATTGAACCTTTTCACAGGTTTTGCAGGCAAGTGCTTTTAAACAACCACTGAGCCATCTTCCCCACTCTGTCATGTTTATTTGTAAACAAGATTATCAATTCTTCCTCTTCCTCTAAACAGTTACATTGAGTATCTGGCGCCCATCCTCAGACTTACAATCCCTGTTAGCAGAGGGAAAGAGATACAGAATCTATCATCTTACAGCCTCTAAATCTAAGAGCCAACCTGAAGGACCTAACATTCAGTTAGCAGCTACAAAAAAAACTCAGTATCAGCAACTGCCGGTATGAACCTTTCATTACAAATTTTTAATTCTGATAAATGCATATTATGATCTAGAGTCTCCATAAACTGAATATTTGGTTTTGTTTTCTGTAGGCTTCTGATGAAATCTTACTCCAGGTTTACCAGCCAAGAGAGCCCCTTCACTTCAACAGACTGTTAGACCCAAGCTTTCAGCCTCCTTGTTCAGAAGTGGACCTTGTAGGATTTGTGGTTTCTGTTGTGAAAAAAATGGGTAATGCACTGTATTTAATTATAGCCTTTTGTTGATTCTGTTATAAGCATTGCCTTTTAAGTGTTTGAATTCATGAGTAGTTGTAACTACCAGTTGGCACATTTGTTAACTAATGATATGAAAGAATACCAAGGCAACTCAACATTTTTTTTAAAAAATTAAATATTATATTTACTTATTTGAGAGAGAGAGAGAATCAGATAGAAAGAGAAAATAGGCATGTCAGGGCCTCTAGCTGCTGCAAACGAATTTCAAATGCATGTGCCCCCTAGTGCATCTGGCTTACGTGGGTCCTAGGGAATCAAACCAGGGTCGTTTATCATTGCAGGCAAATGCCTTAACCACTAAGCCATTTCCCCAGCCCCAACTCAGCATGTTTTTTTAAGATTTTTTATTATTATTATTTATTTATTAGAGACAGAGAGAGGGAAAGAGAGCGAGAGAGAGTGAGAATGGGCGTGCTAGGGCCTTTAGCCACTGCAAACAAACTCCAGACGCAGGTGCACCCCCTTGTACATCTGGCTTATGTGGGACCTGGAGAATTGAACTGGGATCCTTAGGCTTCACAGGCAAATGCCTTAACCACTACGCCATCTCTCCAGCCCCAACTCAGCATTTTTGTTTGTTTGTTTGTTTGTTTTGTTTTTTGAGGTAGGGTGTAGGCTACCTGGAATTTTTAGTCTCAGTGTTTTGTATCCTACTATCATATAATTATAATCTGTTCTGTTATTTTTTTAAGGAACATTAAATTTCATTCTGTACTACTAATATTTTTGTTTTGCTTTTTAAAATAATTTAATTTTCTTTATTTATTTATTTATTTAAAAAATATTTATTTATTTATTTATTATTTGGAGAGAGAGAGAGAGAAAATGGGCATGCCAGAAACTCTAGCTACTGCAAACAAACTCCACACGCACATGCCACCTTGTGCATCTGACTTATATGGGACTTCGCAGGCAAGCACCTTAACCGCTGAGCCATCTCTCCAGCCCATCTTTGGCTTTTACTTCTCTCCAGTACCTTAGCCAGCTTCATCCGTATATTCTGTTTATTTGTTTTTGGGGTGCTGGGAATCAACCCTAGGGCTTCACATACACCTTAGCCTTCCTTAGCACCTAAAAATGTTTATCTCTCTCTTTCCCTCTTCTAGAATATAACCTCTAAGAGACAGGCCTGTTTATTAGTGCTATATCCCCAGTCCTAAAATAGTGCATGGGGCAAGATAGGGTCTTAAATATGTAGTGAATTCCTTGTTTACCGACTTCCTATCGTGGTTTCCCTTTTACTTTACTGAGTGTAGTGTTTTGAGAAAGCTGTAAATGAACCTTGTTCCAGTAGGTTTTCACATTTGGAAACAGACCTGCTGCTTCATCTATCTGAAACTATCCAGATACAGATGAACACAATATAGACTGAACATCCATAATCGAAAAATCTGAAGTTCTTCAGAATCTGAAACTTGTGAATGTAGATATGACACTTCAGGTAGAAAATTCTGTGTGGGTCAGTCAAAATGCAGGCACATTTAGAAAGTATTGTATAAAATTAAAATTATCAGGTTGTATATAGTATATATATGAAACAGGGATGGCAAGATGGCTTAGCAGTTAAGTGCTTGCCTGTAAAGCCTAAGGACCCCTGTTCGAGGTTTGTTCTTCAAGCCCCAGCACTCAGGAGGCAGATGTAAGAAGATCACTATGAGTTTCTAGCCTGTGACTGCAAAGTGAGTTCCAGATTAGCCTGAACTAGTTTTTCCCTACCTTGGAAAAAAACCAAAAAAAAAAAAAAAAACAGACTAAGTTCAGCTGCCACTTTGCAGCTGAACAAGAGGCTTCATTCCTATGGCCTCCTTTCCACCTCCTCTCAATGGAAGGCCTCAAGTGTATATGACTATATAACATTTGAATTAGATAAAATGATTAGTGTAATTATTGGAAGTGGATGTATCCAGCAATGTCTTAAATATCATGTGAAAAGAATTTGTCTTTAATGACAATGTTGAATGATATTTGGCCATTTGAAATTGAAGATTTGAAAGAAAAGTCCTGTTTACTAAATGCCATCTTCGTACATCGATCTTTTGGGTAGGTTAAGAATGTTATAGTCTCCTTTCTCAGAATTGCTTAGGATTAAGATGTTTAAGATGTACATATGTTAGAAGTCAATTTTCTATTTTATTTTATATTATTTTGTAGTAAAATTCCTAAGTGATAGAGACAGAACAGGAGGATGTTGACGTGAGTGGTAGGATTAAGATGTTTAAGATGTACATATGTTAAAAGTCAATTTTCTATTTTATTTTATATTATTTTGTAGTAAAATTCCTAAGTGATAGAGACAGGACAGGAGTATGGTGATGTGAGTGGTAGAGATGTTACAGCAGAGGTAGAAGAGCTGTAACATACATCTGTTTTAAGTTACATCTACTATTCCCAAGAGTTAATTCATTCATCACTTAATGAATGAAAGCTCTTGAACCAACCTCCCCCATATGATCATATTTATTCTCTCTGCACCTCAGTTTTATCAACTGCAAATAATAGCATAAAAATCATAGGATCATTGTGAATTATGAAAATGTGTTTATTTGCCACACATAAATCTACTTTTCAAGCACATTGTCCATTCTTATTAGCCATTTATGATATAGATGGGGGCGATTATGGTTGGAATACATTCCTAAGTAGAAATTAGGTTTTATCCTAGGCAAACTTGTCACAAGGTTAGTAAACAGAAGACTTTCAAAATACTATGTTACAAAATGAGTACATTAATACATGCCCCTAAAATGAACCCAAATCTATTGTGTTTTATTTATGCATACAGCAGTCAGTTAAAGCAGATGGAATTTTTTGCTATGTTTGATCTGTTTTGGTATTTAAATGGCTGCAGGGTTATTTCAGTGAAGAGCAGCTAAGAACCTTGAATAAACACAGACAGATGTTGAGTGACAAGAAGCAAGCACAAGTCCAGCTGGAATTCAGGAAGGCTGTGGAGTCTGCTGAAGAAGGGAAACAAGGTTTATCAAGAGATGTTACAACTGTGTGGAAGCTGCGTATTGTTAGCTACAAGAAAAGAGAAAAGTCAGGTTGGTATGCAAATTTGTGTTTTATTATATTTAAGTTTAAAAATGATCTCAAGCCGGGCGTGGTGGCACACGCCTTTAATCCCAGCACTGGGGAGGCAGAGGTAGGAGGATCACCGTGAGTTTGAGGCCACCCAGCAACTACATAGTGCATTCCAGGTCAGCCTGGACAAGAGTGAAACCCTACCTTGAAAAACCCCCCAAAAAAGAAGAAAAAAAATGATCTCATTAGCTGGGCATGGTGGCGCACACCTTTAATCCCAGCATCCGGGAGGCAGAGGTAGGAGGATCACTGAGATTCAAGGCCACCCCGAGACTACATAGTGAATTCCAGGTCAGCCTGAGCTAGAGCAAGACCCTACCTCAAAAAAACAAACAAGCAAACAAAAAATATCTCATTAACAAATATGATTTCAAATGCAAATAAAACATAAAATTTGTGTATATCAAACAAGCAGTACCCACAGACCTTATTGTTACTGTGTTGATTTTATTTTAAAAATTATTATTTGCATATGTGTGAGCATGTGCATGCATGCATATGTGAATGGGTAAGTAAGTAAACCAGGGTTCTTGCCACCATTAACATGCTTGCCAGGAAATTGAACCCAGGCTGGCAGGCTTTGCAAGCAAGTGCCTTTAACTATTGAGCCATCTTCCCAGCCCGTGTTTGTTTTTTTTTCAGCTATTTGTTTGTTTGTGTGTATGTGTTTATTTGTGGGGGCAGGAGGGGATGTATTCCATGACCAGACACTTATGTCATTTTTTGCATCTGGCTTTTCAT
This sequence comes from Orientallactaga sibirica, assembly GCA_036365145.1. Lineage (NCBI taxonomy): Eukaryota > Metazoa > Chordata > Mammalia > Rodentia > Dipodidae > Orientallactaga > Orientallactaga sibirica. Next base: position 10,625,632 of record JAEOAD010000048.1, on the reverse strand, counting down.
GGGTGGCTTGGGAATTGAACCTTTTCACAGGTTTTGCAGGCAAGTGCTTTTAACCAACCACTGAGCCATCTTCCCCACTCTGTCATGTTTATTTGTAAACAAGATTATCAATTCTTCCTCTTCCTCTAAACAGTTACATTGAGTATCTGGCGCCCATCCTCAGACTTACAATCCCTGTTAGCAGAGGGAAAGAGATACAGAATCTATCATCTTACAGCCTCTAAATCTAAGAGCCAACCTGAAGGACCTAACATTCAGTTAGCAGCTACAAAAAAAACTCAGTATCAGCAACTGCCGGTATGAACCTTTCATTACAAATTTTTAATTCTGATAAATGCATATTATGATCTAGAGTCTCCATAAACTGAATATTTGGTTTTGTTTTCTGTAGGCTTCTGATGAAATCTTACTCCAGGTTTACCAGCCAAGAGAGCCCCTTCACTTCAACAGACTGTTAGACCCAAGCTTTCAGCCTCCTTGTTCAGAAGTGGACCTTGTAGGATTTGTGGTTTCTGTTGTGAAAAAAATCGGTAATGCACTGTGTTTAATTATAGCCTTTTGTTGATTCTGTTATAAGCATTGCCTTTTAAGTGTTTGAATTCATGAGTAGTTGTAACTACCAGTTGGCACATTTGTTAACTAATGATATGAAAGAATACCAAGGCAACTCAACATTTAAAAATATATATATAAATATTATATTTACTTTTTGAGAGAGAGAGAGAATCAGATAGAAAGAGAAAATAGGCATGTCAGGGCCTCTAGCTGCTGCAAACGAATTTCAAATGCATGTGCCCCCTTGTGCATCTGGCTTACATGGGTCCTAGGGAATCAAACCGGGGTCGTTTATCATTGCAGACAAATGCCTTAACCACTAAGCCATTTCCCCAGCCCCAACTCAGCATGTTTTTTAAGATTTTTTATTATTATTATTTATTTATTAGAGACAGAGAGAGGGAAAGAGAGCGAGGGAGAGTGAGAATGGGTGTGCTAGGGCCTTTAGCCACTGCAAACAAACTCCAGACGCAGGTGCACCCCCTTGTGCATCTGGCTTATGTGGGACCTGGAGAATTGAACTGGGATCCTTAGGCTTCACAGGCAAATGCCTTAACCACTAAGCCATCTCTCCAGCCCCAACTCAGCATTTTTTTAAGGTAACAACTTACATTTCATTCTGTACTACCTAATTTTTTAAGTGTTTTGTAATTACTATCATATAATTATAATCTGTTCTGTTATTGGAACATTAAAATCTCTAATATCTTTGGCTTTTTAAAAAATATATTTATTTATTTATTTATTATTTATTTGGAGAGAGAGAAAATGGGCATGCCAGAAACTCTAGCTACTGCAAACAAACTCCACACGCACATGCCACCTTGTGCATCTGACTTATATGGAACTTCGCAGGCAAGCACCTTAACCGCTGAGCCATCTCTCCAGCCCATCTTTGGCTTTTACTTCTCTCCAGTACCTTAGCCAGCTTCATCCCTATATACTGTTTATTTGTTTTTGGGGTGCTGGGAATCAACCCTAGGGCTTCACATACACCTTAGCCTTCCTTAGCACCTAAAAATGTTTATCTCTCTCTTTCCCTCTTCTAGAATATAACCTCTAAGAGACAGGCCTGTTTATTAGTGCTATATCCCCAGTCCTAAAATAGTGCATGGGGCAAGGTAGGGTCTTAAATATGTAGTGAATTCCTTGTTTACCAACTTCCTATCGTGGTTTCTCTTTTACTTTACTGAGTGTAGTGTTTTGAGAAAGCTGTAAATGAACCTTGTTCCAGTAGGTTTTCACATTTGGAAACAGACCTGCTGCTTCATCTATCTGAAACTATCCAGATACAGTTGAACACAATATAGACTGAACATCTATAATCAAAAAATCTGAAATTCTTCAGAATCTGAAACTTGTGAATGTAGATATGACACTTCAGGTAGAAAATTCTGTGTGGGTCAGTCAAAATGCAGGCACATTTAGAAAGTATTGTATAAAATTAAAATTATCAGGTTGTATATAGTATATATATGAAACAGGGATGGCAAGATGGCTTAGCAGTTAAGTGCTTGCCTGTAAAGCCTAAGGACCCCTGTTCGAGGTTTGTTTGCAGTGGTTAGAGGCCCTGATGTGCCCATTTCTCTCTCTCTCTCTCTCTCTCTCTCTCTCTCTCTCTCTCTCTCTCTTTCTCTGTCTCTCTCTCTGTCTTTCTCTCTATATCATATAAATAAATAAATAAATAAATAAATAAATAAATAAATAAATAAATAAATAAATGCTGGAGAAATAGCTTAGCAGTTAAAGCATTTGCCTGCAAAGCCAAAGGACCCCCAGGTTTGATTCCCCAGGACCCATGTAAGACACATGCACAAGGGACACATGCATCTGGAGTTCATTTGCAGTGGCTAGAAGCCCTGGCATGCCCATTCTCTCTCCCTCTCTCTGTCTCTCCTCTATCTCTGCTTGCAAATCAATAAATAAAAATTAAATAACTAAATAAATAAAATCTTTAAAAATTTTTTTAAAAAAGAGATATATCAAACATAATGAACTCTGGTTAGATGTGGTTTCCATCGCCAAGATACCTCATGACATATTTGTAAATGTTCCATACTCCAGGATGGTTTTGGTCCCAAGTATTGCAAAGAGATTAAGTGTCCCCTATCTGATATTATGAGGTCAGACTCAGAACTGTGTAGAAATTGCTCTTTTGATATGAAACAGTCTGGGACTGGCCTGATTTCCACCACGATCCTCCTACCTCTGTCTCCCGAGTGCTGGGATTAAAGGCATGCACCACCACGCCTAGCTCTAGTCTGGGTTTCTTGTGAAGATTCACTTGGGACTAGTTCCTGTGGCCCCAGAGAAGAGTGTGATGAGCCTAGGTGTTTGCCAAGGAGGAAGAAAGGAGGCCTTTCAGGATCCAATGAAGCTTCGACTCTTTCTGCTTATCCTGGACCAATTTGCTTTTCCTTCTTAGTTACAGTGAGAGGGCTGGATTGTTGAGATGATCCACTATCCATTCCATCCCTGAGGATATCTCAGTTCTTTATTTATTTTATTGATTTGAAAGAGAGATAGAGAAAGAGGCAGACAGAGAGAGAATGGACGCACCAGGGCCTTCAGCCGCTGCAAACGAACTCCAGACACATGTGCCACCTTGTGCATCTGGTTTACAAGGGTCCTGGGGAATTGAACCTGGGTCCTTTGGCTTTTCAGGCAATTGCCTTAACTGCTAAGCCATCTCTCCAGAAAGGATATCTCCGTTCTTGGTCATTTTCCCCAGTTCAGTTCAGTGAGTAATCCTTTGTACTAATTTAAATATAAAGAACATTCCTAGCCAGGTGTGGGGGGCAGCCTTTAATCCCAGCACTCAGGAGGCAGAGGTAAGAGGATTGCTATGAGTTCAAGGCCACCCTGAGACTACATAGTGAATTCCAGGTCAGTCTGGGCTAGAGTGAGACCCTACCTTGAAAAACCAGAAGAAAAAGAAGAAAAAGAGCATTCCTCATTTAAAGGGAAGGTTGATTTAAAAAAATGATGTTATGTGTTAGAGGAAGAAAATTCATATGTACTAGGACATTTCAAAGTGCCACCTTTAGCTAGGAGTCACCCAAATCTAATCATGGTGCTCCTCAGGACAGTAGCTTCCTCCTCTCTACCTGTCCCAGCTAAGCTATACAGTTCCACTGTGACACACTGAAACATTCACTGTGCTCTCCTTTTAAAATGTTCTCCACTTTGCTTAGAATTCCCTCTGTTCTCTCCCTCTCATGATGAGTTCTTCCCACTCACTGTTCAGCTCAAACATTATCTATCTGGCTAGATGCTAATAGCTGATTAGAGTTTCCTTTCTCCAGCTTCTATTACGTGTTGTATGGATGGCTGGCGGAGAACTTAGCACAAGTCCATGGTCTTCTTTCTTACACTTCATGCTGAAAACAATAAAGCCAACACTTGAGAGCTGGTCTTAAATAGGGATGTCTATATTTTTAGTCTAATGCTTTGCTTCTATATTAGAGAAACTTTGTGTTATAAAATGAATTGAGATCATTTTTTAATTCGGATGCCCTGGGAATGGTGTCCACATGAACCCACAGCCATGCCACTGTGAGGCACAAGGCCAGTCGATAAATGCTTGCTTCTCGGCAGCAGGCTCGCTTAAGGAGAGCAATGAACAAGCCCAAGGTTGAGCTCAGTAGCTGGAGGATCTGTTCTGCACCTGGGTCAGCTGCAGGCAAAGTCTGTGCCACAAACTGCTTCACAAACTGCCCCGTTTGTCATTTCAGAGAGATTTTCCAAAAGAAATTGATGAAGGCACAAAAAATTCTACAAGTTCAGAGTAACCCAAGATACACATAGCAGAATATTTCTTGATTATCCATTTATTTTACAAAGATGTTTGCAGTGCTAACATTTAAAAAAATATATGAAAAAGTTCCAAAGCTATGTGCACCTATACCTATAACCTCAGCTACTAGGAAAGCTGAGATGGGAGGATCACAAGTTCAAGACCAACCTGGGTATTGCAGTCAGCTTGACATGCTGGCAGAAAACAACCTGACCAAGAGCAGTTTGTGAGAGGGAAGGGTTTATTTTGGCTTACAAACTCAAGGGGAAACTACATAATGGCAGAGAAAACCAATGGCATGAGCAGAGGCTGGACATCACCTCCTGGCCAACATCAAGTGGACAACAGCAGCAGCAGAGTGTGCCAAATACTGGCAAGGGGAAGCTGGCTATAACACCCTCCCTGCCCCCCCAAACAATACACTGCCTCCAGGAGGCTCCAGTTCCCAAATTGCCACCAGCTGGGGACCTAGCATTCAGAACACATAAGTTTATGGGGAACACTTAAACTACCACACTGGGCAATTTAGAAAAAGAAGCATTGTGGGGCTGGAGAGATGACTTAGCAGTTAAGGCTATTGCCTACAAAGCCTAAGGACCCACATAAGCCAGATGTACATGGTGGTGCATGCATCTGGAGTTCATATTCAGTGGCTAGAGGCCCTGGTGTGCCAATTCTCTCCCTCTTCCTCTCCCTCTCTCTTCAGTGACTAAAAATAAAATATTTTTTTAAGGAAAAAAAATTGTAACAGATAAATAAGTAAGTCTTCCCTATGAAACCTGGTGGAAAAATCAAAAGAGCAAACTGACATGCAAGTATCTTTTCTGTTGCTCTGTTTTTTTTTTTCTTTTTTTTTTTTTTTTTTTTTTTTTAGAGAATTGGCGTACCAAGGCCTCAGCCATTGAAATCAAACACCAGACACTTGTGCCACCTGGTGGGTATGTGTGACCTTGTGTTTGCCTCACCTTTGTGCATCTGGCTAACATGGGATCTGGAGAGATCAAACATGGGTCCTTAGGCTTCACAGGCAAGTGCCTTAACCACTGAGCCATCTCTCCAGCCCTCTCTGTTCTTTTAAAGTTATTTATTTATTTATTTATTTATTTATTTATTTATTTATTTATTTATTTGAGAGAGAATGGGCATTCTTTTAAGTTTTTGTTTTGAAGGGTTTTTTGGGTTTTGGGGGTGGGGGGTTGGGTCTTGCTCTAGCCCAGGCTGACCTGGAATTCACTATGTAGTCTCAGGCTGGTCTCAAACTCACAGCGATCCTCCTAACTCTGCTAGGATTAAAGATATGCACCACCACACCTGGCAGAGATCTTTTAAAAGTTTGTTTGTTTGTTTGGGGTTTTTTTTTATTTGTTTTTCAAGGTAGGGTCTCACTCTAGCCCAGGCTGACCTGGATAAAAGTTTTTTGTTTTTAATACTTTTATTTATTTGAAAGAGGGAGAATGGGTGCACCAGTATCTCTTGCCACTGCAAGTGAACTGCAGACACATGTGCAGCCTTGTACATCTGGTTTATGAGTCCTGGCAAATGGAACCTGGGCTGGCAGGTTTTGCAAGCAAGTGCCTTTAACCTCTGAGCCATCTGCCCAGCCCCAAGAGTGACAGTTCTTTCCATTCCTGTCATTTATTGGGGCCGTGAAACCTTTGGAGCAGCATAAATAAGAAGCTGTAGATAAAGAGTTAATGCTTTTTAAGCCGGGTGTGGTGGTGCACGCCTTTAATCCCAGCACTCAGGAGGCAGAGGTAGGAAGATCGCCGAGAGTTCAAGGCCACCCTGAGACTACATAGTGAATTCCAGGTCAGCCTGGACCAGAGTGAGACCCTACCTCGAAAAACCAAAAAAAAAAAAAAAGAAGAAGTAATGCTTTTTGTCTAGTCCAACCCCAGCCTTAGTCTCATTTTGGTTTATTCAGTGACCTGTACCCATTTCTGATGTAGAATAATATAGCATAATATTTTACTATATAATATGTAAAATATTGTATTTTTTGAGATAAGGTCTTGCTACATAGCCCTGGCTGAACTTGAACTTGTGCTTCCTCTGTCTCAGCCTCCTGAGTGTATGTAACAGAACACTCAACTTTAATTTTTTATTTTGAACTAGGTTCAACCCTTCAAATAACTTAAAATATAACTTAAAAAATATAGCATTTCCAAATATTTCTCACCCACTTTCCCCTAATGGTATCTTGCCTGGCTGTGGTGCAGTTATTATAACTGGGTAGTTAACACTGACGCCATGTTATATACTGTAGACTGGTTTAAATTTATTCAAGTTTGAAGGTTTATATGCCATCTTTCTTTTCCTGTCCCAAGATCCTAAAAAGGATGCTGCATTTCAGGCATTCATTATTTCTCTGTAGTAGCCCATGTTTGACATTTTTTCATTAGGCTGTCGTTTTCATGATTGTGATACTTTTGAGTGGGTTGATTGTTACTTTTCTTAATTTTCCTTAAGTTGGATGTGTTTAATGTTTTCTCATGAGTTGATAGGAGATATGCATTTTGAGGCAAGATTGCCACTGGACTAATGTCTACATCACATATTGGATCAGGAGGCTAAAGATCTTTGTATTTCTTGTTACTGTTGTAATAACTTTGGCTATTGAATAACATGATATCTGCCAGGCTTTTCTTTGGAAATAACTGCCTTTCTCTTTGTAGGTAATAAGTATCTTGGGGGGAACTCTAAGACTGCACATCCTACTTCATCCCAGATTTTAACCCTTTAATTTTAGCAATTCTCAGTTGCTTATGCTTATAACAGTTTTTATGATATTTGCCTAATGATGACTTTGCTTCCTTGTTCCTTTTAACTGCTGAGCAAACTTTTAATTAGTTTTATGTATGTGTTTACACGATTGTGCATACATGCCAGGGTTCTGTTCTACTTTATGTGAGTGCTGGGGAATTGAACCTGGGCTGGCAAGCTTTGCAAGCAAGTGCCTTTAACTACTCAGCCATCTTCCAGCCTTTCCTTGTTCCTTTTACATGAATTGGAATCCATTGGATTCTGTATGGAAAAGTCCCTTTTCCTCCAACTTTATGATCAGCTTGTGTCTATCCATGTGGTCTTAGGAATATGTACCCTGTTCGGCCTCATTTGGTACCGTCACCATGCTCACACTGCTTCAGCTTTGACACCCGAGCTCAAAACACCACCTTCACTGCTAGAGTCCTTCCTTACGATTTGGCAATATGAGATTACTGGGGTCATCTTGTATGTTCCCTGCCCCCTCTTGGACCAACCAGTTGGAAAGTGGCTCTTTACCACAAGCTCTATTGCTGGTTATAGAGGTCATAGCTATATGCAAAGACACTCAGAGACATGCCAGTCCCTCTTTGTCATCATACCCTGAACCTAGTCCTCCCTGTGGACCCTGACTCTTCAGTTTCTACTTTAGCCTTCCTCCATTTCCTCAGATGAATGGAAATACCTGTTTTCCTCCATCTCCTTTCTTTTTTAAATTTATTGTAGTTATGACAGAGAGACAAAGAGAATAGGTGTACCAGGGCATCCAGCCACTGCAAAACAAACTCCAGGCACATGCACCACCTTTTGCATCTGGCTTATATGGTTCCTGGGGAATCAAACCTGGGTCCTTTGGCTTTGCAGGCAAACGCCTTAACCACCAACCCATCTCTCTAACCCCTCATCTCCTTTTTTTTTTTTTTTTTAAAAATGTATTTATTTATTTAAGAGAGAGGCACAGATAGGTAGAGAGAGAATGGGTGTGCCAGGGCCTCTTGCCACTACAAATGAACTCCAGACACATGCACCATCTTGTGCATCTGGCCTTACATGGGTCCTGGGGAATCAAACAGGTGTTGCAAGCAAGCACCCTTAATGACTGAGCCATCTCCCCTGCCCTAAATCTTTACTAAGTGAGTTATAGCACCATGCCAGAGGAGCATGGTAGGATCCAAACCAGAAAGGGGGCAACAGAGAAGAAGGGAGGGAGATTCCAGAAATCTGAAGAACAAAGCGAGGTGGTCCTTTTATGATTTTCTGGGAGAAGAGTGTCTGGGAATAGACTACATGGGAGAAGTCACGGGAACAGTGGAGCAGAAAGTAGGAGATGAAGATCTCTGGTCCTTCAACATCTCTAAGGGAGACGGGCTGCTCTGCCACTGCTCATAGCAGCTGGGGGGGTGAGCAGGAAGACACACAGATAAGTAGTTATAATTCAAGGTTGCACAGTTAAGCAGCAGGACCTTGTAAAGTGACTGCTTATGTGTACTAACAGGTGACATACTTTAGTTTTCTGTGCTTTTCTTATCCCAGCTGCCTAGCATACTATTGTGCGGCTATAAATAGTTCATCCAGCATGCCCCATGTGTGAACTAATACAGGTTGCTTCCAGCATTTCCTAATCACAGCCAGTACTCCAGTGGCCTTGTTCACAGCTGTGTTCATGAGCCATGTTGGACGTCTGTCTTCAGAATGGAATACTACAAGTAGAAATATCAGGTGGAAAGGTAAATATTAAATATGGACATGACCTTTAGGCATTGCCAGGGTTTTCTCTAGATCAGGTCTGTACTCTAACCAGCAATATGTACCCGTTGTCCATGCCTCAGACTGTATTGCCATTGGCATTTTAGTCCCTTCAGCAATGAAAGGGACTCCTGTGTTTTCTCTAAATTCAGTTATTTTTATTTTCTATTATATTATTTTTCAGCATTAAAATAAACAGGCATGTTTTTTGATCCCCTCACATTTTAAACTCTTAATGATGACAGTCTTTTCATTCTAGGTCTTGCTCCTGTGGTCTATTTGGCAGATGAAAACCATAATTTACTAGCTGTAAAGTTTTGGATCTCTCTTAACGAAGACATTATTAAACCTCGTATGTTAATTGCTGCAAGCAACCTCCAGTGTCACCCAGGATCCAAATCAGTAATTCCTACTTTATTTGCTGGCGAGCTTTCCATATTTTCTGCCTTTCCAAAAGAGGTCCACTTTCAAGAGAGATTCAACAAGATGAAGCATGCTGTTGAGGTAAAATTTTATTCCATCATTACCATACATTTTGGTATTTTCCTACTTTGATAGTCCAGTCTGAGGGAGAAATAAAAATAATCTAAGTTAACTGAAATTCACCAAAGTTGGCAATGTGGGGACTAGGGAGATGACCCAGCAATTAAGAGCACTTGCCACAAGAGACCCTTGGGCCAGAAACTGCCAAATATGACTCCCCACAACATACACACAAGCTGAGCATAGCCATACCTCGTCACCCTGCTCTAGAGAGCAGAGAAAGAGTTACTGGTGCTCACTGACAGACAGCTCTGGGTTGAGAAACCCTGTCTCAAGGAAATACACATATGAGCCATAAGAGAAGGCCACCCTGTGTTCTCCTGTGGGTCCTCATGCACATGCATGGGGCACACACATCTGCACTCACATGTTCATATACCATAGATCCCACACATACAGAGCAAAAAGGGGGTGTGGTTAATTGATAATGCATAGGCTAAAAGTTTGCATTTAAACTGTGTCAAGCATCCTACAAATTTATGCCTCTTTGACTTGAATTCATCAAAATAAGAAACTCTAGGGCTAGAGAAATGTCTTAGCAGTTAAGTGCTTGCCTGTGAAGCTTAAGTACCCCCAGTTCGAGGCTTGGTTCCCCAGGTCCCACGTAAGCCAGATGCACAAGGGGGCGCATGCATCTGGAGTTCATTTGCAGTGGCTAGAGGCCCTGGCGCCCATTCTCTCTCTCTCTCTCCCCCCTTCTATTTCTCTCTATCACTCTCAAACAAATAAATAAAAATAAATCAACAAAAAAATTTAAAGAAAGAAAGAAAGAGAGAAACTTTAAGCATAGTGACACACACCTTTCAATCCCAGAATTCAGGAAGCTGGGGTAGGAGGATTGCTTTGAGTTCAAGGCCAGCCTGAGACTACATAATGAATTCCAGGTCGGCCTGGACTAGAGCAAAACCCTATCTTGAAAAACCAAAAGATAAAAAGTTTTTAAAAGGGGCTGGAGAGATGGCTTAGTGGTTAAGGTTCTTGCCTACAGAGCTAAAGGACCCAAGTTCGATTCTTCAGGACCCATGTAAGCTGGATGCACATGGTGGCACATGTGTCTGGAGTTCGTTTGTGCACCCATTCCTCTCCCCCTCCCTCTCTCTCTCTTCCTCTCTCTCTCTCTCAAGTAAATAAATAAAAATAAGATATTTTCTTTAAAGTTGAAAAAGGAGAGATTCTAAAATCATTTTCCAGCTGGGCAAGGTGGCACACACCTTTAATCCCAGCATTCAGGAGGCAGAGGTAGGAGGATTGTCGTGAGTTTGAGTCCACCCTGACTGAGACTACATAGTGAATTTCAGGTCAGCCTTGGCTAGCATGAGTCCCTACCTCAAAAAACAAAAAAAATTTAATTTAATTTAAAAATAAAATGATTTTCCATAGGGAGCTGGAAAAATGAATCAGAGATTAAAGGTGCTTGCTCGCAAAAGCTGCCAACCCTAATTCAATTCCCCAACCACCCACATAAAGTCAGTCACAAAAAGTCGCACAAAACCAGACATGGTGGTACACACCTTTAATCCCAGCACTTGGAAGACAGAGGTAGGAGGATTGCCATGAGTTTGAAGTCACCCTGATACTACATAGTGAATTCCAAGTCAACCTGAGCTAGAGTGAGACCCTACCTCAAAAACAAAAAAAAAAAAATGTCACAAGCAGGCTGGAGAGATGGCTTAGCAGTTAAGTTGCTTGCCTGTAAAACCTAAGGACCCAGGTTCAATTCTCCAGGTCCCCTGTAAGCCAGATGCACATGGTGGCACCTGCACCTGGAGTTTGTTTGCACTGGCTCGAGGCCCTGGTGTGCCTATTCTCACCTTCTTGCTCCCTGTTCCTCTCTGTGTCTCAAATAAAGAAATAAAAATAAATCAGAAGAGAAATTTTTTTTAGAGAGAGAGAAATATTTCAATTGGGAAGAAATTGCTGTACAACAACCAGGGTGGTAAAATATCCCATCTAGAAGCCAGGTGTGGTGGCGCACTCTTAATCCCAACACTCAGGAGGCAGAGGTAGGAGGCTCGCCATGAGTTTGAGGCCATCCTGAGACTACAGAGTGAATTCCATGTTAGCCTAGGCTAGAGCAAGACTCTACCTTGAAAAGCAAAACAAAACAAAACAAAACAAAAAAAAGTGCCACAAGCAGCTGAAGAGATGGCTTAGTGGTTAAGGTGCTTGCCTGCAAAGTCAAAGGACCCAGGTTCAGTTCCCCAGGACCCAGATAAGCCAGATGCACAAGGTTGCACATGTGCCTGGAGTTTGTTTGCAATGGCTAGAGGCCATGGCATGCTCCTTCTCTCTCTCCCTCTGCCTCTCTCTCAAATAAATAAATAAAAATAATTTTCTTAAAAGGGCACAAGCATCTGGAATAACCTTGGCTGATGCTTAGTGAATGTGTCCTGTGTGTCAGGCCTTGGTCTAATTCTCTGAACAGCTCTTTAAACTGTCTTTCCATTTTACTGGTGAGAAACACAATCTGAATGGCTCACCCTAAGTTACATGCCAAGTGATAAGACCATGCCTCATACTTAGGCTGTCTGAACACAGAAAAAAAAATTTTTTTCTTAAATATTTTAGCTGGGTGTGGTGGTGCACACCTTTAATCCCAGCACTCAGGAGGCAGAGGTAGGAGGATCGCCATGAGTTTGAGGTCACCCTGAGAATACAGAGTGAATTTCTGGTCAGCCTGGGCTAGAGTGAAACCTTACCTCGAAAAAAAAATTATGGAAATAAAATATTTTAACAGCATTAGAGGGCTGGTGAGATAGCTCAGTAGTTAAAAGTGCTTGCTTCTAACCTCTCCCTGCTTGGGTTTGATTCCCCAGTACCCATGTAAAACCAGGTGTACAAAGTGGCACATGCATATGGAGATTGTTTACAGTGGCAAAAGACCCTGGCACATGCATTCTCTCTCGAATACATAAATATTTATTTATTTTTATTTTTGGAGAGAGATACAGAGAGAGACAGAGAGAGAGAGAGGGAGACAGATAGAGAATGGGCGTGCCAGCAGTCTCTCAGCTGCTGTGAACAAAATCCAGATGCATGCGCCCCCTTTGGGCAAGTGTGGCATTGCGCCCTTGCGTCACTGCATCTGGCTAAACGTGGGACCTGGAGATTGGAACCGGGTTCTTAGGCTTAGCAGGCAGGTGCCTTAACCGCTAAGCCATCTCTCCAGCCCCATAAATATTTTTTAAGTAAGCATTGGAGTAGCTAGCTCTCTAAGAATTAAATTTATGTGAATATTTTACCTAGACTCAGTTCACATAATGCAGAAGAATACTCCGTTTTGTCTAGTTTCTAAGTCTAGTTGGGAGTAGTTTTCATTGTTGGGTCTCCAAAAGGGTACCTGCTATTGACATCCCTGTCTTTTAAAGATGTGCAGAATAATCTTATTTGAAGTGGCTGGTGTTTGACCAGCTAGGCCGCCTCACACATTAGTGTTCTGTAGCTTTCCCTGTGCATTGTTACTTTATGCCCAACACAGACATGAGGCAGGCAGGGCAGTGCTCCATCGCACTTCCCAGGGAAGCTCTCTGCGTGGGATGGTTGAGGTACGAAGGGGCAGCTGGGCCATGAGCCCCAGCCTCCCAGGTTGGGAGGAGATGGCTTACATTTCATTTCTTACACATGTGCACACGTGTTTGCTCTCACCCTCCACTTCTCCCCCACCCCTTTCTCTCTCTCCTTTCCCTCTCCCTCCCCAGTCTCTTGTGAACAGTTGACTCTCCCTGAGTCACTGCTGTAGGTTTTGCATTGATTGGCATGTGTGACACGTACTGTCTGATTTTGGGTGTCTCACCAGGTGTGCTGGCACACACTCAGAAGGGTAGGCAGAAGAATCTAGAGTGCAAAGCCAGCCTAGGCTACCTGGTAAGACCCTGTCTAAAAAGGGGAGAAGCTGGGCGTGGTGGCTCATGCCTTTAATCCCAGCACTGGGGAGGCAGAGGTAGGAGGATCGCGGAGAGTTCGAGGCCACCCTGAGACTACATAGTGAATTCCAGGTCAGCCTAAGCTACAGTGAGACCCTACCTCGGAAAACCAAAAAAAATAAATGAAAAAAAAATAAAACAAAAAGGGGAGAGAACTGCCTCATTCTTTTGTTCTGGTCTGTGTTTTCATTTCTAGTCTGGAAGGAGGGAACACTTCCTGAACATGAGTTAGCAACTTACAAAGCAGCTTTTCCAATTTATTTTGTTAGGATGTTGACACATTTTGCAGTGACGCGGAAAGCAAGCTTATGCATCTCCTTCACTCAGACGACCCCAGATGGTCCACCCCGACTAAGAACTACAAGCCAGAGCCACACCCTGGGTCTATAGTCCCTCCTACAGGAAATAAGTTTCTGGTAGGTTAATGTGAACTTAAGAAATACTGTATTTGGGGGCAGAGGTATATTTGGTGTGTCCTAGCAACCAATGTACAGTCTAATTGAACAACTCAAAAGTGGTTCATTGGAGTGTAGTTATCATTTGTATAGGATATCTGGAAATGGTATCTTGTTTGTTGAAGCAAGAATGAAAAACCTCTTTGGGAGCAAACTTCACCAACATTTTTGGCATTCCAAGTGCATGTGCCTGAAAAGCTCTTTTGGCCTTTCTTTTTGTCAGAAGAACTAGTCCGTACCATTAGCTTGGTATTTATTCTGTTGTTTCTCAGCTCAGTTTAACTCAGTAAACCCCAGCAGACAGAAATGAAATGAGTCTGTGATACTGACTATCTTACCTCACTCAGCCTTCACAACCCTTCTCTCCATGAAATAAAAGCTATTACTGCAGATATGGAGACTGTGGCAAAGAGAAGTTGAGCAGTTGCCCAGGTCCCAAAGCTGGGAAAATAAGCATCTAAGCTTAGATGGCGTATGTTCTCAAAATGTTTATGTTGAACTCAGTAATTCTATAAAAATTTTAAGTCCCTTTAAAAAATATTTATTTATTTATTTATTTATTCATTCATTCATTCATTAGATACAGAGGGAAGGAGGAAGAATGGGCATGCCAGGGCCTCTAGCCACTACAAATGAACTCCAGACACATACCCCACCATGTGCATCTGGCTTACATGGGACCTGGAGAATCAAACCTGGGTCCTTAGGCTTCACAGGCATGCACCTTAACTTCTAAGCCATCTCTCCAGCCCAAAAGTCCCTTTTTGTATTATATTATGATTACTTATTTTCCTTTTCATGTTATTTTCATGTCATTTTATGCAAAATTATTTCATTATGGAATAGGAGTTATGATATGGACATTCTTTGAATCCATCTAACCTGTTTGCACTTAGGCCACTGAGAATATTTGTGGAATTTGTGTTTTAGTTTTTTGTTTGTGTTTGTTGGTTGGTTGTTTGTTTGTTTTCTAAGATAGGATCTCGCTCTAGCCCAGGCTGACCTGGAATTCACTATGTAGTCTCAGGCTGGCCTCAAACTCATGATGATCCTCCTATCTCTGCCTCCCAAGTGCTGGGATTAAAGGTGTGCACCACCATGCCTGGCTGTTTTAGGTTTTTGTTTTTGTTTTTTTTTTTTTACCTTCAGCCCTCATTTTTTTTTAATTGACAATTTCTTTAATTGTAGACAATATCCCATGGTACTTCCCTCCCTCCCCCCACTTTCCCCTTTTAAACTTCACTCTCCATCATATCCCCTCCCCTCTCAATCCTATTTTAGTATTTTTAATAAAAGAGTAATTTGATTTTTGTTTTGTGTACTAGTACATAATTATAATAGGCTCCTTTTTATTTGTTCTATTAGGAGTCCTCTAATAATGAGCAAAATTATCAGCGTCCTCTATCACAGTGTACACCAAAAGGGAAGCCTGTGCCCACGTCTGTTTCAGCCCATATGACTTCAAAGTCTGGCTGTAAAGAGGAGAGAGAGGTTGATGACCCAAAAAGCTGCAAAAAGAGAAAAGCCTTGGACTTCTTGAGTAGGCTGCCGTTGCCCCCACCTGTGAGTCCCATGTGTACATTTGTTTCTCCGGCTGCACAGAAGGCATTTCAGCCTCCACGGAGTTGTGGGCCCAGAGATGAGACACCCAGAAAGAGCAAAGAATGGAACCCTCCTCCAGTGACTCCACTTAAAAGAGCCCGTGACATTTCCCCTTTGCAACGCGATTCAATAGCTGATGAAGAACTTGCGTTGCTGAATACCCAAGCCCTGGTGTCTGCTTCAGCAGGAGAAAGTCAACTCCTGTCTGTCAGTGAATCCACAAGGACTCTGTCCTCCGCTTCAAAAGATCATCCGGGACAGAAAAGATGCCCTGTGACCCCTTTGGTCAAAGGACAGGGGAATTGCCAGGCGAGCACAGATGAAGGTCATGCCGGTATTCAGGACCCAAGTCCAAAAATGAATATATTTCAAGAATTACAAAGGCAACAGAAATGACAATACTTAATGAATCTTAGCTTTCCCAGTTAATATGTACAGTTTCAACCTGTACATATTTATGTGACAAGACATGCAATAGCTTCAAATTTACTCAGGTGTTTCTATATCATAGAAATGTCCTTCATTTAGTATACTCTTATTTCAGTTGTCTAACTTAAAGCTGACTGTATGTTTACTGATTGAAAACTATGGTTTAAATCATTATGATTAGATTGATCACTACAAGTATTTTGCACATAAAATAAAACATACCTTTTCTTTAGTTTGTGTCACTTACTAAGTGAAATGAGGTTTCTAAGCGTAGTTTGTTCTGTTTTCTTTTTGCGGCAAGATCTCAGATTGTATTCCAGATTGGCCTTGAACTTCTGATCTTTCTGCCTCTGCCTCTGCCTCCTCAGTGCTGGGATTTTAGGCATGTACCACCATGCCCAGTTTATGTCGTGCTGGGGACCAAATCCAGGACCTTGTGTATAGTAGGCAGGCCCTCTGCCAACAGAGCTACATCTCCAGCCCAAGTACACTGAGTTTGATTAGTTTAACTCCATTTTCAGAGGGTTTTTTTTCAGAGATACCTCATGAAGTTCCTTAATGCATATGTGGTTCTCCTAGAGTTCCATCTTGTTCAAATGACAGGATGAATAGAGATACTACACAGGGGTTTTCTGACCAAGTCTTCATCCACACAAAGTAATTCCTTCATGTTATTCTAACACGATGTCTGAAATTAAATTTTATTCCATTTAGAAATCCCACTGTGTATGGTAGCCCACACCTGGGACCACTGCACTGGGGAGGCAGAGGGACAAGGATCTGTAGTTCAAGGTCATCCTCGGCTATGTAGCAAGTTTAAGGCCAGCCTGAGCTACATGAGACCTTGCCTCAAAAAGAAAGAAGAGAAACCAACACCACCAAACAAATGGAAAAACCGAGAGAGAGGAATGAAGAAAGTGAGGTTTCTCCTCCCCTCGGTGATCATTATTGGTGATAAGTACCTATTCAAAGATGCTCTTAGATCTGAGATTGAAAAAGCAGGGAGCCATCCAGCCTGTTCTGGTTTGGGGTACATACAGTCCTCTTAATGTCCTCTTCATGAACTTTTAGGGGAGAGGAGGAAAGGGAAGGGAAAGAAAATTGAAATAGAAGCAGATTTCATGTGTGTGTGTGTGTGTGTGTGTGTGTGTGTGTAAGTAAAGTGGTCAGATGCTGCTTCCATAAGTCCTCTGGTTTCACGGGGCATCACTCTGCCCACTGTGTCTTAGCTCCATCCCAGGACGTGGCATGTTAAA
Source organism: Orientallactaga sibirica (assembly GCA_036365145.1). Classification (NCBI taxonomy): domain Eukaryota; kingdom Metazoa; phylum Chordata; class Mammalia; order Rodentia; family Dipodidae; genus Orientallactaga; species Orientallactaga sibirica. Next base: position 10,608,564 of record JAEOAD010000048.1, on the reverse strand, counting down.
CCCACCAACCACTAAGGCAGAAGAGAACAAGCTGAACAGGTGATGCTCTCATACGTTTAACAGAGAAAGGGAAGAGAGCAATTCTAACCCCAGCTAGCAGCAGGAAGAAGCTCTTAAATTTTTTAAATTTATTTGCAAGCAGAGAGAGGGGAGAGTGAGAAAATGGGCATTCCTGGGCTTCTAACCACTGTAAATGAACTCCATATACATGCACAAATTTGTGTATCTGGCTAACAGCACTGGGAATCAAACCTGGGTCATCAGGACTTACAAACAAGTGCCTTTAACTGCTTACTGAGCCATCTCTCCAGCACTAAAATTAATCATTGGTTTTTTGGGGTTTGTTGTTTGGTTGGTTTTTTTTGTTGTTGTTGTTGTTGTTCTAGCCCAGGCTGATCGGGAATTCAATATGTAGTCTCGAATTCACACAGCAATCCTCCTACCTCTGCCTCCTGAGTACTGGGATTAAAGGTGTGCACCACCAAGCCTGGCTATTAAATCATTTTAATATTTTTATTTACTTAAGACAGAACAAGGCAAACAGAGAGTATGGGTGTGCCAAGGCCTCCTGCCACTGCAAATGAACTCCAGGTGCACATGTTACTTGAGCACTTTATGTGGGTACTGGGGAATGTAACCCAGGCCATCAGGCTTTAGAGGCAAGTGCCTTTAACTCCTGAACCATCCAGGACTATTACTTTGCTCTTGATGAAGTTTTTGACTGTTTTATTTTTTCCTGTTCCTTTTCCAATTCTTGGATCGTCATCAACATCCAGGAGACACCCAGAGACCACCAGCAAGCAACAAAGGAGATACCAATTTGGAAAATGTTTTTGTAAAGTATCAGATGCATTTCTGGAAGTCATGACTATGCTGAACAGATTTCAGTAGTGGTAGATAATGGGATGTTAGGGCTGGAGAGATGGCTTAGCAGTTAAGGCACTTGCCTGCAAAGCCTAAGGACCCGAGTTTGAGTCCTCAGTACCCATATAAGCCAGATGCACAGATTGGTGTGTGCATCTGGTGTTTGCAGCAGCTAGAGGCCCTGGTGTGCCCATTCTCTATCTGATTCTTTCTCTCTCTGTCTCTCTCAAATAAATAAATTAAAGATAATGGGACAGCTGGGCGTGGTGGCGCACATCTTCAATCCCAGCACTCAGGAGGCAGAGGTAGGAGGATCGCCATGAGTTCGAGGCCACCCTGAGGCTACATAGTGAATTCCAGGTCAGCCTGAACTAGAATGAGACCCTACCTTGAAAAAAACAAACAACAACAAAAAAAAGATAATGGAACATAACTTAGACCTAGACCTAGTTCACAAGAAAATGTAAGGGTGGGCTGGAGATATGGCTCCATGGTTGGAGGCACTTGCTTGCAATGCCTAGAGGCCCAGATTCAATTCCCCAGTTCCCACGTAAAGCCAGATACACAAATTGGTGCATGCATCTGAAGTTTGCTTGCAGTGGCAAGAGGCCCTGGCATGCCCATTTTCTCTTTCTCTCAAATGAGTAAATAAAATAAATACCCCTTTAAAAACATATATAAAGGCTGCTCTTGTTTTTACATTTATACCTCCTGTTCATTAAATAGTAATTAATAAACATATGGTGTAGAAAATGTTATAGTATGTGCTGAAGTCTTTGGGACTTAGGTAAATGTCAAATAAAAATCAATGAAAAATCCATATAAATGCAATGCCATATACAATTTTTAATAACCATAAAAGCACCATTATATAGACACTTAAAATAAGATTTCACAGAACATTAGAAAGAAGCTGCTGGCCAACAACAAATTTATCCCACATGGTCTTGTCTGTCATGGTCTCTACCAAATTAATCTGACTACAACCTATTGGGATTAATTTGGATTCATAAATTGAGTACTGGGATAAGAGAGACATCCCACCATTGTAGTAACCTCAATTGTCTCAAACAATGCCACATCAAATATCCAGGCTGCTCATCGTTCAGGGAGAGTGGCATGTATACATCCTTGTGAGAGCGAGACCTTGCGCCGCTTAACTCCAGGTACTCCCAAGCATTTGGACTGCCAACTAATTGTACAAGCTATAGGCTACATTATAGGAATTGCTTAACTATTCCTCTTAAAAACTGGGGTTTTGTGTATGAAAGAATATTTCTTTTATTTACACTATTAGACAACAGCCACAAGAAAGGTTTAATCTTTAATCCCGTTAAAAGAGTTTAACACAGGGTTTGACTTTTATGACACTGATTCTCCTGACTTGCCTATAGTTGTTAAGGATTTAAAAGACGTTTTCAACAATGACACACCATTATAATAAAGGAATCACTTTCCCAAAAGTTCACTTAGGAGGACAATATTCCTTCATGTGTTTGTTTACTGATGCATTGGTTTGGAGGGAAAATCAGCGTCATTAGAGTGACACGACTCACGGCTTTAGATACATAGATTATCAATGTAGACAGGGGACTAAGATGTTTCCTGTCTTGGCCTCCCCCATCCTGCCAACTTCCCTGGAGATGAATTTCTTGAAGAAAAAAAAATAAATGGATTACTTCAGGGAATGTGGTACTGAAATATATATGTATAATTCAATATATATATAAGCATATATTTTTTTTACTTCTGATTATATATATCTTTTTTAACTTCTGACTCTAGTCTGTTCTTGGCTTTCAATTTCAATGATTCCTTTGTAGAAGAAGAGACTAAGCCCGTCTACAGAGTGCCCAGCATCAGACCACACGTGGGTGTGCTGGAGGCTGTTGGTTGAAGATAATGAATATAACGACCTCGGGCTTGACTATACACTGCAATAAGAATTCTGACCAAAACTGAACAAATAATAAATACCAAAAAGTTGAAGTAAAAACTTATTTAGGAAAACTCTGAATGGCTGTAAAATAGGCCTCTTAATATCCACGGTGACAACGACTCCTTCGGAAGGAGCTCTCATTCGTAAAGCCGCCATGAGCCCTCCGGTTTGGAAACTCCGAGTAGGGGTTCCAGTATCCTGTGCTGTTGGGCGGCGATGCGTTACTCTTGTCCTGGCTTCGGTTCATTCGGCTTGGTTTCTCTGCGTGAAGTACGCTGTGAAAGGTAACATTATGTTCATACCGTTCTTTCATCCGGTGTATCTTTTCTCTTGGAACTCCATGAATGTTTCTTCTACACACAAAATAATAATAATAATAATAAACACAGATGTTTAGTTAAAGAAAGATATAAAAAAGAGTTACTTGTATTTTATAAATCATGCAACATTGTCTCGCTCTTCACTTATCTTTCAGGCTCTACTCCCTATTTTCTGTGCTATCCTGCACACCCCTCAAACTAGCTTGAGGCTAGCTTTAGAAATGCTTTGCTTCTGGTACTACCGACTATGTGCTCCAAGACATAAATGTACACTGTGAGATTTTTTTTTACTCATATGAATGTATATAAATAGTAATAATATATATGTATAATATAGTCAATTGGGGTTATTCGGTCCCTGATAGTATTAAGAGAGGCCATAAAACCAATCTTAAGTTCTAGAGGCACAAATATCAACTGGGGATGCAATTAGAAATATAATTTCCAGCTGGACATGGTGGCGTACGCCTTTAATCCCAGCAAAACAGGAGGCAGAGGTAAGAGGATCACCATGAGTTTGAGGCCACCCTGAGACTACATAGTGAATTCCAGGTCAGCTTGGGCTAGAGCAAGACCCTACCTCAATAACAAAAAAAGAAAAAGAAAGAAATGTAATTTCCAAAGGTGACAATTACAGGATAGAGCGCAGGAAGTTGGTAGATGTAATAGCTGCTTCAGGCAGTTCTGATGGTGGTGATCAACAGAGCCACTTTGGAAACACGCTCTGATTGTAAGCAGGGATACACTAGTCTCACTTCCAAAACACAAATTCTGATCTCACTGGTTACTTCACACCATAGACCTTGTCACAGAGAGTGAGGGTCAGAGGTCATGCATTCAAAATCAAGTTAGTATGATTTGGGTATCTGTTGATGTATACATTAGAAGCAGCAACTAAACTATAACTGGTTCAACATCCAAGGTCTTGATTTAGCCGAAATGAAAAAAAAAAAAAAAAAAAAAAATCCTGACGTGTGCGATCCCATGCAGGGAAAGTGGTTTGCAGTGTTCGTTAATGAAGAAGCCATTTAGCAGCATGTTAAGATGTCCCTTTAAAGGACCACTTCCAAGCTGAGAGTCTGCATTCAGCAATATATTAGAAAACTGACTCAAAACTAACGTCTTCACATTAATAGTTCCAAAGTTATCAATTTCCAAGAATTACCATTTCTGGCCTGAAAACTACCAGTCCATTTCCAGCCTGACAAGATTCTTTTGTTCGGTCTGAAATACCTGAAAATAGCAGGATACATAATGAGGAACTAGAAAGACAAAGAGGTACCTTGCTAACTCTTGAACGTTGAATTTCCAGCGAGTGTCGGGTTCTCGGAATATAACTTCATAGTTATTTTCAAGTGCCTGATTTTTCAAAAGTACATAAAACATTGAAGACAGAGTATGTATGTTTTGGGAATGTTTATGCTCCATTTAACATTTACTACAAATCTTGTCTAAACTTCCTTTTGCTTTACCAGAAATCCAATGCCTTAATTTATCTATTATACTTCATTCCCATACTCAGCCACTTTCACATGATGGTATGGCTCCCAATGGAAGATTGTGGTCAATTTTATCTACTATGAAATTAAACATCTCTAAAGATAGATCACTGAGCTTATGTTAAAATGTCCCAAACACTGGAATTAGCAATGATCCCAGTGAATTCCCAGAGTCACTCACTTAAGTATCAGATTAGCTTCGGTCAAATGTGCTATCCTATTCCTCCTGCCCTGGTTTGTAACTGAGAGTGCCAAATAATTTATGAGATAAATATGATTTCCACATGTTTTGCCTAATCTTTCCTGCAAAAGTAGCTTTTCCTGTTTTGCCTGTTTGGCCTAGTGCGCTGTGCCCCATTTTTTTAAAGTATAATTATTTATTCATTTGCAAGCAGAGATAGAGAGAAGAGAGATAGAAAGGGAGAATGGGTACACCAGGGCCTCCAGCTGCTGCAAACAGACTCCAGATGCATGCACCACTTTGTGCATCTGGCTTTAGGTGGGTACTAGGGAATTGAACTCGGGTCATTAGGCTTTGAAGGCAAACACCTTAACCGCTGAGCCATCTCTCCAGGCCCCCATTTTCTTTTTCAGTTTAGAAAAGTATTACAGCCAGGCATGGTGGTGCACGCCTTTAATCCTAGCACTCAGGAGGCAGAGGTAGGAGGATCGCTGTGAGTTCGAGGCCACCCTGAGATTACATAGTGAATTCCAGGTCAGCCTGAGCTAGAGTGAGACCCTACCTCAGGAAAAAAAAAAAAAAGAAAGAAAGAAACTATTATAGTTCCTATAAGTAATCTTTGCATTCATGAATGGACCTACTTTATGTTAAACTAAACTTTCTGTTAAAACTAGTGTTTGTTGTGTTATAAAGTGAAAAAGAAAAGAGCTGAACAGAAAGATTTCCTCATAAATAGATAAAATGAACAAAATACAAGTATACTATGGCACCAAAGGACAATTGCAGTCCATTCTGTATCATAAATCAGACTAGCAGAGAGCAGTTGAAATGCTCTCCTCGCCAAGAAATGGTGTTTGAGGTGACACCCTAAATATCCTGATCATTACACTGTGACTGCATTCACCAAAACATCTCTGTTTACCATGAATGTGTCTCATTATTATGTATCACTTAATGAATGTACTTTTTTTGTTTGTTTGTTTTTTTGAGGTAAGATCTCCTTTTAGCCCAGCTGGAAGCTGGAATTCACTATGTCGTCTCAGGCTGGCCTTGAACTCACAGTGATTCTTCTACCTCGGCCTCCCAAGTGCTGGGATTAAAAGCATGTGCCACCACACCCAGCTTGAATATTTTTAAAATATTTATTTACAAGGACAGACAAAATGGGCCATCAGGGCCTCTAGCCACTGCAAACGAACTCTAGATGAATGTGTCTCTTTGTGCATCTAACTTTACATGAGTACTGGGGAATTGAACCTGGGTCATGAGGCTTTGCAGGCAAGTGCCTTAACCATTGAACCATCTCTCCAGCCCTAGATTTTAAAAAAAGGGGAGGGCTAACTCTTTATTCCTTGGATGAGTGCTTCTTTTCAGAGAAGGATTCAACTATTATATCTTGAAAATATCTCATTTCTGGGTCTTATTAATAGGTGTGTATGACTAAAAAAGACTACAGAGCCAAAAATGAAAAATAAAATGACTTCCTGGAAGCCACTGTCAGATAATCCCTAACTCCTGGGTTTGGGTCATGCCCATATTCAGACGGCTGTTGATGGCTTTGCTCAGTTCTCACCCAAGAGTCTTCTAATGTGTGCAAGACAGTCATGAAGACGCTTGCTCTGACGTGTGCGAGACAGTCATAAACACATTCGCTCTTCGTACAGACATCCATGTCCCCTGCCCGGCCTGAGGAGAACTGACCAGAGCAGCAGCTGATGAAAGCACAGCACACATGCAGGGCCATTTTGCCCCAAATCTTAAAAGAAGCCTAAATGTAGACTACCAAAAGGCTGTGTAGAACAGATTTCCCAAGTGCAGTGGGAATTACACACGAGGAAGCCGACTATTCTGCCGTCTCTTCCCTACCCCACTCTATGTCTAAGGATCCTTCCTCTCTTCTATACTCAACACAGAGTGTAAGAGAAAATAGGCCTGAAAACCATCAGAATGGAAAGTTGGGTTATATATGTGTATTTGTATTCTCCTGCCTTACCAGGGTTAGTGTTAATCCTCAATCTGGTTTTAAATTAAAAACTCCCAGGGCTGGAGAGATGGCTTAGCAGTTAAGGCACTTGCCTGCAAAGCCTAAGGACCCAGGTTTGATTCCCCAGGATCCACATAAGCCAGATGCACAAGGTGGCACATGTGTCTAGAGTTTGTTTTGCAGTGGCTGGAAGCCCTGGCGTGCCTATTTTCTCTGTCTGTCTGTCTGTCTGTCTGTCTCTATCATCTATCTAGCTAGCTATCTGCCTCTTTCTTTCTCTCTCAAATAAATAGATATACAAAGTGGCATATGCGTCTGGAGTTCATTTGCAGAGCTGGAGGCCCTGGAGTGCTCATCCTCTCTCCTCTCTCTCTCTCTCTCTCTCTCTCTAATAAGTAAATTTTAAAAAATAATAAATAAGTAAATAAATAATTTAAAATTAAATAAAATTAAAAACTCCTGCCAGTCATTGTGGTGCACACCTTTAATGTGAGAGGCTGATGTAGGAGGATCACTGAGTTTGAGGTCAGCCTGAGACTAAATAGTGAATTCCAGGTCAGCCTGGAGTGAGACCCTATCTCAGGAACAAAAAACAAAACAGGGGCTGGAGAGATGGCTTAGCAGTTAAGGCACTTGCCTTCGAAGCCAAAGGACCCAGGTTTGATTCCCCAAGGACCCACGTAAGCCAGATGCACAAAGTGGTGCATGCGTGTGGAGTTTGTTACAGCAGCTGAAGGCCCTGGTGTGCTCTCTCTCTCTCTCTCTCTCTCTCTGTGTGTGTGTGTGTGTTTCTCTCCTCTCTCTCTCTCTCTCTCTCTCTCTCTCTTTCTCATAAATAAAATTACATTAAAAAAAAAACCTACCCTGAAACTCTCACCAGCAGCGGCAGAGGGCTAACAATGCTTAGCTCTCCAAGGACAGACCTGTCCTACCGTGACCTGCTAGCGTGTTCCCTAATCCATTATTTTCCTGCAAGCGTCAGTGAGTGTTCCTCCGTGTGAAAATAACACCCACTGGGCTGGAGAGATGGCTTAATGGTTAAGGCACATGACCTGCAAAGCCTAAGGACCTAGGTTGGATTCCCCAGAACCCATGTAAGCCAGATGCACAAGGTGGTGCATGTGTCTGGAGTTCGTTTGCAGTGGCTTAATGGCCCTGGCATGCCTATTCTCTCTCTATCTGCCCTTCTCTCTCTCCCTCTCTTTTTCCCTCCCTCCCTCCCTCCCTCTCTCAAATAAATAAATAAACAACATATTTAAGAAAGAAAAGAATTCACACCAAAGACTGTTACCCTGAGGTGGCTGCCATCTTAGCAGATGTCACTGAACAGTGGAGAAACGTCATTTCCCATTGAGAGCTACTGTTAGTAAACATGGAATTACGGCAGGTCAGGAAAAGAAGACAGTACAGAGGGTTCAGCTTTCTCATGAAATGTCCGTAACTGAAAATGCACAATGATGGCACATCTTCCTACCATGACTGCATAGGGCTTCATTTCCCACGCGTGCAGGTTGGTATTATCAATAATAATGGGGGTCACGCCATTCCTCATTGCTTTTCTCGCTGCAACACAACGTTACACAACAGTGAACACCACGCAGCAGGCTGAGCGTCCTTTTCTTACAGAGCATTCTCTACATAACCCAATGCCACATATTTCAGAGCCCGCTCGTGATCAGCGATTTTCTCTCCCCCACTCCCCCCCCCCCGAATCTGGAGTAGCTATGCTGTGGCATCCTGCTTGGGGTTTGATGGAGATTCTTCCATAAAGTGTATTCCATTCTGAAGCAGCTACAATCTATGTACACGACAGGGTTTTTCGGGGAGTTTGGAAAGGAATTTGTCACCTCTTTTCTGGTTCCACTCATGAGCCTCCTCCAGGAAGTCGGGATTAAACTCATAGGAACCGTCTTCCCGGAAGAAGAAGTCATCCGTGCTGAAAATCAGGGCCCTGGGAAAGTCACGCTGCAACTGTCTGGAAAGTGAAGAAATGAGAGAGGGATTTTTTACTATTAATAACAACTATTATTGTTGTTAATTTATATGCAGAGAATCATGGGAAAAGTGGTTCCTTTCATGTCTAGCATTTAGCAGTTTGTAATTCCGAGGTCACCAGGGTTTGAGTTGTGCACTTCATTTAAGAAGAGAACCGCTCTTCTCTACAAGGCATGGGCTCCTCCGCAGGAGGCAGGAGGGGGCGGAAAGGCCGCTGGGAGGGATCGCGGCTCCTGCAGTAACCAGTACTGACCGGTCCAAGCTGAGGCTGGGGGCCAGGTGACTCGTTTCCTGCTGGACACCAGTCCCCGAGGCCATTCTCCAGGCACCAGTGCCCTCCCCAGACCTCCCCGTGGGCGCCACGCCCCACACTGCAGCCCTTCCCTTGCCCCTAAACTCTTACCTGTCCTGGGTCCCATTCCTCGGAGCTCTGGTCTCTGTTAAGGACCCATCTGAGCAACTAGTTCTTGCTGAGGTATGAAATGTGGATAGAGGAGATTTGTGTGAGCTACCCTCTTAGGCAACATTTATGTCTTAACAATACCTAAACCAAATGGAAAAAGCACAAGAGAAGGAAAGAAATGAACCCCGCAGTCCCCCTGCGCTTCTTGTCTGCCTCTCTGGGTCTGAATCGGAAAACGCCACAGAATAAAAGAAAAAGCCTTCTGAGCTTCAGAAGGGGCCCTAAGCCCTGTGCGAGACAACCTCAGAGATGTTTCCACTTGGAATCCTTGGGCTATTTATTTTATTTTTTATTTTTTGGCAGAAGGTGTTATTGGGCCAAGCAGTGACTGGGATAATGCAGAGCCGCCTCTCCTCATCTGTGACAGTCCACGCTAATGATGGAGACCAGCGCTAAGTGGACAGACATGGACTGCAGCGCCCAGAAGGGCAAGGAACCCTCACAAGTGCAGCCAGGAACCCAAAGCATGCGTGCTTGTGCTCGGATAAGATGCTGACAAGTTAGAGAAAAAGACTGGAAAGCCAGAGAGAGAGAGAGAGAGAGAAAGTTGGCACACACCTTTAATCCCAGCACTCAGGAGGCTGAGACAGGAAAATAACTATAAATTTGAGGCCAGCCTGGGCTACAGTGAGAACCTACCTCAAAAAAGAAATTATAGTCGGGTGTGGTGGCGCACGCCTTTAATCCCAGCACTCTGGAGGCAGAGGTAGGAGGATCGCTGTGAGTTCAAGACCACCCTGAGACTACATAATGAATCCTAGGTCAGCCTGAGCTAGAGTGAGATCCTACCTCAAAAAACCAAAAAAAAGAAAGAAGAAAGAAAGAAAGAAAGAAAGAAAGAAAGAAAGAAAAAAATAAATCATAGAATGACAAGGATGGGAAATGCAAAGAGAAAGCAGTTACTTTCCTTCTTTGCTTTTAATGTGTGTGTGTTTTTAAATGTTTTTATTTATTTATTTATTTATTTATTTATTTATTTATTTATTTATTTGAAAGAGAAAGAGAGTTAGAGAGAGAGAAAGTATAAGCACACCAGGGCCTCTTGCCACTGCAAATGAACTCCAGATGTCACTTTGTGCATCTGGTTTTATGTGCATGCTGGGGAATCGAACCAGGGCCCCCAGGCTTTATAAAGCAAGCGCTTTAACTGTTGAGCCATCTCTCCAGTCCTCGGTATGTGTTTTTTTTTTTTTAAATTTATTTTTATTTGAGATAGAAAGAGGGAGAGAGAAAAGAAAGAAAGAGAGAAAATGGACACACCAGGGCATCTAGCCACTGCAAACAAACTCTAGATGCAAGTGCCATCTGGTGCATCTGGCTTACGTGGGACCTGGAGAATCAAACCTGGGTCCTTAGCCTTCTTAGGCAAGTGACTCAGCCACTAAGCCGTCTCTCCAGCCCTCCGTGTGTGTTCTTAATGAAGATGGATTTTGAATATGGAGCCACCAGGCCCAGGCGGATTTGTCAGAGCTGGCTCAGTCTTGACTGGTCCATCTCCAGTCAAGTGATCTCTGCTCTGGAACTTGTTTTCTTGACTATAAGTCATGGAAAGTGTTAGAAAAATGGATAAAGGGCCGGGCGTGGTGGCGCTCGCCTTTAATCCCAGCACTTGGGAGGCAGAGGTAGGAGGATTGCCATGAGTTCAAGGCCACCCTGAGACTACATAGTTAATTCCAGGTCAGCCTGGACCAGAGTGAAACCCTACCTCAAAAAACAAAACAAACAAAAAAAAAGAAAGAAAGAAAGAAAGGAAAAGAAAGATGGATAAAGGGTAAGGCATTAACAAGTGCTTTTGTCAGGAATAATTCACCCACCCAGATTAGCAATAGGCTGTGGGAAACGAAATGCCCTGGAGTGTAGGAGAGTGTGAGATCTTTCAGGTAATACAGAGGGTATGAGAGAGGAAAGAGAAAGGAAATGATGACATTTTCAAATGTGAGTAAATAACACATGCCAGAAACCTCAAGCAACCATCTCGACCAAAATTCCTCAGCAGGTAGGAAAGCATTCAGCTGAAAATGATTTCAAAGTAGCCGGGCATGGTGTACACACCTTTAATCCCAGCACTGGGGAGGCAGAGGTAGGAGGATCGCCTCGAGTACAAGGCCACTCTGAGACTACAGAGTGAATTCCAGGTCAGCCTGGGCTAGAGCGAGACTCTACCTTGAAAAAAAATCACAACAACAACAAAAAAATGATTTATTCAAAGTTAATGTGTTTTCTTTGTTAACAGGTTATGGTGTCATACAAGGAAGTCCATAAACCTGTATGTATACCACGAGCTGGGAGTCTCTTCACAGCCTTATGGGAAAAATTCAGCCACAAGATAACATATTTTACTTTTTGTTTTCCTCCCCGAGGTAGAGTCTTGCTGTAATCCAGGCTGACCTGGAATTCACTACGTATTCTCAGGGTGGTCTTGAACTCACGGTGAACCTCCTGCCTCTGCCTCCCAAGTGCTAGGATTAAAGGCATGTGCCACCACACCTTTTTTTTTTTTTTTTTTTTGAGGTGGGGTTTCACTCTAGTTCAGGCTGACCTGGAATTCATCGTGTAGTCTCAGGCTGCCCTCAAACTCCTAACTCTGCCTCCTGAGTGCTGGGATTAAAGGTGTGCACCACCACGCCTGGCTCTATTTTTTTTAATTATATATATACATATATATATATTTTTTTTTTCGAGGTGGGTTCTCACTCTGGCCCAGGCTGATCTGGGAATTCACTATGTATTCTCAGGATGGCCTTGAACTCACGGCGATCCTCCTGCCTTTGCCTCCCAAGTGCTGGGATTAAAGGAGTGTGCCACCACACTCAGCTTCTCCTTTATTTTTTAAAGATTTTTTAAAATTTATTTGCAAGCAGAAAGAGAGATGAGAAACAGAAAGAGAGATGAGAAACAGAAAGAGAAAGAGAATAGGTTCACCAGGGCCTCCAGTCACTGCAAATGGACTACAGATGCATGCACCACTGTGCATCTGGCTTTACATGGGCACTGGGGATTTGAACCCAGGTTATTGGGATTTGTAGGCAAGCGCCTTAACCACTGAGCCATCTCTCCAGCCCCAAGATAACATATTTTAATACTAAAGGACTATTAGTTAATTAGTCAATTGAATTGCGTGCTTAACATATGCCTAGTGTTATGTGACATGTTAGGCACAAAGTAGCTATTTTCGAGAAAGTACAGCCCTGAACAGCTTTGTAAGACACATGGTGGGAAGAGCTGTACCAACAAAACACCAAGAGAATTTAGATCAGAAACAAGAAATTCTGATAAGGAAAACATTGCAAAGGAGACAACACTTGACTTGGACTTGAAGGCTAGGAAAACTTCCACCTGTTGTGGGAAGAGATAAGAAAAGGAGGAAGCTTCAGGATGTGTTAAAAATGAAGGAAGCCAGGCGTGGTGGCGCACGCCTTTAATCCCAGCACTCGGGAGGCAGAGATAGGAGGATCGCCACAAGTTCAAGGCCACCCTGAGACTTCATAGTGAATTCCAGGTCAGCCTGGGCCAGAGTGAGAACCTACCTTGAAACAAAAAGAGAGAGAGAGAGAGACAGAGACAGAGAGAGAGAAAGACAAAGAGAAGGAATTCGGGGGAGATGAGCAAAGACGCTATGGTCTAACTATGACAAATCATTTGTGAAAAAAGGTTTCAGTTCTCAGTGCCACAAATTTTAAAGAGAAATTTGACAAGGCTGAGAAAGTCCAGAGAAGAGTGACCAGGCAAACATAAAGTTCACAAAGGAGCAAGATCATCCGAGCTGGGGTTTAAGGTGAAAACAATTAAGATGAGTCTGATGGGCCTCAGATGCTGAATCTGTTATGTGGAGGAAGAAACAAAATCATCCTGGAGCCAGCAGTTTGGGGTGGGCTCAACTGGGCAGTTGTGTGGATCTTGTCTGGGTCCCTCCCGCAGTTACGGTCACTTGTCACAACTGAGGGGCACAGGGTGCCCTCTGGTGGGCTGGCATCATTGGCTCTGCACTACGCGGTTTCCAAGTCTAAAGGAGGCTCACTAGGCCCCGTTTGTGGATAGCATTTTTGCAAGAGGACATGAGCTGACACTGCTAAACGTCCACCACATGGTGTTGGGCAAAGCAAGTCACTCTGTTGTCCCGCATTGACAGGTCAAGATAATAATTAATCTCCACTTCTTGAAGGAACTGAGAGCAAAGAAAAGGTGGCTAATCTCAGATGACCGCAGGGAGAGAAGCTGATGAAAGACGGGGCAGCAGAAAGAAGGCTGGATGAAGCAAGTGCTTTTCTACCATAAATGTTTACTATTTGACTTTAAAGATGCTCAAACTAGCAGGGCATGGAAGTGCACCCTTTAATTCCAACACTCGTGAGGCAGATGTAAGAGGATCACTGTTAGTTCAAGGCCAGCTTGGGACTACAGAGTGAGTTCCAGGTCAGCCTGGCCTAGAGTGAAACCCCACACACACACACACACACACAACACACACACACACACAAAGATGCTTAAACTGAAAAAGTCAAATAAGTCCAAGTCTTAACCTCCATACAAACGCGATTTATATAAAGACACCTTAGGAAGGACACACAGGCAGCACCCGAAGCCTTGTCACATGTGTGTGTTCTGTTTTTGGTCAGCAACATATTCGTGACCACTGTCAAGTTTTCATTAGTCTAATGAAAGCTATATTCAGAGTAAAATAAAAGCATATAATTTATTTCCCTTTTCTTGTGTGTCAACTATAGAAACCTTCCGAGATTTATTTTTCTTTGGAGTTCCAATAAACCTGGCTCCATTTGTTCTTCTACTAAGTTTATCTCGCTGGGTTTGGTTTTGTTAAAATTTTCAGAGCTGCCTGCATTTTCCTTTTTGTGTATAATCCTTACGGACTCGGGCTTTGTCCTTCGTGGCTTCTGCTATCGACAGCAAGCTTATGCTTTCTAGTGTTTCCATGAAAAGGGCTTTAAGACATGGGTGTCCAATTCACGTTTGATTTTATTTGGCTCATTCACTTCTAGAAAACGGACAAAACATAAAACTGCTGTCCTCCGCAATGACAAACTTTACTCAGAGTAAATTTTAAATTGTCTAGATCACCTTCTGATCACTTCTTGGGATACATTTTACTATGGGCCCACAGCCCTGCTAACACACTGCAGCAGAGCCAGAGGTGATTTCCTTCTTTAGGACTCAGATGGATTTTGTTCTTTGGTCCATATGTTTCTTGCTCAATAACCACCCCTTGCACAACTAGTTTTATCTTTACCTAAATGATAAATTAGCACCAATTCAGGACAATAAAACACAAGCTAAATAGAAGTGATTAAACACGACAATCTTTAGATTCTTAAACTTAAGTGGAAGCAATAAATACCATTGCATCAGCTTCAGAAGATGAGGAAAGAGCCCCAGCGCTAGCTTTCTTTATGGTAGTCGGGCGCCTCATGCATTAGGAAAATTGAGAAAAGGGAGAAAATAGAAAAGTATTACTTCCACATAACCACCTCCTCCAGTGCCCCCACAAACTCACTTAAAATTACTACCCTGAGATAAACTCAGGAGTGAATCTAGATTTCGCAATTTATCACTTTTCTGTAATTCATTAACACTGAGACCAATAACGATATTTTGCTAACTTCAGTCTATCTAGCTGAGAATGTTCAATGCTACTATATAATTTTGACTTGTACCCCCCTAACATTTTCTATAGAAGTTTTCAAACATGTATTGGTAGATAAGATTAAGATATGGATTCATAGCCAGGTGTGGTGGTGCACGCCTTTAATCCCAGCACTCGGGAAGCAGAGGTAGGAGGATCACCATGAGTTTGAGGCCGCCCTGAGACTACAGAGTGAATTCCAGGTCAGCCTGGACTAGAGTGAGAACCCACCTCGAAAAACCAAATAATAATAATAATAATAATAATAATGATGATGATAAATAAATAAAACATGTACCAGCGATTATCATCATATAGCCAATATTATTCTACTTCATACTTTGTATCATCAAATAATATTCTCTGTGCTTAGTGTTCTCTGGTTGTTTCAATAACACTTGCCTGGAGTAGGTCTGTTTGGCTCAGGACCAAACAAGATCCACACGTTGTTTCTGATCACCATGTCCCTTAATGTCCTTAAACCTCATTTATTCTGATTTTTTTTTATTTCTACTTGAACTTTTTTTGCCTGTAATATTTTAATTAGAAAATGTTTTAACCTATACCAGAAAAAACATAAAACACTGCTTATCCTGTGTCTCCAGTCACCAGTTATTAACATTTTGCCTCATTTATGTCTGGCACATATATTTTTGGTGAACTGCATGAAAATCAGGGGCAGACATCTTGACACTTTGTCCCTAAATTCCTTGTTAAGTACCTCCTAAAAATAAGAACATCCATCTACATAAACACAGTACCATTATCACACATAAAATATTTCTGTAATTCATGTTATATTTTAATATTTTTTTTATTTTCCCTAGTGGTCCCCAAAATATTTTTCTTTTGTTTCATGTTCTACCTTTAGCTCTTTTTTTTAATTGATACTTTATTTATTTATTTGACAGAGAAAGAGGGAAAGAGAGAGAATGGGCGTGACAAAACCTCTAGCCACTGCAAATGAACTCCAGATGCATGCGCCCCTTGTGCATCTGGCTAACGTGGGTCCTGGGGAATCAAACCTGGGTCCTTTGGCATTGCGGGCAAATGCCTTAGCCACTAAGCCATCCATCCCTCCAGCCTTTTTTTTTTTTTTTTTGAGGCAGAGTCTTGCTCTAGCCCCAGGCTGACCTGAAATTCTCTATGTAGTCTCAGGGTGACCTTGAACTCTCGTGATTCTCCTACCTCAGGTTCCCGAGTGTGTTTTGATCCAGAACTGTCCTCATGCCCCTTTGGCTCTTTTTGGAAGCGTTCAGTTTCTTGTGTCTGCTTGTTTGCTTGGGACTAGGTCCAAGTTAAACATTCCCCACAGAAAGTACCACGGGGACATTGGGGTGCTTCTCCACTCACATGACAACTGGCCTCATTTGGCTAAAAAGCAGGAAAAGCTACACTCTTCTACTATAAAAAGGCTTTGCATGCTTCTGTGGCATTACTGTGTGGGCATGACACAGTGAGACCAGGTCATTGTCCGGCTCTCCAGTCTCCTTTCCTCCATCACCTACACCATTGATCCTGCCTGAGGGGAGAGAAGAAGAGGCAGACAGAGAGAATAGGCGCGCCAGGGCCTCTAGCCACTGCAAACAAAATCCAGATACATGTACCACCTTGTGCATCTGGCTTACATGGGTACTGGGGACTCAAGCCTGGGTCCGTAGACTTCGCAGGCAAGTGCCTTAACCTCTAAGCCATCTCTCCAGCCCTAGAATTATTTTATAAGGAGCTTTCCCCTTCCTCTTTATAATCTTTACCACAATTACTTTTTTTTTCCTGCTATGTAGCTCAGACTAGCCATGAACACACAATCCTTCTGCCTCAGCCCCTGAACACTGGGATTACAGGCATGCATTACCATATCCAGTCATTTATTTACATATTTATTTGCACATGTATAAACATCTGCTGCAAATGAATACCAGCTGTTTGTACCACTTTTTACATCTGGCTTACATGGATGGCTTGGGAATTTAATGAGGGTCATCAGGTTTTGCAAGCAACTGCCTTTAACCAGTAAGCCATCTCCCCAGCCCCACATTTTCCTTTTGGTTTTTGTTTTGTTTAGACAGGGTCTTGCTATGGAGTCCTGGAAGGTCTAGAACTCACTATGTACACCAGGCTGGCCTTGAACTTGGGGTGATCCCCCTGCTTCTGACTACTGGGATTATAGGCATGCACTACCACATCATTTTTTAATACTTTATTTATTTGCAAGTAGACAGAGAAAGAGAGGGGCATGGAGAATGGGTGCGCCAGGGCCTGAATTCTAGACACATGTGCCACTTGGTGTATCTAGCTTTACATGGGTACTGGGGAATTGAACTGGGGTCATTAGGCTTTCCAGGCAAGCTCCTTAACGGCTGAGCCATTTCTCCAGCCTCCTACAACATTCTTTATGATGTTCAAACTGCCTCAAATTTAGCCAGTAGATACCCTTCAAGATGGATCCTCTGTCTTTGTCTATGAAAACCTTTAGTAAACTTTAGTATCTGTTTTTACTTTCTATTTATTTATTTATTTATTTATTTATTTATTTATTTATTTATTTATTTATTTAAGAGAAAGAGGCAGACACAGAGAGCGAGAGAATATGAATGAATGGGCACACCAGGCCCTCAGCCACTGCAAATGAACTCCAGATGTATGCGCCCCCTTATACATCTGGCTTATGTGGGGCCTGGAGAGTTGAACCGGGATTCTTTGGCTTTGTAGGCAAACACCTTAACTGCCAAGCCATCTCTCCAGCCCTGTTTTTACTTTCTAATTAGCAAAGGCATACATACTCACAATAGAAAGTTTTGAAACATTAATGGGCAAAATGGGGAAGGTTCCTATATGCCTTCATCTAAAAAATGATTATTAACATTCTGGACTTATTTATAGGATATACATAAAACTTTCTGCTTCATCTGCTACATAAAAACAGGAATGTGGGCTGGAGAGATGGCTTAGAGGTTAAGGCACTTGCCTGTAATGCCAAAGGATCCAGGTTCAATTCCCCAGGATGCACAAGGTGGTGCGTGCATCTGGAGTTCATTTTCAGTGGCTAGAGGCCCTGATGTGCCCATTCTCTCTCTCTCTCTCTCTCTCTCTCTCTCTCTCTGTGATACATAAAATTAAAATAAAATACTAAAACAATAAAAAAGGAATGTAATATAGAGCAGATTGAGTTTTAAAAAATAACACTTCTTTTTATGTGTATATGTGTGTGTATGGGCACAGCAGGGCAGCTTGCTGTTGCAAACACATGCCAGACATTTAGGTTGTTTCATGTTTTGTTTGGTTTGGTTTTGTTTTTTGTTTTTCAAGGTAGGGTCTCACTGTAGCCCAGGCCAACCTGGAAATTCACTATGTAGTCTCAAGATGGCCTCCAACTCATGGTGATCCTCCTACCTCTGCCTCCCAAGTGCTGAGATTAAAGGTGGTGTGCACCACCATGCCCAGCCATTGTGCTGTTTTTGTGTCTTGCTTTACGTGGGTACTGGGGAATTGAGTCCTGGACAGCAGGCTTTGCAAGCAAGCACCTTTAACCACTGAGCCATCTCCCCAGCCTGAATATCAAGTTTTCACCAGTAATGTTTTTTGTTTTTGTTTTTGTTTTTGTTTTTTTCCAAGGTAGGGTCTCACTCTAGCTCCGGCTGACCTGGAATTCACTATGAAGTCTTAGGGTGGCCTTGAACTCATGGCAATCCTCCTACCTCTGCCTCCTGAGTGCTGGGATTAAGGGCGTGCTTCCAATAATGTTTTCTTAATGTTTTATTTATTTATCTGAAAAAAAAAAGAGAAAGAACCAGATATATATATAGAGAGAGAGAATGGGCATGCCAGGGCCTCCAGTCACTGCAAACGAACTCTGGATACATGTGCCACCTTGTGCATCCAGCTTTATGTGGGTACTGGGGCATTGAACCTAGATCCTTTGGCTTTGTCAGCAAGTGCCTTAACTGATAATCCAGCTCTCTAACCTACCCATAATGTTATAATGGCAACTTACTTCTCACCTTATGAAATACTCTTCTACATTTTAAATGACATGGCTATTTATACTAGCTCAAGTGGATGCATATGGCTTTCCTAACATCTGTACTATGACTACCCTTCAGTTTGTCCCTAATTTCTCTAATTATCAACAAGACTGGTTTTTCTTATGTTTGTTGCTCATTGAGAGACAGTCTTTTTGTAAACTGCATTTGAGTGATAATTAAGCCTCCTTATTGGGAGATTTGTCTTATTAAATTTCAATTTCTTATTGAGACAGCCATTGCCTTTTAACTTTGTTTATAACAATCTTTAACATATAAAATCTAAATCATTTAAAATATTTTCTGAGAGTTGGAGAGATGGCTCAGTGGTTAAGGCACTTGCTTGAAAAGCCTAGGGAGCCAAGTTCAATTCCCCAGTCAGGACCCATTTAAAGCCAGATGCACAAGGTGGCACATGCATCTGGAGTTCGTTTCCAGTGGGTGTAGGCCTTAGCATGCCCAGTCTCTCTCTGTCTCTCTCTCTCTCTCATAAGTAAATAAATAAGTAAAAATTTTTAAAAATTTAATCTGGTCACATACAGTCATACTTTTTACTTTCAAATTTATACCTTTGATTGTACATTTAAAAGTCTCACCACAAGACCGTGTAAATATAAATATACTATATCTCTTCCTCTATCTAAAATTTTATGTTATTATATGCTATTAAGAATCCCACTTGGCCAGGCGTGGTGGCGCACGCCTTTAATCCCAGCACTTGGGAGGCAGAGGTAGGAAGATCACCGTGAGTTCGAGGCCACCCTGAGACTACATAGTTAATTCCAGGTCAGCCTGGGCCAGTGTGAGACCCTACCTCAAAACAAAAAAAAAAAAATCCAACTTGGTTTTTTGCTTCCTGGTAGCCTGGTTTTCCCCAGGCTATTTACTAAATGCTTTATCCATTCCCTCATTGTTTTGAAATACTTTCACTACCCGCCAAATGACTGCACGTGCTTGGTTGGGTTTTGTTCTCTTTAGCCTGATGCAGGGAACACGCTGTCTCCTTCGTCTTCCTTTCCAGTTTTCCTTCTCTGTCACATTCAGTAGCTGAGGATACTTCCTTTGTACAACTTATACTTTCGGTTTAGTTTCTTATTTTATTGAAGAGCATCCCCTTTCTTGTCTTCAGTTCTGGTCATGTCTGGCTCACGTTGGCTGCTGCAGTAATTTTTCAAGAGTGCTAGGAACTGAAAAAGCGCTTGGTACCTATTATCTCTCCTCAGCCTTTGTAACAATCCCATGAAGTAAACAATATTTCCTCCAGTCTATAGGTAAAGAAACGGGCACTTCAAGAGCTCAAGTAACTGCCTGGGATTCACAGTTTCTAAGTGGTGCAGCCAAAATTTTACCTCGGGTCCGTAACGAATCAGAACACACGGTGGTCCATGATTTGCGAATTCTGGTGTCTCCACATGTCGGCAATGAGAAGCCAGAGTCAGTGTGTCTTCACGTACAGTCACCAGACTCTCTTGTCTTCTTTATTTTGACATTTTCACACCTACAGATCACTGTACTTTGGCCATATCCCTTCCCACCAACCTCCTCTGCCCCTATGCAGCTACCATTCTTAAGGAGCCTCCTAGTGCCACTGCCTCTCCAGCCTTCACACCCACACTTCACTCTCACAGCAGGAAGAGAGACACAGGACTGGGGATGTAGCTCAGTGGTAGTGTGCTTGGCTTCCATGTGCAAAATCCTCGAGTCTATCTCCAATACCACCAATAAGAGAGGGGAAAAAATAAAAAAGGAAGCTGGGCGTGGTGGTGCACGCCTTTAATCCCAGCACTCAGGAGGCAGAGGTAGGAGGATCTCCATGAGTTTGAGGCTCCCTGAGATTACACAGTGAATTCTAGGTCAGCCTGGGCTAGAGTGAAACCCTACGTTGGAGAAAAAAGGAGGAGAAGGAGGAAAAGAAGAAGAAGGAGGAAAAGGAGAAGAAGGAGAAGAAGAAAAGGAAGGAAGGAAGGAAGGAAGGGAGGGAGGGAGGGAGGGAGGGAGGAGGAAGGAAGGAAGGAAGGAAGGAAGGAAGGAAGGAAGGGGGAGGGAGGGAGGGAAAAGGAGAAGGAGAAGAAAGGAAGGAAGGAAGGAAGGAAGGAAGGAAGGAAGGAAGGAAGGAGGGAAGGAGGGAAGGAGGGAGGGAGGGAGGGAAGGAGGGAGGGAGGAAGGAAGGGAGGGAGGAAGGGAAGGAAAAGGAGAAGGAGAAGAAGAAAAACAGAAAGAAGGAGGCCAGGGAACTTCAAACTATAGCTTTACAGTTGGGCAATGCAGCCCTGTCCCCATCTGGCTCCTAAGAGAGGAGAAGGGAGCCAGCTCACAGCTTGGGTGGCTGTCTTATGGGGCATGTTGAGGTGGTGAATTTATCACTTCTCAATTCTCTACTCAGAACGTGTTACGCGTCTAACAGAACACTTGTCGTCTTTGGTTACATTCTTCTCTTCTCTTCTCTTCTCTTCTCTTCTCTTCTCTTCTCTTCTCTTCCCTCCTCTCTTCTCTATGACTGTTGACTTCCTGCATTGATTCCGCTTATCTCTATCTCGAAAGCACTTTAAAGTTCCCAAAACTGCTTTAAAATCTTCTAAACACACACAGAGATATATAATTTTGCTTTTTAATTTTCAGCTCCTCAGCCATCAACTTTCATATTTCAGAGCCTTCCTTTTTCCTTGCCTTATTATCACAAAGAATTTTTCAATATGGACAAAAAAAATTAAATATAGAGAAAAGCACAAGATGCTACAGCAAACACCGTGTACAACCCTCCCCAGCTAGAGCTGGCAATCATTAACATTTTCTCATATTTGTTCTGTTGGCTCAGTTCAACTCTGCACCTTAACCCTGATATTCCCAGACTCCTTCCGAACACCGCACTTCTCCGCACAGCGACGACCATCTCCTGACGTGACATATAAATCCCTCAGAGTTCACGGTCATTCCCCTACCTCGGGCTTACAAGGTCCACTTGGGCAGGATCTTTGCTTTGTTCACTGGTGAGTCCCAAGTACCTAGAACACTGCCTGGAACATAGTAGACACTCAAATAAATATTTGTTGAATTGGAAACATGAAGGAACATTACATATTTGAGATCTAGTCATGTTCATATACAATGATATATATATAGAACTAGATTATCCACAAAAATAATAAACGTAACTAACATTAAATGGTCAGTGTGTGCCAAGAACTACTCTAATGGTGTCACATGTCTCACATATTGCTCAAATAGACCTGGGAGATAAACACTGGTTTCCTCCACGTTATAGACCAATGGGCGGCATGGCCGGATGAAAGCCTGGCCCCCAGCCCCAGGTTCAGGGCTGCAAGATAAACAAACCACAAGGATTTCTCCATTTCTCCAGGGACACGTAAAGTGGTGGCAATTTTCCCAGTATGAAACTTTTGCATTGGCCTTCACTATGCACATGTAGGTGGTGCTAGAGTGCACACCTCAAGTCCATGGCTATGAAAGCCTTTAGTTCTTGTTTTTTTGTTTTGTTTTGTTTTGTTTTGTTTTCACAGCAGACACATGCCTTTGAAAATTGCCTTCTTTCCCTAGAATGTATTTCCTCTGAGAAAGTATATGTTTGGTGAAGTCAAGGCTTTGTCTGTCTTACTGTCGCTTTTTTGTTTGTTTTGGTTTTGGGTTTTTTTTTTTTTTGAGGTAGGCTCTCACTGTAGCCCAGGCTGACCTGGAATTCACTCTGCAGTCTCAGGGTGGCCTCGAACTCATGGCGATCCTCTTATCTCTGCTTCCCAAGTGCTGGGTGGGATTAAAGGCGTGTGCCACCACGCCCAGAACCTGTTGCTTTATTCTAAGCATACAGAAGAATACAAGGCAAACAGGAGGATATAAACCCTTGGTGAATTATGAATGGCTCTCAAATATAAAGCCCTCTAGCCACAATTATGCAAACTCTTTTTTTTAACATTTTCTTAATATTTCATTTATTTATTTGCAAGCAGAGACAGACAGAGAGGGGAGAGAGAGAGAATGGATGTGCCAGGGCCTCTAGCCACTGCAGAATAACTCCAGATGCATACACCACTTTGTGCATCTGGCTTTACATGGGTCCTGGGGAAATCAAACCCAGGTCTTTAAGCTTTGTGGGCAAGTGCCTTAAGTGCTGAGGCATCTCTCCAGTCCTTCAAATTCTTTTTATACGAACCCCCAAATGTGTGAGACTCTTCACAGGCCCAGCCTCTAAAGCAGCCTGGCATTAAGGATTATTCTGGGACTCTAGCACTTTTCTTGGGATGCTAAGAGAATTTTCCTTAGGGATTCTAAGCCAAAAGGCAAGACACCCGACAGCCTGCGGCCCCGGAGGAACTATGGCTACAGAGTTTGCTGGGAGCGTCCCTGAGGTCTGGCGTGGTGGAACCTTGGTGGTGGTGCCAACTACCATATGAGGGCAGAGCCCTGCCCTTGGAGAGATGGCTTTCAGCCAGGCTCTGCCTCTCTCCCATCTGTTTATCATTGCCTCATATTAGAAAGGCATCACTCCTCTTCCCAAGAGACCCCTGGAGTGTGATCAGACCACTGAGGCTTTGGGGGATCTGCAGCAAGCTCCCCGGAGGTTGCATGGGTTCACACTTGCCTTCATCTCACATACCTCCCAAGTAGGGCGTGTTCATGAGTCACAAGACCAGACCTCACTGGCACCAGGGCAGTGTAGCCCCACTTCTCTCTGGCAGAGCTTCCTCTTACTATATTGCACAAGGACAACACCCTGCCATCTCATTTAGCAATGTGACAAGTTCCTTGTGTTTGTTCGTCAATCATGTTCAGTCATGCTCAGGGGTAGGGAAGGGATTAGGCATACCTAAAGCAGTACTTTAAAAAAAAAATTGTTTAAAGCAGGACGTGGTGGCATATGCCTTTAACCCCAAGCACTCAGGAGGCAGAGGTAGGCGGATCTCCGTGAGTTCGAGGCCACCCTGAGACTACATAGTGAATTCTAGGTCAGCCTGAGCTATTATTGTTTGATTGTTTGTGGGGGAGGGGGTGATAAACCAAAGCTCTTGCTGCTGCAAACCAACACCAGGCACTTGGGCCACTTTCTGCCTCTGGTTTACATGGGTCATTTGGCAATTGAACCTGGGCTGGCAGATTTTGCAAGCAAGCACCTTTAGCCACTGAGCCATCTTCCAAGCCCACCTAAGTCAGTACTTTTTTTAACCAGTCCTCCCAAAATGTCATAAGTCAGTTACAGATCAAAGAACAGTAGACCAGAAAAAAAGCTCACGTTGACCTTCTCTCGCTTGACTGTGGTTTATAGGGGACAGTGTGTGTGTGTGTGCGTGTGTGCACGTGTGCACGCATTGTGTATGTGTGTATATATATTTATACACACACACATATGTATGGGTTTGTATGTGTGGGTGCACACGTGGTAGGAGGCCAGACAGCAGGGCATGTTACTAAGTAAATTGTTCCCTACCTTCTTTGAGGCACAGCCTCTTGTTTTACTCTCCAGTGTGGTTAGTCTGGCTAGCCAGTGAATCCCTGGGGTTTCCTGCCTGACTCACCAGCACTGGGTTTACAGCAGTGCACCACCACGCCTGGCATTACAAGGGTGCTGGGGATGTGAACTCAGGTCCTCATAGGAGCACACTTTACCTGCTGTGTCATCTCCCCAGTCCTTTGAATCACTGTTTGATGTAAGTATCAGACAGTGGAGCTGGCACTTCAAACATTTTCTTGTCTAAAAAATAGTAAGTTTTCTGTGCTCTGAATTGAATTCTAGGATGAGAGACGCTATCCTTTTTTGTTTAATCGTTCCTCTTCTCTGCTACACCTCACAGGCATGTATCTCATTCATTCATCTCATTCATTCTTTTCCATTCTGCTTATGTGCCTGACCTCCTTTTGGGTTTTGTTTACTTACGACTATACTCACAGCTGAGCTTCCACCTCTGAGGAAGCTTCTGGCGTTGTCTTTCATTAACAAATCCACTAATCAAATACTTAGTGAATGCCTATGATATGCCAGACCTTCTTTTAGAAGCTGGGCACAGAGAATGCCGTGTTTTTTGTTTCGTTTTTCCTTGTTTGAGATAGACTGGTTCCAGCTTGAGCAATCCTCCTGCTTCAGCCTCCTGAGTGCTAAGATTACAGGCATATGTCATCACACTCAACTCAGAGTAAAGTTCCTGCTCTCAAAGAACTTACTTTATGTCTCATAACACTTACATTCTAGTTAAAACAACAACAACAACAACAACATGCTCATGTGTAGAAGAGTCAGGAGAAAGGAAGCTGAATATTTATGAGTTTAGATCATTCTTGGGCCAAGAAAGCCCCTCAGACCCTTGTATTCATCACATCTTCAACACCTACCTGTCCTAACTCTACAGCCACACTCAAACAGGACGCCCTGCTAGTAGCTCTGGAAGGTGAGTGGAGGAACGGGCTCACAAGCAGCTCTGGTGAGAGCAGTGGGCTCTGATGAAACTCCATCTTAGAGCCAAGTTAGATGGTGCCCTGACCCTAATATGCTCCTCTACCACATAAAAAAAATAAAAACCTAGCTTTGCAGCAGAAGGCTGTATAAGGGCCAGTAAGCCAGTGAGTCCAAAAAGTGCCAGGCATATAACCAGCACCCCATCACCATGTGCTGAGCTTTGCTTTCTCCTTGATCTCCCTTCCTCTCTGCCAGGTTCTTACCTTGATAAACAGATAGCCTTCTCCCCAAGCCATATACATGATCTGATAGAGAGCCTTATGAAGGAATGGTCAGAAATTAGAGTACTTTTCCCTTTATCGTACTATTTCCCCAACCCCGCAGAACTCAAATATCTTTAGATACACTTGGAGTGCTAGAAATAATTATTTTGATTTCTAATTGGGTTTCTCTAGAGTTGTGATGGCCCTAGGAAGGTGCCATTATATAGAGACGATTTTACTGAAGGGTCCAGAAGGAACCAAGCTGAGTAATAAACATCCTGTCATGTCAGCCGATTTAGAAATGGGAGTTGGCACTTCTCTCACTCCATTATAATCAGTGTAGATACAAATACTTAAAACCTCAAACTCTGCTCCTCCCAATAGCACTCTATTAACAAGGATAAGAACTTGCTTTGCAATATTTTTAAAGATATTTTTATTTATTTTCAAGGAGAGAGAGGAGAGCAAGTACAAGCTTCCTACCACTGCACACAAACTCTATGCGCCACTTTGCATATCTGGCTTTATGTGGGCACTAGCGAATTGAACCCAGGCCACCAAGCTTTGCAAGCCAGCACTGTAACACTGAGCCATCTCTCTAGCCCTGTAATATTTTTAATTAGGAGAACCAATTTATTAACATTGATAACAACAATAGTTGAAATCCAGGTTAATTTAGCTCTCTCTTTTTTAAAAAAATCTTTTTAAAAACATTTTTATTTATGAGAAACACACAGAGAGAATGGGCATGTCAGGGCCTCCAGCCACTGCAAAGTCTAAATGCATGCACCACTTTATGCTTCCAGCTTTACATGGGTATTAGGGAATCAAATCTGGGTCCACTCAGGTCGTTAGACTTTGTAGGCAAGCACGTTAACCACTGAACCCTCTCTCCAGCCCAACTTAGCACTCTTAATAGAGACTTTAAATATTTGTTCATCACACAGCAGATCAGAACAAATCTCATGACTCTTACACAACTAGCTTCTTCCTGGAAAATGTAGGTCAGAAAGCCCTGAATTGGCAATAAGGGAAACATGGGGCTGCCCATCAAAGTCAATGGCTGAGTGTTTGCCTACCGTACGTGAGGCCCTAGATTCAATCCCTAGTGCTAAAAAAAAAAAAAAGAAGAAGAAGAAAGAAGAAGGAGGAGGAGGAGAAAAAGGCAGGAAGAGGGGTTCAGTCCTTTGACCTTGATCAAGAGCTTCATGTCCTAGGCTTGACTGAGATGAACTCTGCAAGAGCTTCGTACACATCACTTTAGCTTTTTCTGTGCAAAGCTTCTTCTTTCATTCCTTCATCCTCTTCCTCCTCCTCTCAGGTCACACCTCAATACTCTATGCTCCAATTCAGCAACAGCTCCAGGGACAGAGCGACGTTTCTTGTATAGTGTACAGACACCCTTCGCCGACGGTGTTTTCCGTAACTACAAGCGCCTACAGCACTATGTATTCCTGCTTCTTGTAAAAGAGAAATGCACTTGTCGTCTTCATCCCCCTCCAGAGGGAAGTGCTGCAAGAATTTTCATTACTGAAGTTCAGAGCCCACCTTATGAAATTCATGAAAAACATGAAAAGCTAATAGTCATGTTTTAAGTAGATCTAAATGACTAAAGATCTGAGATGTCACCTACCTGCCACTCTGTTGTTTGTTTTTTTTGAGGTAGGGTTTTGCTCTAGTCCAGGCTCACCTGGTATTCACTATGTAGTCTCAGGGTGGCTTTGAACTCACCTCCTCCTTCTGATTCCCGAATGCTGGGATTAAAGGCATGTGCCACAACATGCAGCTCTCTCTCTCTCTCTCTACACACACACACACACACACACACACACACACACACACACACTGTTTAGTCCTTACTCATGCTAAGAAACACCACGGTCCAGGCCTGCTGGCTCGGTGCACTGCGAATGAGGCAGTATACTTTGGAGTTAAGTTATACACTGTTTAACTCACTGACCAACTGGACCCTGTTCTCACTGATGCCCATAGTCAACTATTTGCAAAGTCTACTTTCCTCCCACCTCTTTGTCATGGTATCACATCAGACAATCATCCCTCCACTTCTGAGACGTCGCTACTACCAAGAAACAAGGGAAAGAAAGCTGGGAGTGGTGGCGCGCGCCTTTAATCCCAGCACTCAGGAGGCAGAGGTAGGAGGATCGCCGTGAGTTCGAGGCCACTCTGAGACTACATAGTTAATTCCAGGTCAGCCTGGGCTAGAGTGAGACTCTACCTCAGAAAACCAAAAAGAGAAAGAAAGAAAAAGAGAGAAGAAACACGGGAAAGGTGCTTCTCTTGATGGGATGTTAGTGAGGAGAAAAGTTAGCGGTCAGTCATCATCCTTTGAGCCTCCCTGAATCCATACTACAAGTCTCTTGTGATGGTGCCAAACGGAGTTAGCAGCTGCCACATGAACTATAGCATGGCTGCCAAACTGGGCTTTGATTGACATGTAAGCATTAAACAAACTTCCAAGGAACTGATGGAACATTAAGAATTTTTTTTTTTTTTTGGAGACAGAGAGAGAGAGAGAGAGAGAGGGAGGGAGAGGAAGACAGAGACGGGTGTGCCAGCAGTCTCAGCTGCTGCCAACGAAATCCATATGCGTGCGCCCCCTTGTGGTCAAGTGCAGCATTGCGCCCTTGCGTCACTTTGCATCTGGCTAAATGTGGGACCTGGAGATTGGAACCGTGGAGATTGGAACCAGCGTTCTTAGGCTTAGGAGGCAAGTGCCTTAACCTCTAAGCCATCTCTCCAGCCCAAGAATTTTCATTTTTTAGGGCACACTCTCCTGTTGCTATTGTCCATCTTATGTCAGCCAGGAGGATATCCACTCTCTGTTCATGCTGTTGTTTTCCCCTGCCATCATGGAACTTCCCCTCGAGTCTGTAAACCAAAACAAACCTTTTTTTTTTCCCATTAAGAAATTAATTTTTTAAACAAGCTTCTTTCTTTTAAAAAATCACTCTATTAATGCATTTCCAAAAGACATTTTAGTAATATACTCATAACAACAGAATATTTTTATTCAGGCATAAAATAATGAAATTCTTCCATATAGTACATGTATGAACCAGGAAAACATTATGCTAAGTGAGATAAGATGAGCACAAAGGAACAAATACTGTGAGATTCACTTACATGAAGGGCTCGGAACAGGTCTTGTGACTGAAACAGTAAGTAGCTTAGAGGTTGCTGGGGGTAATGGGGATAGCATTACATGGGCTTCTGTTCATCAATACAAAAATGAAGTCAGGCTGAGGAGATGGCTTAGTGGTTAAAGTGATTGCCTGTGAAACCTAAGGACCCAGGTTCGATTCCCGAGTACCCATGTAAGCCAGATGCACAAGGTGGCACATACATCTGGTGTTTGTTTACAGTGGCTAGATTCCCTGGCCCACCCATGCATTCTCTCTCTGCCTCTTTCTTTCTCAAATAAATTATATATATATATATATATAGTGGCAATGGCTTCCTATCATGAATGTACTAAACTTTATCCTCTTAAAAAGGAGAAAATAGGGCTGGAGAGATGGCTTAGCGCTTAAGGCGCTTGCCTGCAAAGCCAAAGGACGCCAGTTCACTTCTCCAGTACTCACATAAGCCAGATGTACAAGGGGGTGCACACATCTGGAGTTTGTTTGCAGTGGAAAGTGGCTCTGCCACGCCCATTCTCTGTCTCTGTGTCTATCTCTTTCACTCTCTCAAATAAACGAATAATTTTTTTAAGAAAAAAAAGGAGAAAATCAAACAGGGAGACCTTTGACCCCAGCACACATGTGCATGCAAGCACACGTGTGCTTTGAAAAGCTCATCCCTGGATCTTTTTCTAAGGCTGGAGAAAGCACAGGTGCAGATTCAAGTGAGTTTTGTCATTTAGCTGCAGAAATAGAGTTCTAGAACACTGGCCATGAGCGAAAGGGTCTTGGAATCCCGTTTCTACTCTGCAGTCCAACCTGGGGAATGCTGTTGTTGCTGCTGTTGTTAGTGTGTGCGTGCGTCTTTGAGGCAAGGTCTTGCTCTAGCCCAGGCTGAGCTGGAATTCATTATGTAGTCCCAAGCTGGCCTTGAACTCACAGGGATTCTCCTACCTCTGCCTCCCAAGTGCTGGGATTAAAGGTGTGTGCCACCGTGCCTGGCTGCAGTGATATGTAAGCTTTAATATTTTTTTTTTCGAGGTAGGGTCTTACTCTAGCCCAGGCTGACCTGGAATTTACTATGCTTTTCTCATGGTGGCCTTGAACTCACAGCAATCCTTCTATCTCTACCTCCCAAGTGCTGGGATTAAAGGCATGCGCCACCATGCCCGGCTCAAGTTTTAATATTAATATAGAAATAAGAGTAGGTTTTATGTTTTTTGAAAGTATGTCCTTTTTTTTTCAAAATTTATGTAGTTATTGTTTGTGGATTGTTAATTAAGTAGTACAGAACTACAAACAAAGCTTTAGCTGAATCTGTAACAGATAAAAAAGCACACTAGCTGGGCGTAGTGGCACACGCCTTTAATCCCAGCACTCGGGAGGCAGAGGTAGGAGGATTGCCGTGAGTTCGAGGCCACCCTGAGAACAGAGTGAATTCCAGGTCAGCCTGGGCTAGAGTGAGACCCTACCAAAAAAAAAAAAAAAAAAAAAAAAAAAAAAAATGCTAAAAAAGCACGCTAGATAAGGTATTGACACTTTTTTAAAAAATGTATTTGTTGGGCTGGAGAGATGACTTAGTGATTAAGGTGCCTACCTGCTAAGCCTAAGAAGCTGGTTCCAATCTCCAGCGGTTCCAATCTCCAGGTCCCAAGTTTAGCCAGATGCAAAGTGACGCAAGAGCGCAATGCCGCACTTGACCACAAGGGGGCGCACACGCATCTGGATTTCGTTCGCAGCAGCTGAGACTCTGCTGGCGCACCCATCTCTATCTTCCTCTCCCTCTCTCTCTGTCTCTCTCTGTGTCTCTCTCCAAAAAAAAAAAAAAAAATGTATTCATTTTCCTTATTTGCTTATGTATGTCCATGCAAGATTCTTCTCTGTTGCAAACAAATGCTCATCTGGCTTTATGTAGGTGGCTGGAGAATTCAACTCTGGCCAATAGGTTCTGCACGCAAGCACTTTTAATTACTGAGCCATCTCTCCAGCTCCTTGTAGTCCAACATTTAATCTGGCCTTGTGCCTGGTCAGTAGACTCCCTGCTATGAATCCTCCCTGCCTCTCAAGCCCAACAGAACAACCAGCTCTGACCCACCTCCATCTCCTCCCTCCTTCACACTTTCCAAAGCCAATCAGGAGCCATTTCCATGTGGAGAAGACTCTCTCTCTCCTACACTGGCTTTAATCTTCCTCACTGATTTCCTTGGCCTTGAACACCATCAGCACACAAGATGACACTCCCCACTGGACCTTCCTCTGCCACAGTTATTATTGCTTCCACTTGTTAAGTCTTGGGTAAGCGCCTTCTATGAACCCTACTGGACTCGTTAAGTGTACTCAGTGAGCAATGTTCTGTTAGTGACTAAGAGTTAACTGCAGTCGGTACTTCAGGAGCAAGCATTCCATGGTGCCTAATGCACATACATAATCCTGGGCTCTGTGTTTACCACAGTATCTAAAATCCGCACAATAAATGGATTAATAGGATATTAGCTCTATGTTAAAAGAAAAGAATTGGAGATGTTAAAAAATCAAGTAATCTATGTTAGTTCATATGCTACTTGAAAAGCCTGCTGTCCTGGGTTTGATTTCCTAAATAAATAAATATTTTTAAAAAATCTATCTCCTCACCAGGTATGGTGGTGCACGCCTTTAATCCCAGCATCAGGAGGCAGAGGTAGGAGGATCGCTGTGAGTTCGAGGCCACCCTGAGACTACTTAGTGAATTCTAGGTCAGCCTAGGCTAGAGTGAGACCCTACCTCAAAAAAACAAAAAGAAAAAAAAATCCATCTCCTCATGAGTGAGTTTCCTAGTATATATCTAACTGCAAATAAATTTTAGTTATATAATAAAAGATTTGCATACAACCTGGGTCTATCTATCCAAGGCATTAAACAATCCTTTTTATATAATTGTGTCTTAATCTCCATCTTTAAAAAGTTGCCAAGTAGCAGGGCGTGGTGGCACACACCTTAAATCCCAGCACTTGGGAGGCAGAAGTGGGAGGATCACTGTGAGTTTGAGGCCATCCTGAGACTACATAGTGAATTCCAGGTCAGCCTGGGTTAGAGTGAGACCTTACCTCGAAAAGAAAAAAAAAAAAAAAACAGGGGGCAGAAGCATACACACACACACACACACACACACACACACACACACACGGGAATGGGGATGCAAGGTCTCTAGCCACTGCAAACGAACTCCAGATGCATGTACCACCTTGTGCATCTGGCTTTACTAGAGTACTGGGGAATGGAATCTGGGTCCTTTGGCTTTGGCAGCAGGTTCCTTAACTGCTAAGCCATCTCTCCAGGCCCCAAGTAACATACATTTGTTGTAGAAAATTAGAAAATAAATCAAGAAAGGGGCACAATTCTAGTACCTAATGTCAACAGCTACTGATGGGTATTTTTTTTTTTTTTTTTACAAGGTAGGGTCTCACTCTGGTCCAGGCTGACCTGGAATTAACTATATAGTCTCAGGGTGGCCTCAAACTCTTGGTGATCCTCCTACCTCTGCCTCCCGAGTGCTGGGATTAAAGGCGTGTGCCACCATGCCCGGCTACTGATGGGTATTTATGTTCTCACACATTTTTCAAAGACTCTCTGTAGACCTTTGAGCATAAAATGGGTTGTATATGTCTGTTTTTCTTTATTTTTTTATTTTTTTGGTTTTTCAAGGTAGGGTCTCACTTTAGCTCAGGCTGACCTGGAATATACTCTGAAGTCTCGGGATGGCCTCAAACTCATGACGATCCTTCTACCTCTGCCTCCCAAGCACTGGAATTAAAAGCATGTGCCACCATGCCCTGCTGTTTTTCTTTAATTTTTTTATGTATGTTTGTATCTTTTATTTAAGACTTGTTAGTCTTAAGATATTTTAATTGTTGTTGTTGTTTACCCTAAGTAGGGTCTCACTCCAGCCCAGGCTGACCTGGAATTCACTATGTAGTTTCAGGCTGGCCTCGAACTCACTGTGATCCTCCTACCTGTGCCTCCCATGGGCTTTGAGCTTGCTAAGTAGCAGGGGTGAAGTCATAATCCTCCTGCCTCTGCCTCCTGAGTGCTGGGATTACAGGCATGCACCACCACACCTGGTTTATGCAGCACTAGGCAACCACTCCACCAACTCAGCTACATCCCCAGCCCTGTGTATACCCTTCTTTACAATGAGCTTTTAACTTAAGGGAAAGAAGAATATATTTACAAGCCAAATATATGCTCCCATTAATGACTGCATGACTCGTAAACCTCTATTTTTTAAATAAAATATTTTATTTATTTGACAGAGTGAGAGAAAGGAGAGAATGGGCATGCCAGGGTCTCTAGCCACTGCACACAAACTCCAGACACATGCACCATCTCGTACGTCTCGCTTACATGGGTACTAGGGAATTGAACTCGTGTCCTTAGGCTTTGCAGGCAAGCACCTTAATGGCTGGGCCAACTCTCCAGCCTCCAAACGTTTATTTTTGACAGTTTAATTGTTTTACATTTTTTTCTATCACATAAGAAACTCTATGATGAACAGTCCTCCATATTCACATATTTAAAAGGTTAATAGTAACAACCTATTTAAAAGCAATGTTTAAGTAAATACAGATTAAAATACAGATTTAAGGGACACACAGAATTTTAGTACTTTGATACGCTTAGAATTTTTAAAAATAAATAAAACCAAAAATTTAAAAAATCCAAAGAATTCAAATAGATGTTTCTACATCTCAGCCACTTGAGGTAAGAAAAACACATAGGTGAAAATTCTAGAAGCTTATGCTGATTTGGAAGACAAGACATATCCTAATTTCAAAAAAAAAAAGATGTTTATTTTTTTCTTTAATCAAATGATAAATAATGATTAAGCAAAAAAGATAAACTCATATTGTAAAAACTAACTTCCTACAGTTTTAAAGATTAAAACTTTATTAGTCTAATGTAAGAAACATACATAATAGAGAAATTGGAAAACAAAGAGAAAATTTGAATTTTCCAGAACCCAATAAATATGTGAAAACCTTAGTTTTACTATTTTTTTAAACATTTATTTTTATTTATTAGAGACGGGGGGGGGGAGAGAAAGAGTGAGAATGGGTGCGCCAGGACCTCTAGCCACTGCAAACAAACTCCAGATGCATGTGCCACCATGTGCATCTGGCTTATGTGGGACCTGGAGAATCGAACCAGGGTCCTTAAGCTTCTCAGGCATGAGTCTTAACCACTAAGCCATCTCTCCAGCCCCAGTTTTACTATTTTTTTACATGTGTATTTTAAAACAATTTTCCATCCTCCTTTCTCCCACTTAGTCCTCCTGAAAACATGGGGAGATGGCTCCCTGAGGGCCACACCGTGCCTTTCATACTATTTCATCTTTGTTTCAAGCAGCCCTCCTTGCTAAGCTATGACTGTTCCCTGCTTAATTCCTCGGCTCTTCATAAATGCGCATCCCACTGGAAAGCATGCCAAAGCTCCTGGGCCCCAAGACTTCCAGTGCCCAGCACAATGGGAGAGCTCAGTGTCCACTGCCAGGTGCCATCTTCCTCTTTAAAGCCAGGCATTGCCCCATAATGCTGATGATTTACTTCAGCTGATCAGCGCCCCAAGAAGTAACTATGCCTCCAAAAGCTGATGCAGCAAGCCAGACATGGTGGCGCAAGCTTTTTAATCTCTGCACTCAGGAGGCTGAGGTAGGAGAATTGCTGTGAGTTGGAGGTCAGCGTGGGATACAGAGTGACTTTCAGGTCAACCTGGTATATAAGACTCTGCCTTGAAAAAAAATATTCTTAAAATTTGAAAAGTTCTTTTTTTTCAAAAGTATTTTTATTTGAGAGAGACACAGAGAGAAAGTGAGTGAATACAGGCTCGCCAGGGCCTCCTGCACTGCAAATGAACTCCAGATGCATGTGCCACTTTGTGAATCTGGCTTTACGTGGGTACTGGGGAATCAAGGGCCATCGGTGTTTGCAAGTCAGCACCCTGAACCATCTCTCCAGCCCTGGAAAGTTCTTCTCATGCATTCACTCTTCACAACAACCTTCGTAGGCAGAAAGAGCAGATTCTCCCCATAAACAGAAGACACTGAGACAGAGGGGTTGAGTGAATAGCATAGCTAGTATGGTGGTTTTATTGTCAAACGTCCACCCTAGGCTAATGGGTTTGAATACTTTAATCTCCAGTTTGTGGTGCTGTTGTGGAATCTTTAGGAGGTGGAGCATTGTTTGGGAAAGTGTGACATTAGGGACAGGCCTTGAAGTGGTACAGACCAGCCCAGACCTGCTTGCCATTCTTGCTCTTTCTACTTCCTTCCTGCTGATGCGACACCAGCTGTCTGCTCCTGCCATGCCTTTTCCACCACGATAGACTTCTCCTGGAAACTATAAGCCTAAAACTGTCTTTCCTTAAGTTGTTTCTGGTCTGACACTCTGTCCTAGCAAAGAGAAAGAAATTGATTCAGCTAGTGAGTGGCAGTGCTTGAATATGCAACTATAAATTGACCCTTTAACCTGCCATTTTTTTTAACTTTAAAAAAATTTTTGCTGGGCGTGGTGGCACATGCCTTTAATCCTAGCACTTGGGAGACAGAGGTAGGAGGATCACCATGAGTTCGAGGCCACCCTGAGACAACATAGTGAATTCCAGGTCAGCCTGAGCTAGAGTACCTCCCCCCACCAAATTATTTATTTATTTTCAAGGAGGGGGGAAATGAATGGGCATGCTAGGGCCTCCAGCTTCTGTAAACAAACTCCAGATGTATGTGCCACTTTGTGCATCTGGCTTTACAAGGTGACTGGGGAATTGAACTCAGGTCATTAGGCTTTGCAGGCAAATGCCTTAACCATTAAGCCATCTTTCCAGTCCCTAACCAGCCATTTTTAAGTTTGGCAACTGGAAATTCAGAGTCAGAAAGATCTCCTGTAACTTAATCATCTCTTAGTCATATATAAGGATCTTAGAAAGGCCCAGAGAAACTAGGGGACTGCCCAAAGTCACCAACTGGCTAGTGTTGGAGAGACCTACAGCAGGGTCCACTTGACCTGGCCTTAGAGAGATGATCTTTAATAAGCTGTTCTCTTGTCCAGTATCTTCTGCTTAGTCAAAAGGTATGTAGGAATGAGACATCCTAAAAGTGTAGAAAATGAGAGTAAGAAAGGGACCTTACACTACTCAGGCCAACCCACCCACTGGCTTTACAGCGGAGGTTCAAGGCGCTCATGCTCTTCCACTAATCATTGTATTACTCTCTCTCCCAATATGGTTAGAAACAAAATCTAGCCAACAATGTTTACTTCCTTCTTGTACACTCAGTGTGAGATAGGTCACAGACCAGCAAAGTGAAAGTGAAACGAACAAGATGAGACATCCTGAAAATACCTAATAACAGACAGACCCACTATGGACTAATAACCAGGGTCCAGCCGGGCGTGGTGGCGCACGCCTT
Source organism: Orientallactaga sibirica (assembly GCA_036365145.1). Taxonomy (NCBI): domain Eukaryota; kingdom Metazoa; phylum Chordata; class Mammalia; order Rodentia; family Dipodidae; genus Orientallactaga; species Orientallactaga sibirica. The sequence continues at coordinate 10,572,421 of JAEOAD010000048.1, read as the reverse complement.
TAATCCCAGCACTCAGGAGGCAGGGGTAGGATGATCAACATGAGTTCAAGGCCACCCTGAGATTACATAGTGAATTCCAGGTCAGCCTGGACTAGAGTGAGACCCTACCTCCAAAAACCAAAAACCAAAAAAAAAAAAAAAAAAAATAAATAAAAAATTACAAAATAAATAAAAAGTAAATAAATAAATAACCAAGGACTAGAGAGGCTCCCCATGCTAGACCATCCTCTGCCGCCCAGGAGCTGCTGGAGGGAACCTGTCTTTTTGAAAAAGCGTCCCAGTGTGGCCTTCACAAGTCCCTTGTCCCTTTCACCTACAAAGGTAGCAATACTCTGGCTAAATGCAACTGTTTTACAAATCAACCAGAATCTCAGTTAAAAAGAAAAAAAGAAAAGACAGCACCTTACCAGGGCTGTCACAGGTCCCCCACATCCCCATCCAAAGGACTCAGGCCTCCCTGAGCTCATGACCGGGGCACCATGGTACTCAGTATGTGGCAGGCCACCTGTTTGCTTCAACAGTTCAGGGCCCTTACTTAGCTCTGGTGAAATGGAAATCTCATTGTTGAAAGGGGGGCTCATTTCCTCGATTAACTACCTTGTGTGTGTGCCAATGTGCGTGGCCCCTACCTTCAAGACTCTTAGGCAAGGAAAACCAAGACTCATGTACCAAGCAAGCTAAGCGCAGTCACAGGGCTGCGAGCAGGAGCCGCGGGGCTGGGAGGAGGAGCGTGTAGTGGAGGGTGAGGCAGCTGCGAGAGAGAAACAGCTCGGGTTTTCAGCAGAAAAAACAGTCCAACGTCGCTGCGCATCAAGTGCAAGGCTGGGAGTGGTGGGCCTTCGGGCTGGAGCGGTGGGCCTAGCGAGGTGGTCAAGGGCCCCCGAGCCCGCGCGTTGCTCGCCGACCTGAGTGCCCAGTGGCTGGGGCCGCTACGCAATTGGCTCGCGAGTGCGCGGATTTGGGGGCGCCCGGGACGATGTTCTGTCAATGACCGTCGTGGTGGCACCGCCAGTCCCCCACCCCCCACCCCGACCCCGGGTACCTGTGCGCCTTCGCAGCCGCCAAGCAAACGAGGGCTTTGGGCAGGGGGGGTGGGATCCACCAGGTTTGCACATTGAGCCGCCAGACCCCGGCCACGGCCAGGGCTGCCCGGGACCGCCCGCCCGCCCGCGGACCCCGTGGTCTAGTCTCCAGTGGGCGCACTGTGGCGGCGGCTGCCTGCGCGCTATGGGGAGGGAGGGCGAGTTTCCTCTGCGGTTGCCACCAGCTTTTCCCGAAGAAGAAGAAGAGTCTCCCTGCGGGCTACCCCGACCCGGGGCTCTGGGAGGGCTTGGAAAGCGGGGGAGCGGCAATGGCTGGCTCGGCCCCGGCTGGCACCCTCGCACCAGGCCCGGGCACGGCGGCCGTGGGGAAGGAAAGGGGGACCGGTGCCATCTGCGGCTCGCGCAAGGCGCAGCGCCGGATCCACGCTCCCCGGCGAGCGCCCTTCTGTCGGAGCCCTCGGCGGTCCCCCGGCACGGCCAGGCCGGACCCCGAGGCCGGAGCAAAAGTGGGTGGGCGGGCACGGCGCCGGGAGCCCCTCGGGGCAGGAGCGCCCAGGCCGCTGTCATATTACCTGGCCAGTGTGGTTTTCCCCGAGCCCGGGAGGCCGCGCAGGAGGTAGAGGTGTTTCCTAAAGCTGTGCCGGCGCGGAGTGGTGCCCCGCGGGGGTGGCGGCCGGGGCGGCTGCGGTCGGAGGCTCAGCCTCCCAAAGGATTCCAAAAAACTGTCCTCCATGGGGAGGGGTCGGGCTGCTAGGACTCCCTTTCCTGAAGTCACGGTCTTGGCCAAAGCTGTTGTGTTTCTTTTTTCTTTTTCTTTTCTTTTTTTTCCCCCTTTTCTTTCTTTCTTTTTTTTTTTTTTAACTCTCTGGCCATGTGATAGATGGAAGGGCGGGCGCTCGGGAGCCCAGCCCCTCCTCCACCCCACCCGCCGGAACCGCGCTGCGTGGGAGGGGGCGTCCCCACCTGCGGCTGGGATGCTGGGAGACTGACAGCCTGGAAAATATGGGTGACGCAGCCACCCCCATCCCAGCTTCTCCTTTCTGCCTCCCACGGCCTCCTGATGTCCTTTCTGAGGGAAAGGGGTCCGTACACCCGAGGAGACACTTGGGACATTTCCTTGCCTTGCCGCCACTGTTGAAGCCAGACCCTCTGCTGCCAGCGCGCTCCCCACCCCACTTGCCACGGGCCTAGACCTTGAAAGGAATTGTCTGCGTTGGCCTCAACAAATTGTGAACAGTGTTTTGAATAGCAATGGCAAAGGCCATCATGTCCCCCGTTTATGTGCACCAACATCTGGCTGGTGTCCCAGGGGTCAGCACACACTCCTCCAGGTCCTGTATCTTTTCTCTGGCTGGTGTCCTGGGGGCCAGCACATACTCCTTCAGGCCCCCTATATTTTCTCTATTCTCCTTATCAGCCTGCCAAAAATATTCTTAGAAAGCTTTATTGCCTGGACATAACTTTGAATGTCTTCTTCCGGAAAAGCAGCCCTTAGCCTCCGATGGACTTAGTACCAGATGCACCAAGGACCTTTAAGCAGCCCTGTGCAAGGGCACCCTGTGGCTTTCAGATCCTGGGGAAAGCGGTGTCACAGGTCCTGGAACCAGTTAGAATCAAGTTCTAGATTCCTGGGGAATCGAACCTGGGTTCTTTAGCTTTTGCAGGCAAGACCTTTAACGACAAAGCTATCTCTCCACCCCTTTAAAAATTTTTTTAAATTAATTAATTTATTTATTTATTTTGATTTTTCAAGGCAAGGGTCTCACTCTGGCCCAGGCTGACCTGGAATTAACTATGTAGTTTTTGGGTGTTCTCGAACTCATGGCAATCCTCCTAACTCTGCTGCCCAAGTGCTGGGATTAAAGGCGTGTGCCACCACACCCAGCTTTTTAAATTTTATTTTGATCCTTTTTTTTTTTTTGATTGAAAGAGATAGTATTCAAAATTTCCATGCTAGAAAATCCAGGACATTTATAAGTGGTTTTGACTACAATAATTATTGTAACATAAATAAATTTTGTTTCTGGCACATAATGTATGAACGTTATGAAAGATTTGTGGGCCGGGTGTGGTGGCGCACGCCTTTAATCCCAGCACTTGGGAGGCAGAGGTAGGAGAATTGCAGTGAGTTCAAGGCTACCCTGAGACTGAATTCCAAGTCAGCCTGGGCTAGAGTGAAGCCCTACCTTCAAACAAACAAACAAACAAACAACAACAAAAAAGAATTATGGAGCCGGGTGTGGTGACACACACCTTTAATCCCAGCACTTTGGGAGGCAGAGGTAGGTGGATCACCATGAGTTCAAGGTGATGCTGAGACTACACAGTGAATTCCAGGTCAGCCTGAGCTAGAGTGAGACCCTAGCTCGGGGGAAAAAAAAGTGGGAGGGGAATGTTTCCTGAGTCAAAAATCCAGATTATTTCCGTTTTAGGAAGGGGCTTTCCAAGTAGGGAGGGCCTTTGCCTGAGAATTTCATCTTCCTGTGGTGCCTTCTTGGGGTGGGTGGGGCGGCGTGGGACAGGGAGCTGTTCTTAGAAATTCTCTCCCAGCAGAAGTGTACTTTCTTATTGTTCACAACCCTGCTAGGAGACAGCAGAACTGCATGTTAGGAGAAACAAAGTACAGGGCCATGACAGTGACACAATTTATTATCCCTGTTATACTTCCTGTGCCCCAGGGACTGAACCTAGGGCCTTCTCCTGCACACTGAATTGATCCCCACCACCGAGCTCACCCTCAGCACATACACATTCTACAAGAGTGATTCCTCAGCCTCAAACACTACCTTTTTCATTCCGAGTCTTCACTGTCCACTAGAGCTACTAGTCACATGTGGCCACTGTGCATTGGGAATGTAGCGAGTGCAAATCAAAGAGAGACTAAATATATCCTCGCTGAAGACATAACTCAGCGGGTAAAGTGCTTGTTGCACAAACTTGAGGACCTGAGTTTAGCTCCCCAAGACCCGTGTAAAGCTGTATGCGTTAGTGCCCTGGAATCACAGTACACTTAGTGCAAGGTGGGACAGTGTCCAGAAGCTCAAGGGCCAGCTACCTGGCACACACAGCAGTGAACAATAGAGACCCTGCTTCCACTGGAAGGCAAGGATGGACACCCAAGGCTGTCCTCTGACTCCCACACACCATGGCATGTCACGCCCACACTTACACACACACATTTTTATTTTAAATATACACTGAATTTTGAAAACTTAGTATGAAAAGTGAGAAATATTTTATTATGCTAAACTAGAAACTATTACTGTAAGGGACGTAACAAAAATAAACCCAGATGCCGTATGCTGTTGAAGGAAAAACAGGAGTAAGACAGCCTTTTACCCGCAGTGAGGGACAGAAGTTCCGAGAGGGAACAAGAAGATACCACATCCCCCCACACACCCTGCCCTGGCAAAATGAGAACTCAGCATCTGATCCAGTCTCACCCAAGATGACTAGTACCAGCAATTTGTCAGCAACAGCTCCCCGAGCTTCTTCCCCAGTCCAGCACACTTGGATGGGCTGGCCTCTCTGGGTCCCCCGGAGCCCAGGGACCAATCAGATCCTTACACAGCTGGCTGTGTCCCTTACACACCTAGATGATAAAAAGGGACCCACCATGCCTATGAGCTCTCTTCCACGTTGACAACCTGACCTGTGGCTTTGTCACCGGAGCACCAGCCCGGCTGGGACAGGGAGGGCTTTGTTACTTGCCTGGGTATTTTTTTTCTGCTGGCTTCTCGCCTGTTATTTGTTTCCAGATGTCTTTTCACTTGGTTATATGAATGAATCTCCTGTAAGCTCTTGGGGTTGCGTGTGTAGTGACTCTCAGCTACCTACTCTGCTTCTCCCTCTGTTACTTATAAGAGCTTCCCTGAGTCCTTTGCTGCCCTTCCTGACCCTTGTGAAGGTGAGGCAAGGGCTGACTCTTTCTTATACTTCCCCTCCTCTGCGTGTGTGTGTGTGTGTGTGTGCGTGAGCGTGCGCGTGTGTGGGATCTATGTTTCTTCTACACCCCTTGACCTGGGTTCTCATGGTCATCTTCCGTGTGTGCCCCCTCTCTTGGGCTTCTTTCTTGGGGATTTCCCTCACTCTCTATTATCCCATTTCTGTGTTTCCAGCCAGCCAAGGAGGGGAATTCCTTTCTGGCCTGAGTCATTCAGCTAGCCTCCTCCCTGGATCCTAATCCCCCCTTAATAGTCCTCGTAATTCATAATTTCTCTTTAAATAAATTCAATAATTTGTAATTTACCCTTCTCAAAGTCTGATTTTTCTTTGTTAAAATAGACTAGCCCAAAAGTTGGGGTTCACAGGTTTACCCAAGCCCTAAAATCCTGCATCACTCTCATTTGGGAGCTACTTGGGACTTTGGGAGGGTGAGGAAGGAGGATATCTGAGACCCAGAAATTTAGGATCAGCTTGAGTAACATAGGGAGACCCTGTCTCAAAAGAAAAAAGAAAAAGTTAGGAGGGAAAATAATCTGATAAACCATTTTTGGCTGTTTAGAAAGATGCAGAGATATAAGAAGATTAAAAAATAAAAACCAGTGAATAAATCTACCAACAGAAATAAACTCTAGACAAGCCTGATTTGGTAATTCTGCCCTGTTCCACCCCCACTCCTGCATTCTATACTTCACTCTTGTACGTATGTGTGGTGCTAGGGCTCAAACTCAGGGCCTCACGCATGCTAGGCAAGTAGGCTACTATTATGCAATATCCTCACACCATACCTCACTCCTTGTGTTGTTACTTTCCCAAAAGTGAGCACTGTTTCTTCTTCTCCTCCTCCTCTTCCTTCCTCCTCCTCTTCTTCCTCCTCTTCTTCTTTTTTTTTTTTTGTTTTGTTTTTTGAGGTAGGGTCTCACTCTGGTCCAGGCTGACCTGGAATTCACTATGTAGTCTCAGGGTGGCCTGAGCGATCCTCCTACCTCTGCCTCCTGAGTGCTGGGATTAAAGACATGCGCCATGATGCCCAGCTTGTAACTTCTATTTCAATAGCTCCCAATGTTTGCAATAGATATAAGGACACCTGGAATAATTGACATAAAAAGTTCATGAACTCTTGTGTCAAAGATAAACAGAGGCTGGAGAGATGGCTTAGTGGTTAAGACACTTGACTGCAAAGATAAGGACATGGATTTGATTCCCCAGGACCCACATAAGGCAGATGCACAAGGCGGGGCATGTGTCTGGAGTTCATTTGCAGTGGCTGGAGGCCCTGGCACACCCATTCTCTCTCTCTCTCCCTCTTTCTCTCTTCCTCTCTCTCTCAAATAAATATATAATAAGAGGTTGATTGGGGAAAGAGAACAAGGCAGGAAATCAATACACAAAAACAAAAGAAGTGACACACACCATGTCAGCACCCTCACATGAGGCCAGTCTCTGCAGACACAGCCCTGTCCTGGGCCAGAGGGGAGCTAGCCTCGCTGGCCTCACGAAGGCTCCATGCACACAAACCCTGCAGACCTAGGCTTGGCCCAGAAGAGACCTTCAGTCTAGTAGCAGCACAAACTGAAACATCGTGAAAGGAACTGTTTATGCACTGAGAAACGTTGAGCTACTTTAAGTAAAGCATTAAATGCCCAATAAAGATGGCAGTTGGAACACAAGCACTTCCATTCCCACCTTGAAACCCCCACCCAATGTGAAGGGAGTTTCTCTAGAGGCTGTAGTTGTCCTGTTGTTACTCTCATTTAGGCATAAAGTACAAAAGAGAGAGAGAAGGGAGGGAGAGGTGAGGAGGAAAGATCATAGAAACAGAATTACAGAATGCCAAAAAAATACAACTCACCCACCATAGTCCATAAGTCCCCAGAGCAGGAAAACCTAGAGCCAAAGGTGGGTGTTCAAAGTCTGCTTAAGAAATGGAGCTGGCAGCAGGGTGTGGTGGTGCATGCCTTTAATCTCAGCACTCAGAAGGCAGAGGTAGGAGGATCACTGTGAGTCTGAGGCCACCTTGAGACTACATAGTAAATTCCAGGTCAGCCTGAGTTAGAATGAGACTCCCTTGCCCCCCAAAAAGAAAGAAAAAGAAACAGAGCCATAAGCCAGGTGATGGTGCATGCCTTTAATCTCAGCACTAGGGACGCAGAGGTAGGAGGATGGCTGTGAGTTTGATGCCACCCTGAGACTACATAATGAATTCCAGGTTAGCCTTGGCTACAGTGAGACCTCGAAAGACAAAAATAAGCTGCCATGTTTGGTGGCTCATGCCTTTATTCCCAAAACTCAGGAAGCTGAGGTAGGAAAAACTTGTCATGAGTTTGGGGCTAGAGTTCTAGGTCAGTCTAGGCTGCAGTGAGACCCTGAGGCAGAAGTAGGAGGATTGCAGTGAGTTTGAGGCCAGCCTGGGACTACAGAGTAAGTTCCATGTCAGCCTGGGCTACAGCAAGACCCTACCTTAAAAAGTCAAAACAGGGCTGGAGGGCTGGAGAGATGCCTGTGAAGCCTCAGAACGCCCGTTCTCCAGGTCCCAAATTTAGCCAGACACAAAATTGATGCAACAGCACAACGCCGCACTTGCTCACAAGGGGGCACATGTGTCTGGAGTTCGTTCACAGCAGCTGAGAGGCTGCTGGCACACCATTCTTTATCTGTCTCTGTCTCTACCTCTGTCTCTTAAAAAAAAAAAAATACAGGGCTGGAGAAGATGGCTTAGCAGTTAAGGCATTTACCTGTAAAGCCAAAGGACCTCAGTTCAATTCCCCAGGGCCCACGTAAGCCAGGCGCATGCAACTTCTATTTCAATAGCTCCCAATGGAAATAACCTGGAATAATTGACATAAAAGTTCATGAACTCTTGTGTCAAAGATAAACAGAGGCTGGAGAGATGGCTTAGTGGTTAAGACACTTGACTGCAAAGATAAGGACATGGATTTGATTCCCCAGGACCCACATAAGGCAGATGCACAAGGCAGGGCATGTGTCTGGAGTTCATTTGCAGTGGCTGGAGGCCCTGGCACACCCATTCTCTCTCTCTCTCTCTCTCCCTCTTTCTCTCTTCCTCTCTCTCTCAAATAAATATATAATAAGAGGTTGATTGGGGAAAGAGAACAAGGCAGGAAATCAATACACAAAAACAAAAGAAGTGACACACACCATGTCAGCACCCTCACATGAGGCCAGTCTCTGCAGACACAGCCCTGTCCTGGGCCAGAGGGGAGCTAGCCTCGCTGGCCTCATGAAGGCTCCATGCACACAAACCCTGCAGACCTAGGCTTGGCCCAGAAGAGACCTTCAGTCTAGTAGCAGCACAAACTGAAACATCGTGAAAGGAACTGTTTATGCACTGAGAAACGTTGAGCTACTTTAAGTAAAGCATTAAATGCCCAATAAAGATGGCAGTTGGAACACAAGCACTTCCATTCCCACCTTGAAACCCCCACCCAATGTGAAGGGAGTTTCTCTAGAGGCTGTAGTTGTCCTGTTGTTACTCTCATTTAGGCATAAAGTACAAAAGAGAGAGAGAAGGGAGGGAGAGGTGAGGAGGAAAGATCACAGAAACAGAATTACAGAATGCCAAAAAAATACAACTCACCCACCATAGTCCATAAGTCCCCAGAGCAGGAAAACCTAGAGCCAAAGGTGGGTGTTCAAAGTCTGCTTAAGAAATGGAGCTGGCAGCAGGGTGTGGTGGTGCATGCCTTTAATCTCAGCACTCAGAAGGCAGAGGTAGGTGGATCACTGTGAGTCTGAGGCCACCTTGAGACTACATAGTAAATTCCAGGTCAGCCTGAGCTAGAATGAGACTCCCTTGCCCCCCAAAAAGAAAGAAAAAGAAACAGAGCCATAAGCCAGGTGATGGTGCATGCCTTTAATCTCAGCACTAGGGACGCAGAGGTAGGAGGATGGCTTTGAGTTTGATGCCACCCTGAGACTACATAATGAATTCCAGGTTAGCCTTGGCTACAGTGAGACCTCGAAAGACAAAAATAAGCTGCCATGTTTGGTGGCTCATGCCTTTATTCCCAAAACTCAGGAAGCTGAGGTAGGAAAAACTTGTCATGAGTTTGGGGCTAGAGTTCTAGGTCAGTCTAGGCTGCAGTGAGACCCTGAGGCAGAAGTAGGAGGATTGCAGTGAGTTTGAGGCCAGCCTGGGACTACAGAGTAAGTTCCATGTCAGCCTGGGCTACAGCAAGACCCTACCTTAAAAAGTCAAAACAGGGCTGGAGGGCTGGAGAGATGCCTGTGAAGCCTCAGAACGCCCGTTCTCCAGGTCCCAAATTTAGCCAGACACAAAATTGATGCAACAGCACAATGCCGCACTTGCTCACAAGGGGGCACATGTGTCTGGAGTTCGTTCACAGCAGCTGAGAGGCTGCTGGCACACCATTCTTTATCTGTCTCTGTCTCTACCTCTGTCTCTTTAAAAAAAAAATACAGGGCTGGAGAAGATGGCTTAGCAGTTAAGGCATTTACCTGTAAAGCGAAAGGACCTCAGTTCAATTCCCCAGGGCCCACGTAAGCCAGGCGCATGCATCTGGAGTTTGTTTGCAGTGGCTGGAGGCCCTGGTGCATCCTTTCTCTCTCTCTACCTCTCTCTCTCTCTCAATAAATAAATAAATAAACAAATTATATATATATATATATATATATATATTTGTTTTTTTGTTTTTCTTTTGTTTTTTGAGGTAGGGTCTCACTCTAGCCCAGGCTGACCTGGAATTCACTATGTAGTCTCAGGGTGGCCTTGAACTCACGGCAATCCTCCTACCTCTGCCTCCCAAGGGCTGGGATTAAAGGCGTGCACCACCACGCCCGGCTAAATAAAATATATTTTTAAAAAGTCAAAACAAAAAGAAAGGAAGGGAGGGAAGGAGGAAGAAAAACAGCACTGGTCCAGCTCCTGGAGGCATCACCTGTCCAGTTTAGCTTGCTCAGGGACCAGCCATGGCAGCTGAGCATGTATGTTGGAGAGTCTTGGCTTCTCAGAGTCACTCTCTTCCAGGCTCTGTCCAGAGGTGGGCATGACTTGTGGAAATCAACAAGTACTTACCTGCCAGAAAAATATGAAGAAAATGCAGGAAACTGGCAAGAGGAAAAGGAAAGAGGATAGACAACCTCTCAGAGAAAGAGATCCTGCAACAAAAGCAGAAAGCAGCCAATGAGAAGCCTGTGCAGACAAGTGAATGACAATAGACTCTGGAAACCTGGGTGCTATTTTTCAATTTTTCAAGGGCACATAAACTCTAAGATCAACATTTCTCAGAGTGATTAATCGCTTCATCTGCCTCTTTCTCTCGCAAATAAAATAAATAAATAAATAATAAAAGTTAAAAAAGTGTTTTATGTATTAGAGAAAGAGAGAGAGAGAGTTTTAATTCCCCAGTACCCATGTAAGCCAGATGCACAAGGTGCATGCATCTAGAGTTAATTTACAGTGGATAGAGACCCTGGCACACCCATTCTCATTCTCTTAAATAAATACTTTTTACTTTATTATTATTATATTATATTATATTATATTATATTATATTATATTATTTAGTTAGTTAGTTTTTGTTTTTCGAGGTAGAGTCTCACTGTAGCTCAGGCTGACCTGGAATTCACTATGTAGTCTCAGAGTGGCCTTGAACTCACAGCGATCCTACTACCTCTGCCTCCTAAGTGCTGGGATTAAAGGCATGTGCAGCCATGCCTTTTTAAAGGGTCTACTGGGGCTGGAGAGATGGCTCAGCATTTAAGGCGCTTGCCTGCAAAGACTAAGGACCCAAGTTCAATTCCCAAGTACTCACATAAAACCATATTCATAAGGTGGTGCAGGTAATGGCTAGAGACCCTGGTGTGTCCATTCTCTCTCTACCTGCCTCTCTCTCTCTCTCTCAAATAAATAAGGAAATATATATTTTAAAAGAACCTATTGTTTTCAGGTAGTATGGTGAGTACTTTGTAGACATTATTTCATTGAATCTTCATTCAATATCCCCATCACAGAGCGATGGTGAAGAAAGTTTGGCTCTGAGGTTAACTTGTTTAGTCACCCAGCCCAGCAGCAGCAGCTTCAAAGAGGAAGCCATCCTTTCCAGCACCCGCCTCTACACAGGAATGTGGCAGCTCAAGAGGTTTCTGAAGTAGTCAGAGCCCAGTAGTGTGGAAGTAAAATGTCTCCCATCTGCTTAGGTATGTGAATACTTGCTCTCCAGTCCCAGGAGAGGGGGGGAAATGGGCTCTTCAGGAGGTGGAGCTTTGTTGAAGAGAGTGGGTCATGGGGGCACGACTTGAGGTTTTATAACCCAGCTCCACTTGCTGTTCTCCCTCGACTTCCTGCCTGTGCTGCAGTATGACACTGGCTTCCCTCTCCAGCCTGCCATGCCTTCTCCCACCATGATGAAATTTGCCCTTGAAACTGAAAAACAAATCAAACCCCTTTTCTTCCATAAATTGCTTCTGCTTGGTATTTGTTCATAGCAACAAGAAAGTAACTGATGCAGTCACTTGCAGCCCAGCAGATTCTTCTTATAATTGCTTCTAAATTTCTATTTATCCTTTAAAATCTACCCCTGGGCTGGAGAGATGGCTCTAAGGTTAAGGTGCTTGTCTGCAAAGCCTAACAACCTGGATTCGATTCCCTAGTACCACCCGCATAAAGCCAGATGCACGAAGTGGTGCTTGCATCTGGACTTTGTTTACAGACTAGAGGCCCTGGCATGCCCATTCTCTCTCTCTTTCCTTGTAAATAAATAAATAAATAAATAAATTTAAAATCTACTCCCCAGTACATTATGCCAAGCCCAAAATGGAGAGTTTCTTTCTCAATATAATTGTTTAAAAAATGCACATTACTGCAACACTCATAAAATGCTTCAACAAGAAGAGATTAAGAATTAGAGGGCTGGGGCTGGAGGGATGGCTTAGTGGTTAAGGTGCTTGCCTTTAAAACCAAAGGACCAAAGTTCAATTCCCCAGGCCATGTAAGCCAGATGCACAAGGTGATACATGTGTATGGAGTTCATTTGCAGCAGCTAGAAGCCCTGGTGCACCCATTCTCTCTCCCTCCCTTCTCTCTCAAATAAATAAATATATTTTTTTAAAGTTTAAAAAAATAAAAACAAAGGAATTCAAAGGCAGGAGAGATGGTTCAATTAAAAGCACTTTCTTACAAAACCTACTGGCCTGGGTTAGATTCATCTGTACCCAGGTAAAGTCAGATGCACAAAGTGATGCCTGTGTTTGGAGCTCATTTGCAGCATCAGGAGGCCATGATGCACCCATACTCACTCTAATAAATAAATAAATAAATTAAATAAATAAATAGATTAATTAATTTAAAAAAATTAGACTCGGGCTGCTTTGTGAGATGACCAAGGCCACAGAGGGTAGTTTAAAGTGCAGATAGAACAGCAACTTCAAAATCAAAAAAGTGTCCTTGACACAATGACACAAAATATTCAAATTTTCAAATTTACCAGTAGAAAACACTCCTAAATTGGCCATAGCTAAATAAAGCCATATTTTCTGCTTGCCTTCTTTTTTTTTTTTTTTTTTTGCTTTTCTGAGGTAGGCTATTTCTTTTGCCCAGACTGACTTGGAATGCACCATGCAGACTCAGGGTGGCCTCAAACTCAGAGCAATTCTCCTTCCTCTGCCTCTGGAGTGCTGGGATTAATGGTGTGTGCCACCACGCCCAGCGTTTTCCATGCTTCTTGAACTGGCACCTCATGTCATATTGGGGACATTCATACCAGCAAAGGAAAATACTTCCTAACTTCCCTTTCTGTAATGTAACCCCAGGAGGACAGCGATGTTTCTACTGCTTTTCCTCAGGGTGTAGTACAATACTTAATGTGAGGCAAGTCAATAAAATGTTTGCTGAAGAACATGGGTGGATGTCTCACTTCCTTTCCTAGAATTCTTCATCATCTACTTACCCGTACCCATACCATGTTTATTCCACATTTTCTAGGTCTCTCCAAATCTTTAAACTCTTTGCCAAACTTTAGTTCTCCATCTTCTTTCAAGAGAAGCAGATGAGAATCAAGTGTTTTACTGAGTATTTATATAATTCTCATTGAGAAGTAGAAACATAAACTGTTCTCTCGGAAATGAGATAAATGAATAAAGAAAACATATGGCCAATGCACAGTGCATTCAATTCTTATCAGATGCAAACACATATACACTGAAATTGTAGCAGCTGTGTTTATTTTGTAATTTAGGCATTTGGAGAAAAAGTGCAATGTGTTTGCTTTAATGTCAGCTTAATGTCAAGTTTAAAACATGTCTATCATTTTACCTCTTTTCTTAGAGCAACACTTAATATAGTACTTAAATATAACCTGCACCCCAAATTTCTAGTTCTGGTCACAGACCAAACTTGGAGGGGGGAAGGGGGTGGATCCCTCATAAAATGTATGTTGTTAGAGTACTCTGAAATGTGTTCTAATAAAATAGGAAAATTAATTTGGGAGCAACACTCAAAAGCTGTATTTCACAGGAAGATCTACATTTAAAGAGAAGCATCAAATGTACAGGTTGCTACAGTAACAAACTATTTTTCCATATTTAACTCTTCAACTGTAATACATATGTAAGATTACAACCAAATCATGTCAATATCCCCTCCCTCCTGGTCATGTAGACTCCTATCTCTGCAATAAGCAGTACTTACAGTTCAAAGAATTCTCATTTTAACCAAACTTCTTGTCTTTTCTAGAAATAATGAATATACATAAGACAGTGATTAATATTTGGCACTGAGTATTTTTTTGTATGTGATGCACATGTATGTATATTCATGATTGCCTGTGAATGGGACACATATATGTGTGGATGCATGTAGAGGTCAGAGTACAACACATGCTGTCCTCAGGTATGCCATTCACCTCCTTTGATTCAGGGTCTCTCATTGGCCTGGAGTCTAACAATTAGATTAGACTAGGCTAGGCTGGCCAGCAAGCTCTGCTCTACCTGTCTCCACGTTCTAAATGCTGGGATTACAGGCACAAGCCACCACACCCAGCATTTCCACATGAGTTCTGAGGATTAAACTCAGGTTCTCATACTTGCAAGACAAGCACTTTCCCCACTGAGCTATCTCTCTAGAGGGAGATGAGCCTGAGGACAAGTTTTCACTGCTGTTTATTCATGTAGAAGCATTCCTGAAATGACAACTGAAGCATTACAACTGCAACTGTCAACCTGAACATTTGAAGTATTGTTGTATGTGTGTAAGTAGCAGTATGGTCTTTATAGCTGTTGCAGTTACATTCTCATTGCTGGGACAAAACACCCAATAAGAAGCAGCTTAGGGGAAGACAGGGCTTATTTTGGCTTGTAGGTTTGGGGAGAAGTGTCACCATGGTAAAGTATGGCCGAGAAGAAAGCTTGCTCATATTTTGTAGCATATCTGGATGGAAGTAGTCCAAGTGACCAGGCTAGCTAATACCTAGTGGGGCTGGACTAATAAACCTCAAGGTCTCCCTCAATGACACACCTCCAACAAGACTCCACCTCCCAAAAGCTCCACCAGCTGGAAATTGAGTATGAAGCTTAATCACAAACAAATGAGGCTATGGGGAATAGTTCACATTTAAACCACCACATTCTGGCCCCAATAGACTCATAACCATCTCATGATGCAAAATGCATTAAGTTCAACTTAAAAAAAATATTTTATTTATTTATTTGAGAGAGAGAAAAAGTGGGAGGAGAGAGAGAGAGAGAGAGAGAGACAGAGAGAATGGGCATGAGGGCCTCTAGCCACCATGTGCATCGGGCTTACTCAGGGGCTGGGGAATCAAACTTGGGTCCTTAGGCTTCGTAGACAAGGGTCTTAACTGCTAAGCCATCTCTCCAGCTCTAAATTCAATTCTAATAATCCCTATCATCTTTACCAATCCCAATACTCATCAAACCCCAAAGTCTCACCTGAGACTCAAGACAGTATCTTAATTGTGAGCCCTGTAAAATCAAAACACAAGTTACATGCTTCCAATACATAATATCATACAATAAACATTCCCATTGTGAAAAGAAAACATGGCAAGGAATGACTGGACAAAAGCAAAACAGAAAACCAGCAGGGAAGCTTCAAATCCTGCAGCTCCATGTCTGGCATTTGGGACCCATGATGAAATACTCCAAAAGGCTTGAGTAGCTCCATCCCTCCAGTTGGGCTACTTATAGCCTAGGGTTATCCAACCTTGGCAGCCATCCCATAGACCTGGCATCTCTAAAATTCTGGGGTCTCCAGTGCAACCCACAGTTCATCTTCATACTTCCATGCCATGGCCTCACAGGGCCTCCATGCAGGAACTACTGTCCTGCTTTCCTACTGTCTGCTATTGAACTGCATGATTATTTCTTGCATTTGTTATACTCCAAAACCATATGAGGTGGGTGCCGCTGCCAAAATTTGTGAATCTGGAGATATAGCCAACTTTGAGGAGCAGCAAACTCCTCTAGCATTCTCCTTTCAGGGCTCCTCCTTTCAAAAGAATCAGGTCAGGCTGGACAGATTGTTTAGTGATTAAGGCACTTGTCTGTGAAGCCTAAGGACTCATGTTCAGCTCCCCAGAACCCACATAAATCAGATGCACATACATCTGGAGTTCATTTGCAGTGGTGTGTTCATTCTCTTTCTCTCAAATAAAAATAAAATACTAAAATTAACAAAACAAAACCCCAATCAGGTGGTGCTTATCTTTAATCCCAGAACTTGGAAAGCAGAGGTAGGAGGATCACTGTGAATTCAAGGCAGCCTGGGGTCTGGGTTTACAGAGTGAGTTTCAGGCTAGCCTGAGTTAGAGTGAGACCTGCCAAAAAAAAAGAAAGAAAGAAGGAAAGAAAGAAAGAAAGAAAGAGAGAGAGAGAAAAAAAAGAAAAGAAAAGGAAAGGAAAGGAAAGGAAAGGAAAGGAAAGGAAAGGAAAGGAAAGGAAGGGAAAAGAAAAGAAAAGAATCAGGAATGTTGTCCGTGGTGGTGATCTCTTGAACACTTGCAGCTAAAGGTTGTAGTCTCTGTGCCCAACATTTGAACCTGCTCACATTTCCTCCATCAAACATACCAGTCCATTACTATAAATCCAAACTTACTCAAGTTCTCAGGACACAGGCAGAATTCAGCTTCTATAGAACAGTTCCTGGAAAAGTCCTTTTCCCCTTCTGAAACCTCATAAGCTGAGCCTCCACAGTCCAAAATTCTCTCTACATCTTGGTAAGACTTTTCTAATTGGAAGTTTCAAATCTCTCCATTCTTCCTGCAAACCAATTCCTTTTTTACAAGGCCACCAGCTATACACCAGAACTTATCTTGTCCAATCTATTCCAACAACAATCTACTTCACAGCCTCCATTTAACAGTGTCTTCCTTTTCTGTTTTAACCACATGCCATTTCCACATGTGAAATTCTTTCCTTTTCTTTCAAGCCACATTCCTTCTCCTTGTATAAACACTACTTGTAATTCACTTCCATATTGAAGGTTTCCCAAACCAAACCATAATCCTGTATTCTCTTGAATTTCTTTAGCACTGTTAAACTTCACTCACAAAATATTCATAAGCTTGTCATTCACATTTTCTATGTACAGTAATTTTATTTTGTTATTCTTGTCTCCTCATTTACAAGGTAAGCTATTTGATGAATGATGTATGTTTCTTTTGAAAAAGCTTTCCAAATATTTTAATACTTATTTATGTATTTATTTGCAAGCAGTGAAACAAAGAGAATGGGTATAGCAGGGCCTCTAGCCACTCCAGACATGTGCTCCACTTAGTGCATCTGGCTTTACATGGGTTCTGGAAATTCAAACTCTGGTCGTTAGGCTTTGCAGGCAAGTTCCTTCACCACTGGGTCATCTTTCTGGCCCAAGTTTTCCAAATTTTAGTTAATGGATGCTTGATCATTGTTGATTATGATGATAGTATATATTTAAGGAAGAAAGAGGTTTAGAATTTTTTTTACAATACTGCTTTTCTGCTTTCTGGTGCTGATCTAAGGTAATAATTGTTAATATTTTTAGGTCATGAGTCCTCATAAAAAACCTTAAAAATCCATAGACTTTTCCCCAGAAAGGGGGCAAAAAAATTGACAAAAAAATTTCATATCAGCCTGTTGGGGGAGAAAAGTCATCAGTGTTCTTAGTCAGCAGTAAACCCTGCAAGTTCTTTGGCTAGCCACTTAAGCCAAATGTACCAACTTGTACAGTGGTGGCATATCTACTATGAGGGAAACCAACTGCTATCTGGTTTGATTAAGGTCCACTCTACAGAAGGGAATTTGGGTCAGATACTGAAGACCTAATCATAAGCCTATGACTGGGGAGGTTATAAACTTTAGGGAGAAAACTACTACTATTGTCTAGCTAAATGGATATATTATGCCCATCAAACTGCCCTCTAAATGATTATGTTTATGACCATATATCAATGCTACTCTTATTTTTGGTTAGAGAAGTTTCTCTTTTCAGATGGTGGTGACCACTGGGGTGATTCAAAATTCACCAAAGTGCTAAGAAGTGATTAAGTGAGACATCTCTATCACACCTTCCAGGCTCAGGGACCATTGTGGAAGAGATGGTAGAAAGAATGTAAGAGCCAAAGGAAAGAGTGCTTTGTAATACTGTCTTCTAGACACAAAGTCTCCATAGTATTTGTGGCCTCACAGTGGCTGACACTACCTACACAATAGGACCTATATAATAGGAAGGAAAAAATTGCCAGGCATAGTGGCACACGCCTTTAATCCTATGGGAGGCAGAGGTAGGAGGATTGCCATGAGTTTGAGGCTAGACTAGACTACAAATTCCATGTTAGCTTGGTCTAGAGTGAGACCCTACCTCAAAACAAAATAAAACAAAACAAAACAAAACAGAAAAGGAAAAAATTGGTATCAAATAGAAGGGAAATTAGTTGGAAAGAAGGGATTCAGTGGAGAGGGGATTCTGAAGGGAGAAAAGAGAGGATAGTGGGAGGGAATTTTGATCATGGTATATTATTTACATGTATATACGTTGTCAATAAGAAGTTTAAAAATTGCATATGTTTTCGGAATATATGACTCAAAATGTCTTCAACTTTTAAGTTCCAAAAACACATGCACTTTATTTTTAAAAATTTGGATGGAGGGGGCTGGAGAATGGCTTAGTGGTTAAGGCGTTTGCCTGTCAAGCCAGAGGATCCCGTTCCTCCAAAATACAGATGCACAAGGGGCACATATTTTCATTTGCAGTGGCTAGAGGCCCTGGGGTGCCCATTCTCTCTGTGTCTGCCTCTCTTCTAACAAATAAATAAAATATATCTGAAAAAAAATTTGGATGGAGGTGAATTGTTGTCATTGTATATTTAGCTTCTAGGTGGACAGAAAACTGCAGCAAATAGTTAAGATATAAATTAGAAAGGTTACATATGACAGCATGATGTCAGATCCCCAAGAATAGATGGATAATTATGACTCTCTGATCCTGGGATTTAGCCAATCTTGGGATTGAGCTTTTGGGACCAAATCTGTCTGAAACAAGAAATTTAGGGGCATCCTGGAATGGTGGCACACACCTTTAATCCCAACACTCAGGAGGCAGAGGTAGGAGGATTGCTGTGAGTTTGAGGCAGCCTGAGAATACATAGTACCCTGGGCTAGAGTGAGACCCAATCTTAAAAAAAAAAAAAAAAATCCAGGTATGGTGGTACCAGCACACCTTTAATCCCAGCACTTGAGAGGCAGAGATAGGAGGATTGCTGAGTTTGAGGGCACCCTGAGACTGAATTTCAGGTCAGCCTGGGCTAGAGCAAGACCCTACCTCAAAAAAATTTTTTTAAAGAAAAGAAAAGAAATTTAGGGGCTAAGTGGAAAACTATGGGGGATAAGTGTTGAAACAACACAGGACCTAGAAATGCAGGAGAAGTGGAGGGATTATAACACTGGCTTCTTGACCCTGCCCCCAAAGGAGATCACTGTAGGAAATAGCCACTAAGTGATGGAAAAGGATGTCCACTTTGGGATATTAAGCATCTTATAAAGTGTGCTTATTGCTGGGCTGGAGAGATGGCTCAGGATTAAAAGCATTTGTTAGCAAAGCTTAGCAGTCTGGGTTCAATTCCCCAGTACCCATGTAAAGCCAGACATAGTGGTGGCACATGTGTCTGGAGATCATTTACAGTAGCAGGAGCCCATATTTTCTTTCTCTGTCAAATAGATAAATATTTTTTTAAATATGCTGACCATCAACATTTGCTTATAATTGTGCTGAGCATACTAACAAAATCTTATCTGCTTGTTTTACTCTCATGTAGATTTTCAATTCTAAAACTCAACATTCTTAAGAGCCTACAGGAGAGGAGTCTTTTAGAATCAACCAGATTCTCTCCTAATCTCTTCAGTACCTTCACAATCTTTAAAAGACCAAATATAACCATTTTCGGTATTTTTTCATAGTTTAGTCTTTACTAGTCCATCTTTACTCATCTCATATATGGGAGCTGTAATTGTGAATGAGAAAAGAAAGGACCACGCGCCAAACAAGGGAAAGGTAGAAATTAGGAAGATAAAGACATTTACAAAGACTTGGTGGCAAAGGATGGGAGCTTTACAAGTCAAGTACTGTTAGCTATGGTCCTTTTCTATTTTCTGTGCAGAAAGGCACTCCAAGACCAAGACTGCAGGAATCATGAACACCAGGAAGGAAGAAACACCTTAGCTTACTTGCATATATCAAACTGGATCTTCTATGCTTAATAAATTAAAGTATTGACCCATTGGAATTCCAGATCCAAGATCCAGATCCAAGCTTTACAAGTTGAAAAGCAAACCATTGCCATTACAGTAGCCCAAGGGAGTTAAAATCATGGCTCATTAAACCATGTTATCCTCATTGTGTGACATCATGATGGTTTGGGTTCTCATCTCTTCAGCTTTTCGCCTAAACTTTCATTTAAAAACTGGATGTCAGAAGTAACCCTCAAAGAGCACAAAAGATTAGGCAGGCTACTTAAAATTTCTGAAGAAATAAGCCCTACATCAGTTAGTTTGTTTCTTACTCTTCTCTGAGATTTGAAAGTCAAAAATGTTTTTCTGTTGTTGAAAGACACTACCCAAAAGCTAGATATATAATGTAGCACAAGAGAAGAAACAGGATTTTTATAAAAATACACAGCATGCCCTAGTCTATTAAAGAACAGGTAATGAGAGTAAAATTGCCCAATACTTGGAGGGAAATCTTTGACAATATCAAGGTAAAATAGGTGATGATCAAAGGTCATAAGTGTTTGCTTTTTCCTCCTCTTTGTTATTTATTTCTGAAATGCTATCTTTCCCCCCTAAAACAGCATCTGGTCTGTGATTCTCTGTGAACAGGCCACTTTTCTCCCTTTCTTTTGCATAGATAAGAGTCTGTCCCAGTAAGTCACAGTTGGATAGCCAGTTGAAAATCCTTATGTGCAGCTTTTGCTTCTTCTTTGTTGACTCTAAGGTACACTTTGGGATATCCAACTGCGAAAAGCAGCCTCTAGAGACAGTTGCTTCTGGGTCCTTGGGAGTATCTGTAGTTGCAGTTGAGAGTGATAGGTCTTTGTTTTCTATCAGCATGCTCTCCTCTGTCAAGACTTCTGGGTTGCTTCCTGGTTCTGATGCTCCTTCAGAAGTGGTTATCAACTTAATCACCTGCTCTGTGCTCTCAGGACAGCGCAGCTTCTGTGATCGATCTTTCTTTGGTCTCTGTTCACACACAAACTTATGAGGTCCTTCAGGCCAAATGCCAAAGTATGGGTGACTTTCAGAGCCTAGCTGTAATTCTTGACCAGATAAATTAGTTGTGAAAAAATCCCAGCAATCATTTTGAATTGTGTATCCTGATTGTTCTTTTGAAACGTTTTCTGAAGCTCTGGATCCCCGTCGCTGGCACAGAACTGGCTCATCTGGGAGACTTTCATCTACCGTATCTACTGTCTTCATGAATGAACGTGGGGTTCCAGCAACTATATCCTGGGCATCTAAGGTCAAGCTATGCCAATTTCCCATATGCTTTCGAGCTTCCAGACATGCAGAGTCATCCCTTGATACACAGGAACCATGTGGAGTCCACATAGGATGAGCAGCAGAACTTCCATTGGGCACTGAGGACACAGTTAGACACAAGTCACCCTCTTGCTGAGGGAGGCTGTTCTTTGCAGTATGACTCAACTCAGCTACAGATAGAACATTCTGCAAGCTGTCTGCAGGATCTGGGTTTTGCCAATGTTTTTCTTTACGGCCATTCATAAAACCTCCTGTTTCATTTTGTACACCACCAGTAATGGGACACCCTGATTCTTTTTTGATCTCTTCAAAATCTTCCTCTTCTCTCTCAGATGGCTCCTGATTTCTTGGTGTAAATGAGTTTACACCAATGATTTCACCAAGAACATTATGCTTTTTATATCTGTTTTTCTTCTGTTTGGTTTTGCCAAATCTGTGTCCACTTTTCTTCAAAATTCTTTCTCTGAAATATAAAAGAATAAAAGGTATAACTTATTTATGACATTAGCAAATGCTAACATCTATCTTTTAATAAAAAATCATTCGTATGAGTGCCTATGTACTTTGTACTATATTCTAAAGTATTTTTTTAAAAATTCCCCAGAGGTATCACTTCCTCCCAATAACTGCTGCTCCCACAATGTATCACCCACAACCCCATGGGGAATGCCAGCAACCCCACTGAGGAGGGCCCCCAGCAGAATGGGGGCAGGGAGGAAGGAAAAAAAAGATGGTACCAACACTTGGTGTATCCATACAAAGTATGTTTTTAATGATATAAATAAATACATAAATAAATAAATGTATTTATTGGCTGGAGAGATGGCTTAGTGGTTAAGATGCTTACCTATGAAGACTAAGGACCAGAGGTTAGTTCCCCAGTACCCACATAAAGCCAGATACACAAGGTGGCATGTGCATCTGGTTTTTTTTTTTTTTTTTTTTTTTTTTTGAGGTAGGGTTTTACTCTACTCCAGGCTGACCTGGAATTCACTATGTCGTCTCAGGGTGGCCTCAAACTCATGGCGATCCTCCTACCTCTGCCTCCCAAGTGCTGGGATTAAAGGCAAGGGCCACCACACCCAGCTGCATCTGCAGTTTTTCTGCAGTGGCTAAAGGCCCTGAAACACCCATTTTTTTCTCTCTCTTTATATATTTGTTTCACACCTTCCTGGCTCTGGCTTATGAAGAACAGCAAGGAAAGCTAATGCACCTGGAAGCAGCTGTCTGAAAAGAAGTCAAGCAAAGAATCCCATCTCTGGTGGTAGATTTCAGTCATGGGCAGCTCTGTAACATTTTACTTGGAGCCCACAGTGCACATTAGTTATGAAATCCACACCGAAGACTAGTATGTCACCTGAAAAACCAGCTCTCCCATCTGTGTAAACATGAACCATGCTGCTTCAATGTGAGGAGGTAGAATTTGCTGTTGCCTTATTTCATTAGATCACATGGTAAGTGTGTCCAGTACTGATGGCCCCAGAGCTGGTTCAGGATCACTGGCTCACTGATTCTGTAGAGGTAGATGCACTGAACTACTCCTCAAATCCTTGCCTGTATGCATGTACGTATGTATGTGTGTGTAGAGGGAAATGGGGTTACTAAGACATGGTCCCTCACCAAAATGTTTGTCCATCTCTGTGCCATCAGAAAAAAAAAAAAGACCCACAATTCTTCTTTGAAAATTGGTTTGCAAAAACAAAAACAAATTACTACACACTTACTATGTATTAGGACTGATGAATTCCTTTACCTATCCCTTCACACTTATGCAAAGTAAGGACAATGTTAGTGTTATACTCATCTCACAAAGACAACTGAAACAGAGCAGTGAATGAATCTCCCCAAATCACATGGGTGATGGCAAGCTTCAGAGGTAGGCTAGCTAGCCCTATAGACCCATCCCTTTACCTGTTACACAAAACTGCTTCTCAACTTAGAAAGAAAATTATACAAAACACTTTCTTTTCTTCTTCCTATTCTCATCCTCAAATCCTTGCCTGTATATAAACAGAGTTAATTAGTTATTAAGCATTGAGATCTTTCACAAGATGAGTATTTGGGCCACCCTAAGACTATATCACAAATCTAATACATAAGTGGGAGTTCTGGAGCAGGGAGCCCCTCTCCCCAGTCTGTCTCATGTCAAGACTTCATAAAAGCAAGGGGAAAGCAAGAGTAGACAGTCTACAACTTGAGCAGGACACAAGCAGCTCCTTCTGGACCATCATCACTGAGTAGAGGCAGTGAGAAGTGATCATATTCCAGATTTGTTTCCCCTTGGAGCAAGATTACAGGCTATTCTAAAACCAAGGTAGCCTTGGTTGGCTTTGAACTCTTAACTTTTTATTGACAGCTGCTTTGAACTCTTGATCCTCTTGCCTCAGCCTCCCAAAAGAACTCTCAGCAATCCTCCCATCCCAACATCCTGAGTGTGAGCCACCATGCCTACCCACTGATGCTCTTTAGAGCTACTGTCCTTCCAGAAACAGTGGACCAGGTCCTCTGGAAAAGAAAATATAAATCACTAACAGTGGTTTATGAAGCTACAGGAGATAAGAAATGTAATGATGGTGGTCATTTCCATTGGAACATGTATGCCTCTGATATTAATCAGCACCTGCACTTTTGTTAGGAACATGGATCTATCAAGTGTGAGAGGTTCACCAAAGCTCTGTCTAGGCTTTAAACCTAATCGCACTTGTGCTGACTCATGAAGGATGAGTGGTTCTGTTAGAAATGAAAGAGGCATGCGAAATAAAATGAGTCACAACGAGGAAGTCAAGAGTTAAAAGGCACAGATTGCAGCTTTTGAAAAGAAAAAAGAAACAAGAAATGAGTGACAGCAATACATCTAAGATGAATTAGATTTTATTTTCTAGATGGTGGCTTAGAATCTAAGTGCATGGGTAGGAACAGGATGTATCTCTCAAGAATTAAAAAGAATGCTTGCTCAGAGACAGATTAACCTGAGCAAATGAACTTGACCAGAACACAAAGGTGAGAAAGCTTCTAGATAAAGCTGAAAGTATTATGGAGAAAAAGAAAAGAAAAAGAAAGAACATGACAAGTGATGATCTTCATTTAAAAAAACCTAAGGGGAAATAAAATCTCCTACTGTAGAACCCTACATAACTACGATTACATGAGTGTTCACTCTTTCACAGGCAATACAGTACGTGTACCTGAGACTACAGCACATGCAGATTTTTTTTTTTTTTTTTTTTTTTGGTTTTTTGAGGTAGGGGTCTCACTCTGGTTCAGGCTGAGCTGGAATTCACTATGTCGTCTCAGGGTGGCCTCAAACTCATGGCGATCCTCTTACCTCTGCCTCCCAAGTGCTGGGATTAAAGGCGTATCACCACCCCCGGCATATGCAGATTTTAAAAGGGATCTCACAGCTTTGTGGAAGGACTATAGTTGGAAAAACCCAGGCATAGGCCCTTGTCCAGGCTAAGTAATAAGCTAGCAGGTAGGCTCTCCTGTAAACGGGTTTTTTACATAAAATGGGGATAATCGTGCCTCCCTTCTTATACAGTTGCTGCACTATAGACGCTCCTTCTTAAATGACTAATATGACAGGTAACAGGCTCTGTTCATTGGCTCTGCATAATAGTGATGGAGACCAATGGCACACTAAGTGTTCCCACCTTACATGGCTACTTTCTAGTGTCATCTTGACAATGTATTACAGGTGTGGTTTGTGCAGGAAAGGGGAAACAACACTGAACAGAATTATAGGTTCTATTTTTCCATCATGGACTTAATATTTTCCCCCTATTGCTTGTAACTGTGCCTACAGAGGCGATGGCTTGTCACATGTGAAATTGACTGAGTTTCTAATCAATAAAATAGGGTTGTTTTTGCTTCAAGATCATCTTCATCACAGAGAAGTGGACATGCAAATATAAGAGGCTAGCCAGGCATGGTGGCAGGCACACACCTTTAATCCCAGCATTGGGGGACAGAGGTAGGATTGCTATGAGTTTGAGGCCAGCCTAGGACTACAGTGAATTCCAGGTTAGCCTGGGCTAGAGTGAGACCTTACCTCAAAATAAATAAATAAATAAATAAAACAAAAAACAAACAACAAGAAAACTAATATTAAACAAGTCCTGGCAAGGTTGTGGTGAGAGCGGAACCCTTATTCACTGCTGGGAATGGCGAAGTGTTGAGGTTGCTCAAAAAGCTAAAATTGAACTGCCATATGCTTCAGCTGTACCACTTTTGGGCATATAACCAGAGGACTATATCCTCCCCCAGATACTTGCTCATCCATGTTCATTTCTGCTCTATTCACAATAACTAGAAATGGATTTAATCTAGACTCCCATTAACTCATGACTAGATAATGACAATGTGGTACATATACACACTAGAATTTTACTCACCTGTAAAGAAAAATGAAATTTACAGGAAAATGGATGGAACTGGAAAATACTATACCGAGTGAGATAACCACCAAAAGAGGTAACCTGGTCCCCAGAGGACAGGAATCTTATGTTCCCTCTCATGTGCAGATCCTAACTTTTTTTTTTTTTTTTTGAGGTATGGTCTCACTCTGGCCCAGGCTGACCTGGTGGCCTCAAACTCATGGTGATCCTCCTACCTCTGCCTCTGAGTGCTGGATTAAAGGTATGCGCCATCACGTCCAGCAGATTCTTTTCTTTTCTAAAGGCATGTGACACCATGCCTGGCTTAATTTTTGCTTTAAGTTTTTTTAATATTTATTTATTTGAAAGAGAGAATGAGAGAGAGAGAGAGAGAGAGAGAGAGAGAGAGAGAGAGAGAATGGGTACACTAGGGCCTCTAGCCACTGCAAATGAACTTTAGATGCATGCACCACCTTGTGCATCTGGCTTACATGGGAGCTGGGGAATCAAACCTGGGTCCTTTAGCTTTGCAGGCAAGCACCTTAACCACAAAGCCATCCCTCCAGCCAAGATTCTAACTTTTTTTTTTTTTTTTTTTTTTTGGTGGGGTCTCACTCTGGTCCAGGCTGACCTGGAATTAACTATGTAGTCTCAGGGTGGCCTCGAACTCTCAGTGATCCTCCTACCTCTGCCTCCCGAGTGCTGGGATTAAAGGCGTGCGCCACCACGCCCGGCTAGATTCTAACTTTTAATGTTTGTATATAAGTGCATAAGGGTGTGAGAGTGAGTACAGACTATGAACTGATGTAGAAGACCATAAGAACAAGAGGTGGTAAGAAGGTGGCAGAGAACAAAAACCATGTAGTATCAAAGTGGAAAGAAGGATATGGTGGTGGGGAAAGAGCACAAGGGGAGGGAGAGGGTATAAAAGAGGGAGAAAAAAATAAACAAAATTTGTTTGAAATACAACATAATGAAACCATTTTTTTTTGTATGCCTCCACAAATTTCAAAGAATTACTAATGGGATAAAGTGAGTAAAGTGCTTGCTGAGCAAGCCTGGGTACCCGAGGTCAGCTCCCCAGACCACATATACAATCTGGAAGCCAACATGAGCTCCTGTAATCCCAGTATGCTGAATGGCAAATGGGAAGTGGAGACAGGAGAATTTCCTCAGAAGCGTGATGTTCAGTTAACCTGGAGAAAGCATCATGGTGAACAACTGTGAGAACAGGACCTTGTCGTGTTTTACAATGAGGTGAATAACATGGTCCAACCCTGGAAGTTTGTCCTCTGATGTCCACATGTGCTCCATGGCCCACGCATGCTGTACACACACACACACACACACACACACACACACACACACACACACACCCCAGAGAAAGAATCGCTAACAGATAGATCATAATCTTTGACCATAATATAAACATCAAAAATAGTAACAATTGGGGCTGAAGAGATGGCTTGGCGGTTAAGGTGTCTGCCTGCCAAGCCTAAGAACGCCGGTTCCAATCTCCAGGTCCCATGTTTAGCCAGACACAAAAAATGATGCAAGGGCACAATGCCTCACTTGCCCACAAGGGGGCATACGTGTCTGGAGCTCTTTCACAGAGGCTGAGAGGCTGCTGGCATGCCCATTCTCTCTCTGTCTCTGTATCTCTTTATCTCTCTCAAATAAATAAATAAAAATAGTAACTGGGCTGGAGAGATGGCTCAGAGGTTAAGGCATTTGCCCAAAAAGCTTAAGGACCCAAGTTCAATTCCCCAGTACTCACAAGTTGGTGCATGTGTCTGGAGTTTGTTTGCAATTGGTGGAGGCCCTAGTGTGCCCATTCTCTCTCTATCCATGTGTATCTGCCTCTTTCTCTCTCTTTCAAATAAATAAACAAATAAAATATATTTTAAAAAAGATAACATGCATAGTTCTTACTAACCAGGAACTGATGGCTGCTTCTCTAGTTATAACATTGGACAACATTGCTTATCACTAACATCATTTCTAATGGGGAATTTTTTAAATATTTAATTTTTATTTATTTATTTGAGAGAGAGAGAAAGAAAGAGGCAGATAGAGAGAGAATGTGCATGCTAGGGTCTCCAGCTGTTACAAATAAACTCCAGACACATGTGCCATCTTGCACATCTGGTTTACATGGGTCCTAGGGAATTGAACCTGAGTCCTTTGACTTTGCTGGCAAATGCCTTAATCTCTAAGCTATCTCTTCAGGCCAATTTTTTTTTTTTTTTTTTTGAAAACAGATCTCACTATGTAGTCCAGGCTGGCCTCAGACTTGTGATCTTCTTGTCTCAGCCTCCCAAGTGCTGGTATTACAGGCATGCCCCACTATAGCTAACTCCTAATGGGTAAGTATCAGAAGGTTTTCTTTAAATCAGCAATAAGACAAATGTGACTATGACCATTTTCATTCAATATCATATTGGATACTAAGGCAAAATAGACAAGAAAAATAATGAAGGAAATGATTATAAAATAAGACAAATGTTGTTGTTGGAGATGACATCATAGTGTGGGTAATTTTTTAAATCTGTAAATAAATCAATAGTATTAATAAGTTCAACAGCCAGGTGTGGTAGCGCACACCTTTAATCCCAGCACTCAGGAGGCAGAGGTGGAAGTATCACTGTGAGTTTGAGGCCAGCCTGAGACTATATAGTGAATTCCTGGTCTGCCTGGGCTAGAGTGAAACCCTACCTAAAAAAACAAAAATAAATAAATAAATAACAATAAAAAAATAAGTTTAGCAAATGTTATAGGATAAAAAACTAATACTCAAAAGTCAACTACATGAGAGAGATGGCTCAGTGGTTAAATGTGCTTGCTTGTAAAACCTGATGGCGTCAATTCAATTTCCCAGTCCCCACATAAAGCCAGACTCACCCAGCGGCAGATAAGTTTGGAGTTTGTTTGCAGTGGCAGGAAGCCCTGGAAAACCCATACTTACTCTCATGATGAATAAATAAATAAATAAATACATGAATAAGATTTTAAAAAGTCAAATACATGAGTGATATCAGTGAAAACTGGCAGAGTAACAAACTTCAAAATCTGGCAGTAATTGGTAAGGATGGTTAGGAATCAACTTTATCAAAATTCTGAACACAAGAGCTGGAGAGATGGCTTAGTGGGTAAGCACTTGCCTGTGAAATATAAGGACCTCCGTTCAAGGCTTTATTCCCCAGTACCCACAAAAGCCAGATGCACAAGGTGGTGCATGGGTCTGGAATTCATTTGCAGTGGCTGGAGGTCCTGGTGCACCCATTCTCTCTCTCTCTGCCTCTTTCTCTGTCTGTTGCTAACAAACAAAATTTTTAAAAAAATTAAAAAAGTTCTAAACACAAATCATGGGTTCACAGGAAACAGGCAAATACTTAAGAAAAAAAATTGTTCAATCTTAGACACACTTGGTGTTTTTAATTTACTCTAGCCCCATCTACTGCTGCCTCTATTGGTGTTTGTCCTGAAGATAACCAAGTACATGTCAGCTCCAGTTTCTTGTATCGGAGGCAGAGAAGTACCTGATTCTCACGTCATTCTGTTTGCTTTGACCTCTGATGACTCCCGAGCTAAAACAGCTTGTGTCTATTTTGACTAACTTGAAACTCTCTTTGGAACAAGGCAGCTCCCTTAGGTAGAGAGGAGGCATTTGTGAACACATTTAAAGTCAAATGCACTAGCCATTACATATGAGGCAAGGCATAAAAGCTGATATATCTAATAGAGAAATGAAAAAAACTTAAAAGGAATGGGGTCTTAGAGAAATTCCTATCTATTTCTGAGAGTTTAGAAGGTCAGTAATAATACTGGTGTCTGCTCAGAAATAACCTGAAACCTCCTCAAGCTCTCACTCTGGCTGACAAGAAGCATTGATTAGAGCATAACTGCAAAGAGCTGTAGTGTGGAAGGTGTGGAAGACACATGACACAGCCTGCTGGCACAGATGGAGCTTGTTTTTGCTGTTGCTCTAGATATGTAAAGAAACTTCTGTGGAACACTGGCTGCTATGGAACTGGAGAACAATGACGTCAGCTGGCACACAAACAAAGAATACAGACTCACATGATTAGGGCAGAAAGGCCATTAAACAAACAGGGACAGTCACAGCATCAACAACAAACTAGGAAGGAGGTAGAATCTGATCATAGTTAGAGTGTATTATTCAAAATACCTAATTTTCAACAAAAATATTAGACATCTAAAGAAATAAGAAATTATGGTCCATACATAGAAAAAAGAAATCAACAGAATCTATCCTTGAGAATGCCCAGACACTTAACCTTATTAGAAAAAGACCAAGATTTTTTAACTTCTTAAGATATGCTAAAAAAATTCAAGGAAGCAATGGGACAAAGAACCAAATGAAATCATGAAAATAATGTCTGCGAGTAACATGAAACACTGTGAAAGGAACCAAACAGAAAGTCTGGAATTGAAGATCAGCACAGTGGAAACAAAACAGTCACGTAGAAGGGTCAATAGCAGACCTGGGCTGGTATAAGAACTGGTGAACGTGAGGATAGGTCCATGAGGCCACACAGTCTAAGCAGACCAAGAAAAAGAAAACAGAGGAAAATAGAACATGACAGAGCTTGGAACAACAAACCTCAAACCCAACACCACAGCACAATGGGAGTCTCCGAAGGATGGTAGGTCACATCCAGGAGAATCAACAGAAAAACTAACAGCTAATTTGACTGAAGGGAAGTTATATTTTCAAAATTTAAAGGAAAAAAGATTGTATCCATGGACTGTATCTCCATTAAAAAAAAAAGAAGAAGAAGAAGAAAGAAAGCTGAGCATGGTGGCATATGCCTTTAATCCCAGTACCCAGGAGACAGAGGTAGGAGGATTGCCATGAGTTCAAGACCACCCTGAGACTACATAGTGAATTCCAGGCCAGTCTGAGCTACATAGTGAGACTCTGTATCAAGAAAACAAAATGAGCACAACAAATCCCAGAAAAAAAAAAAAAAAAACCCTGCAGGTAACTTATAAATAAAGTTAGCATAGCACTGACAACCACATAAAACCACAGTTATACATCTGTACTGATGGGCATCCAGTACATAAAGATGTAACCTATCACAACAACAAAGGTGGGAAAAAAGCTATCCAGATATAAGTACAAAGTGGTGGTGCACGCCTTTCATCCCAGCACTTGGAGGCAGAGGTAGGTGGATCTCCGTGAGTTTGAGGCCACCTTGAGACTACATAGTGAATTCCAGGTCAGCCTAGGCTAGAATGAGACTCTACCTCAAAAAACCAACCCCCGCCCTCAAAAAACCACAAAAACCCACCAAAACAAAAATAAAAACAAGCCGGGCGTGGTGGCGCATGCCTTTAATCTCAGCACTTGGGAGGCAGAGGTAGGAGAATTGCCGTGAGTCTGAGGCCACCCTAAGACTACAGAGTTAATTCCAGGTCAGCCTGGACCAGAGTGAAACCCTACCTCAAAAAACCAAAAAAAATTAAAAATTAAAAAATAAATAAATAAAAACAAAGTTCTATATAAGTAAAGCTAAGTTAGTATTAGTTCTTACTAGACTGTCATAAATTAAGATGTTACTTGTAATTTCAAAGTAACTACATAGAAAATAAATTTTTATTTTTTAAGATAGGGTCTCACTGTATAGCCCTACTTGTCTTGGCCTTCCAAATGCTGGGATTAAAGGCATGAGCCACCACAACCAGCTTTAATTTTTAAATATATAATAGAAGGGACTCAAAAGGAGGAAATTATCACAAAAGAAGGAAGTAAAAGGAGAAATGAAAAATGAAAAATATACAGCATATAGAAAACAAGTCAGCTGCATATGCCAATAGCTACCAGCCCAAAACATATTTTAACTAGGAATGGTGCCATAGACATAGAATCCAGCAGTCAGGAGGCTATAGGTAGGAGAATCTCGGGTTCAGGCCCAGTCTATGTTAGAGTTAGGTCATGCTGGGCTATAAAGAGAGAAAGAAGGAAAAGAGCGTAAAGAAAGAAAAAAGGGATAGTAGGAAAGAGGTAGAGAAGAAAAATGTTTTTTTTTTTTAAATGTGTATAAGCACATTATTTACCATGGTAACAAAAAATATATGGTAAGTCCTGTCCTGTAGGGAGTGAAGATCAGAGCTCACTGGATCTTGCAAAATAGGCAAGCAAGCAAACAAACAAAAACCCCAGCAGGTCTGGGTTCAGAGAGAGACTACATTTCAAGGACACCCACAGATGAGGGAGGCATCCTACATTCTCCTCTGGCTTCCACACATGGGATGGGTGTGTCTGTATACACATGCATACACTACAACACACACATTAATTAAGTCCCTCCAAAGTGACACAGAGTGAACAGATATAGTACATGTGCACTAAAATCAGTAAGAAAGACGAATAGCTAACTTACTGTAGTCACCTTCATGTTGCCTGGACAAACACCCAACCAGAAGCAGCTTACAGTCTTAAGAAGTTTCAGCCTGGCAGGGAAAGGATGGTACAGTGGAGGCTGTACATCACTTCTTGCCATAGCAGCTGGCAGAAAGCAGCAAGAGAGTGAGCTGAGCTCTGACAAGGGAAAACAGCTATAACACCCCAAAGCCTGCCCCCAGCAACACACCTCCTCCAGCAAGGGTCCACCTCCAAAATTTCTACTACCTGGAACCAAATATTCAAAACACAGGAGTCTATGGGAATCATTTGAGGCAAACCAGAATGTAAGTAGAAAAACAAGCAAAAACATTAGTTTAAAAAATATATATATTTGTGTTTTTAAGAGGAAATATAAATAATCTAAAATACACGAAATAAAATTCAATCTCGCCAGGCGTGGTGGCGCATGCCTTTAATCCCAGCACTTGGGAGGCAGAGGTAGGAGGACAGCCGTGAGTTTGAGGCCACCCTGAGACTACATAGTTAAAACCAGGTCAGCCTGGGCCAGAGTGAAACCCTACCTCAAAAAAAAACACACACACACAAAAATTCAATCTCATTAGTAATAAACCTTGTGAAAATTAAAATCATGATAATATAAAATTTCATTTCTTCCAGATTAATAAAAATTTTAAATCACTTAGTACCAACTATTAGCAAGACATTAAAGTAACTGAAATTCTTATTCAGAGCTAGGAGGGGTAGAAAAGACACTATCACTTAAAAACAATGAGTCGGGCTGGATAGATGGCTTAGTGGTTAAGCGCTTGCCTGTGAAGCCTAAGGACCCCAGTTCAAGGCTCGATTCTCCAGGACCCACATAAGCCAGATGCACATGGTGGCGCATGCATCTGGAGTTTGTTTGCAGTGGCTAGAGGCCCTGGCGTGCCCATTCTCTCTCTCTTTCTCCCTTTCTCTGTCTCTAATAAGTAAATAAATAAATTTAAAAAAACAGTGAGTATACCTAAGGAAACCAAATATGTTCCCATCATGAAATCCAAAAATATTACTGCTAGGTATAGAACCTAAAGTGGAAACTTTACATTTTTGTTTGTTTTTTGTCTTTTTCGAGGTAGGGTCCCACTCTAGCCCAGGCTGACTTGAAATTTACTAGATAGTCTCAGGGTGGCCTCAAACTCATGGTGATCCTCCTACCCCTCTGCCTCTCAAGTCCTGGGATTAAAGGTGTGTGCCACCATGCCTGGCTGAGATGTTTTCTTTGACTGCTACTCAATAATAAAAGTACATCATGGGCCGGAGAGAGAGCTCAGCAGTTAAAGTGCTTGCCTGAAAAGCCTGACAACTGGGGATCGATTCCCCAGTACCCATGTAAAGCCAGATACACAAAGTAGCACATACATCTAGAGCTTGTTTGCAGTGACTAGAGGCCCTGGCATGCCCATATTCATATTCTCTCTTTCTCCTTGCAAATAAAATTATATATATATATAATTTTTATTTATTTGACAGAGGAAGAGGGGGAGAGAGAGACAGAGAGAGAATGGGCACTCCAGAGCCTCCAGCCACTACAAACGAACTCCAGATGTGTGCGCCCCCTTGTGCATCTGGCTTACAAGGGTTCTGGGGAATTGAACTGGGGTCCTTTGGCTTTGCAGGCAAATGCCCTGACCATTAAGCCATCCCTCCAGCCCAATAAAATATATTTTTAAAAGCACATATTGGAAAAAGCCGGGCATGGTGGCACACGCCTTTAATCCCAGCACTCGGGAGGCAGAGGCAGGAGGATCGCCGTGAGTTCGAGGCCACCCTGAGACTACGTAGTGAATTCCAGGTCAGCCTGGGCTACAGGGGGACCCTACCTCGGAAAAAAAAAAAAAAGAAAGAAAGAAAGAAAGAAAAAATATAGTTCAAAAAAATACAGAGATGCAAAAAAATAAAAAAAAAAAATGAGATGCAATGTCAGTAATTCAGAGAAAGAACAGTTAATACCAGGAAGACTTCCGCTTTCTATTTCTTACTCATTAGGCCTTACAGGCTCATGGTTAAAAGTTCAACACCCAGGCTGGAGAGATGGCTTAATAAGGTGCTTGCCTGCGAAGCCTAAGGACCCAAGTTTGACTCCCCAAAACCCACATAAACCAGATGAACAAGGTGACTGCAGTGGCTCTCAGAGGCCCTGATGTAGCAATTCTCTCACTCTCATAAAAAAGTACAATGCCTGCTTCCCTTTCCCTATTCTGGTTCTTCTCTTCCTCTCTAAAGCTGCTGTTAAGCAAGAAGAGTAGTTTAGTTCTGTTTCTGCACACTCAGGGGAATCTCAAGAGCAGAGTCTTGTCTGTCCCCACAGGAGGTTATGTTGGCAGCACCAAAACAAAGGTGCCTGAAAACCTCTAAAAGGCGCTTCCAACTACACATCCAGCCAGCCAGGCAAGATGTGCCCACTGGTGCCATAGTGGCATGACTGCTATGTAACCCAAATCTGATTGGAGATCCACTTTATGGGAGGGAGTTCATGCTTGGTACTGAAAACCTAATCAAAAGCTTAAGGCTGGGAGGGTCATTAGCCCTAGGAAGAAACTACTACTGTTATTTGGCTAAATAGATATGTGGTGTCCATCAAATTGCCCTATAAATATTTTTATTTATGCCCAGTTTAGAGCTGTTCTCACCTTTGCTCAAAGAAGCTTCTTTTTTAAAAAATATTTTATTTATCTACTTGAGAGAGAGGAGAGAGAGAGAGAGAGAGGAAGAGGCAGTTAGAGAGAACGGGCATGAAAATGAATTCTAGACAGATGCGCCATCTTGTGCATCTGGCTTACGTGAGTACTGGAGAACCAAACCTGGGTCCTTAGGATTCACAGGCAAGTGCCTTAACCACTAAACCATCTCTCCAGCCCAAAGAAGCTTCTTTGTACAGATGGCAGTGACTACTAGGGAGACACACAACTCATCAAAGTTCTGAGAATAAGTGACTTTGGAGTGCTCAGCACTAAATGAGACATCTGTCATGTCCTCCAAGGCTCAGGGAACACTGCAGAAGAAAGGGTGAAAAGAATGTAAGAGCCAGAGAACAGGGAGAGGTTCTTTGAAAGGCTGACATGAAGTGGTCGTTGCACTTATGACCTCACAGCAGCTAATATTATCTGTACAAGACCTCCATCATGGATGATGGAGGAGGAAAAAAGCAGACTTGGGGTGGGGGCTGGAGAGATGGCTTAGTGGTTAAGGCACTTGCCTTTGAAGCCTAGGACTCAGGTACCCCAGTACCCATGTAAGCCAGATGCACAAAGTGGGGCATGCCTCTGAAGTTTGTTTGCAGTGGCTGGAGGCCCTGGGCACACCCATTTTCTGTCTCTTCCTCTCTCTTTCTCTTTCTCTCTCTCCCTCTCTCAAATACATAAACACACAAAAAAATTTTTAAGTAGATTTGGGGCTGCAGAGATGCCTTAATGGTTAAGGCACTTGCCTGTGAAGCCCAAGCATGTAGGTCCCAGCCCCTAACTTGATGTTAAGGGTATTCAGAACTTCACACAAAGAAAAGCTCAGGCCCAATAGCTTCCCTGGTGAATTCTATAAAACATTTAAAGACGAAGTAATATTCATTTTTCACAAACTCAAAAATTAGAAGAAACACTTTTCAATCCATCTTATGAGGCCACTATCACACAGGCAAATATATTACAAACAAGAAAACTACAGAAGGGCTGGAGAGATGGCTTAGCGGTTAAGGCCTTTGCCTGTAAAGCCAAAGGGTCCCAGTTAGATTCTCCAGGACCCACATAAGCCAGATGCACAAGGGGGCACATGCATCTGGAGTTTGATTGCAGTGGCTGCAGGCCCTGGCATGCCCAGTCTCTCTCTCTGCCTCTTTGTCTCTCTCTCTCAAATAAATAAATAGATAATAAAATATTTTTAAAAAGAAAGCTACAAGCCAGGCATGGTGGTGCACGCCTTTAATACCAGCACTCGGGAGGCAGAGATAGGAGGATCGCTGTGAGTTTGAGGCCACCCTGAGAATACAGAGTGAACTCCAGGTCAGCCTCAACTAGAGTGAGACCCTACCTCGAAAAACAAAAAAAACAAAACAAAACAAAAAAAGAAAGCTACAGAGCAATAATAGAAATATGAAATGTATAATATTTCCTATGGAATTTGGATGCACAAACCTCAAAAAATACTGCCAGACAGATTCCAACATGAAGAAAAGGACTATACCCAATGAGCAAGTAGGTTTTACCTATAGTACATAAGGGTTACCATAACATGCAAAAATCAATTGATGCAATATACCGTATTAGCAAAATAAAAGGCAAAAAGCACATAATCAGG
Source organism: Orientallactaga sibirica (assembly GCA_036365145.1). NCBI lineage: Eukaryota > Metazoa > Chordata > Mammalia > Rodentia > Dipodidae > Orientallactaga > Orientallactaga sibirica. The sequence goes on along the minus strand of JAEOAD010000048.1, from coordinate 10,536,332 downwards.
GCCTGGAGAGATGGCTTAGTGGTTAAGCACTTGTCTCTGAAGCCTAAGGACCCTGGTTCGAGGCTCAATTCCCCAGGAGCCACGTAAGTCAGATGCACAAGGTGGTGCATGCATCTGGAGTTCATGTGCAGTGGCTAGAGGCCCTGGCACACCCATTCTCTATCTATCTGCTTCTTTCTCTCTCTGTCGCTCTCAAATAAATTTTAAAAAAGCACATAATCACCTAAAGGAATGAGGAAAGGCACAGAAAAAAAGAAAGAAAGAAAGAAAGAAAGAAAGAAAGAAAGAAAGAAAGAAAGAAAGAAAGAAAGAGAGGGGCTGAAGAGATGGCTTGGTGGTTAAGGCATTTGCCTGTAAAGCCAAAGGATCCCAGTTCAGCTCTCCAGGACCCATGTAAGCCAGATGCACAAGGGGCTGCATGCATCTGGAGTTGGTTTTCAGTGGCTGGAGGCCCTGGCATGCCCATTCTCTCTCTCTTTCTCTCTTAAATAAATAAATAAAATATATTTTAAAAAATCAGACCAGGTGTGGTGGTGCATGCCTTTAATCCCAGCACTTGGGAGGCAGAGGTAAGAGGATCAAGGCCACCCTGAGACTACATAGTGAATTCCAGGTCAGCCTAGACTAAAGTGAAATCCTACCTTGAAAAAAAAAAATCAGGTGTTTTATGGCCAAAACCTGTAATAAACTAAGACTAAAAAGACAATATTGCATTGCAAATACCTACATTGTACATGAAGATAAATATCATAAAATATAAAATATAAAAATATATAAAATTATATAAAATTATATAAATTATATAAAAATATAAAATCTTAGGTTGCTCAAGAACTGTTTAAACTTAAATTAATACAAATAAAGTGCTCAAATGTCACGTTTTCACATAAGACCCGTGTTGATGCCCTTGTTTGAATACAGCCGCTAATAGTCCCTCTTCTCCCCTCTGTACACAGACCTGTACCCTGGGCCAGACACTTCTTCTGGCCCTCCTTCTTCCACATTAGTGTTCTTGTGTCTGCGTAGTACCTTCTAACACACCATGACTTACCAGTCTTCTTCCACTGCTTGTGAACTGTGTCTCCTTTTCTCCCAGCTGCCTCTGCATACTTAGGATAGAGTGCTTCTGACGAAATAGGTGCTAATGAATGAATTCTAATTTACCACTAAGTGAGCAGTGGAAGCTGTTGCTTTTATGTACTTACAGCCCTCATAATTAGGCAGAAATCTTACGCTTAGTTTTGGAATTAGAGTACATTGTCACTTTCTACCCCACTTAAAGCAGAATACTTTCTCCAGTCACTTTAGTTGAGACCAATGAATGACCAAAGACTGAGGCATTTACTCCTAAGACAGTGGCTCACAAATGAAGAAATAGACCTGGGGGTGGGGAGGGGGTAGTATCAGATTTGGCTGGGAAAGAAAAGCAAAATATTTCCTGTTGCTGCTGCTATTATTTTGGATGTCAAAAGACTTTCCCATCAATTACCACCATTGTTCACTGTACTTACATGCATGCATTAAGTATGTTATCTCATTCAATCTTCACTAGTAGCAAATTCAAGTAGTTGTACCAAGCAGGTAGGACTTAGAAGTCTGGCAATAAAGTTTGCATTCTTAAACACTATCAATACCAAGCACCCTTACTCATCACGATCAAGATGAGTTACAATGAAATTACATTATCGTTATCACCAGATTCACTTTGCTCCCACTATTCTAAATGGAGACCAAATATGAAAGGGGTAAACAATTTCTGCAGATAAGAATAACTTCTAGTAATTAGATAAGAATAACTTCCACGGCTGGAGAAAAGGCTAAGTGGTTAAGGTGCTTTCCTGTGAAGCTTAATGACCCAGGTTCAATTCCCCAGTACCCACATAAAGCCAGATGCACAAATTGGTGCATGCAACTGGAGTTCATTTGCAGGCCAGCATGCTTTGCAAACAAGCACCTTTAAACACTAAGCCATCCCCTCAGCATAAAAGTCCTTTTTATTCCTTATTTCCCTCATATTCTACTTTGCAGATAAGGTTAACAGTTTGGTATGGATCCCTTTGGGGAATAAATAAACACATATATGAATATGTTTACCCATTAATCAAGTCTTTAGGTTCTGGTGCTAGTTGTTTTATTTCCCACAGCACAAATATGGGAACAGTCACCTTGTAGTCACTTCAATAAAAAACAACTTTGGAACATAACAAAAATCTCTAAGAAGTTTCTGACTTGCTGAAGTAGATATCCTCCCCTTTCAGTTCCCTCTTTTGAGGCAGTTAGCATTTTTTGTACAAAAATAAAATGAACTTAGCTTAATGGTTTCCCCATCCTAAGTTATTTCACCATAGCATGTGGTAGTAGTGAAAGTTGGGCCACTTCCATAAAGAATAAAAAATTAGATGTGGCAACTTAAAAATATTTAAGAGGGCTTGAGAGATGGCTTAGCGCTTAAGGCGCATGCCTATGAAGCCTAAGAACGCTCATTCGATTCTCCAGGTCCCACATTTACCCAGACGCAAAAGTGATGCAAGCGCGTGATGTCACACATGCGCACAAGGGGGCGCACACATCTGGAATTTGTTCAAAGCAACTGAGACGCTGCTGGTGCGCCCATTCTCTATCTGTCTCTCTCTCACTCTCAAATTAATAAAAATATTTGAAGATAGGAAAACACTGCAAAATGCAAAAGGAAAGCTCAAAAAACAACATGAAGTTGCATGAAATACAGCCAGAAAGTAGCTCCTACATCCTGAAAGTAACTTAACAGAAGCCTTTATAGCACAGTAATGATCACAAGTTTAATGAGAGCACACAGGAGGCAGAGAATGCTATGTACATTTACTAAAAACACCAGCAAATACTAGTTATTTCCATCCACTATACTTGCTGTCTATGACCAAGTCATAAATTATTTTGTTTGTTTGTTTTTTTTTAAGGTAGGGTCTCACCCTAGTCCAGGCTGACCTGGAATTCACTGTGTAGTCTCTGGATGGCCTCAAACTCATGGCAATCCTCCTACCTCTCTGCCTCCCAAGTGCTGGGATTAACATCACCACACCTGGCATTTGTTTTTGAGATAGTCTCATGTGGCCCAAGCTGGCCTTGAACTTGTTACGTGGCAGAGGATGACCTCAAACTCCTTGTCTTCCTACTTCCACCTCTTAAGTGCTGGGATTACAGGCCTGGGCTATTTTCTTTTCCTCAACAATTGGACTGAACCTAGGCCTTCGTGCATTCTAGGTAAGCATTTTACAATTGAGCTATAGCCCCAGCTAGTTGAAAAATTTATTAAAACAACAGATGTGACACTTATCAAACATACTGAGACTTTGACTTAATGCCTGTTACTAATGGGATTCACCATGAAATTTGTGATATGAAAGGGTCTTAATATCCTTTTCAGACATAAATGAAGCAATTCACATGGATGCATTTTCACTTTAAGACTGACTTTGGATTTCAAAAACAGATATTTGCTATGTAGGAAAATGATATTTTAAAAAGTTGGGTGTTTGGAATGGTTAATATATCCTGGAAGCACTCAGTCTTAGAGGAGGTAGGATGCTGCTTCTATGAGCTCATGTACAGCTCTCACAGACCTTATTTCAGACTATGACTAGTCCATCAAAGGCACTGTTAGCTAGGCATGGTGGCCCATGTCTACAGTCCCAACTTCTAGGGAGCCTGAGGCAGGAGAGGTGAATTGAAAAAGAGTCTGGATTACCTAGCAAGACCCCGTCTCAAAAGAAAGAAAGAAAGAAAGAAAGAAAGAAAGGAAGGAAGGAAGGAAGGAAGGAAGGAAAGAAAAAGAAAAGTACCATGGGTTATTATCTATAATTATGGAAGGTGTCAATAAAAAAGTAAATTTAGGGGCTGGAGAGGTGGCTTAGTGGTTAAGGCGTTTGTCTGCAAAGCCAAAGGACCCAGGTTTGACTCCCCAGGACCCACATAAGACAGATGCACAAAGGGGTGCATGCATCTGGAATTCATCTGCAGTGCCTGGAAGCCTTCGTGCGCCTATTCTCTTTTCTCTCTACCTGCCTATTTCTGTATCTCTCTCTCAAATAAATAAATAAATAAATAAATAAATAAATAAATAAATAAATAAAAATTTAAGTAAATTTAATTAAAAAAATGAAGGGCTGGAGGGATGGCTTAGTGGTTAAGGCATTTGCCTGCAAAGCCTAAGGACCCAGGTTTGATTTCCCAGGACCCATGTTAGCCAGATGCACAAGGTGGTGCATGTGCCTGGAGTTTGTCTGCAGTGTCTGGAGGCCCTGGAGCACCCACTCTCTCTTTCTCTCTGTCAAATAAATAAATAAATAATTTTTTTAAAAGTGGTGGGATATAGCTCAGTGGTAGAGTGCTTATTTAGTGTGCTTAAAGCACAGAGTTCAAGTCCCAATACAAAAGGCATTGTTAATCATTTTAAATAACTAGAAGTTATTTTTTTTACTTATTTCAGAGAAGGCAGAGAGAGAAAGAGAGAGAGAGAAAGACAGAGAATGTGTATACTAGGACCTCCAGCCATTGCAAATGAACTCGACATGTCACCTTGTGCATCAGCCTTACATGAGGACTAGGGAATCAAATCTGGGTCCTTAGGCTTTGTAGGAAAGTGCTTTAATCACCGAGCCATTTCTCCAGCCCTAAAATACTTTTTTTTAAAAAAAAGATTTTTAGGGCTGGAGAGATGGCTTAGCGGCTAAGGCTCCTGCCTCCTAAGCCTAAGAATGCTGGTTCCAATCTCCAGGTCTCATGTTTAGCCATATCCCTTGCCGCACTTGTCCACAAGGGGGCGCACACATCTGGATTTCGTTCACAGCAGCTGAGAGACTGCTGGCACGCCCATCTCTGCCTCTCTCTCTCTCTCTCTCTCTCTCTCCAAAAATAAATAAAAAATAATAAAGAAAATTTAAAAAAAGACTTTTAGTTTTGCTCCACCCCTTCCATATTATTTGTTAGATTACTTGTATGTATAACTCCTATGTAGGCTTGTGTGGAATGTTTTCCATGCTCTGCTCTTGGGATTCTCATCACCCACAGCTGTGTACCTGGTGATGACAACACTGCTTGGAAGGAGCATCTCTCACTGTGAAAGCTGCTCAGCATACTGGTCACCTTTTCCTTCTCCTTCATAGCATCATCTTAAGCCACACTTCAGATTCATGATTACTTCTTGACCTTCCTGCCTCCACCTCTTCAGCAATTTCCTACTGGCATGCACCACCACAACTAGCATACTTTAGGGACTGGAGAGATGGCTTAGTGGTTAAGGTACTTGCCAGCAAAGCCAAAGGACCTAGGCTTGATTCACCTGCACCCTTATAAAGACAGATGCACAAGGTGGCACATGCAGTTGGAATTTATTTGCTGTGGTTAGATGACCTGGCACACCCATTCTCTCTTTCTCCTTCTTTCTCTTTCTCTCAAATAACATGGGTCCTTTGGCTTTTCAGGCAAATGCCTCGACCACTAAGCCATCTCTCCAGCCCTAAAAAAAAATTTTTTTGAGGCAGTCTCACTGCAGCCCAGGATGGCCTTGACCATATGGCCATCCTCCTACCTCAGCCTCTTAGAGTGCTAGGATTATAGGCATGAATCATCATGCCCAGCAAGAATAAGCAATCTAATAGTCATTTTATGCCTGTTGAATTTAATAAAATGTTTGGCTTGCATTTTATTTTGTTTGAGGTATAGGGCTCACTCTATTGCAGGCTGACCTAGAATTCATTATGTAGTCTCAGAGTGGCCTTGAACTCCCAGCGATCCTCCTACCTCTTGTCTCCCAAGTGCTGGGAATAAAGGCGTACTCCACCATGCCCAGCTTCCCTCATGACTTTTTAAAGGAATATTTTTACTTCTTTGTAAAGGAGAGAGGTGGGGGAGGGAGAGACACAACAGGGTTTCTTGCCACTGCAGAGGAACTCCAGATGCATACATCACTTTGTACATTTGGGTTTATGTGGATACTGGGGAACCCAGGCTGGAAGGTTTTGCAAGCAAGAGCTTTTAACTACTAAGCCATCTCCCCAGCCCTCATGATTTTAATGTTAACTAACAACTGGCTACACATGGTGGTGCACGCCTTTAATTCCAGTACTTGGGAGGCAGAGAGAGACAAGAGGACTGCTGTGAGTTTGAGGCCAGCCTGAAAGTACACAGTGAATTTCAGGTCAGCCTTGGCTAGACCAAGACCCTTCCTTAAAACAAAACAAAACCTAACACCTCAAGGTCCCATCTCCAAATACCACTAACAAACGAATTTTGGGTGGTTTCTATCATAAAAAACTTTTGGAAGGCATATTTAATCCATAGCAGGCTACTGCAACAAAATACCACAGGCTGGGTGGCTTAAACAACAAAAAATAATTTTTCTCACACTGCTGCCAGCTGACGTCCAAGATTAAGATATAAGTAAGGTGATTTCTTCCAAATGCCCTTTTTTTTTTTTTTTTTTTTTTTTTAGTTTTTTTTCGAGGTAGGGTCTCACTCTGATCCAGGCTGACCTGGAATTAACTATGTAATCTCAGGGTGGCCTCGAACTCTCAGCGATCCTCCTACCGCTGCCTCCCGAGTCCAAATGCCCTCTTTTTTTTTTTTTTTTTTGGTTTTGGCTCCAAATGCCCTCTTAATGGCTTGTAAACGGTCATCTTCCTCCAATGTTATCACATGGTCACTCCTTTGTAAGTCTTTGACTTAACTGCCTCTTCTTATAAACAAAAAAGAATGCCCTCTTAATGGCTTGTAAACGGTCATCTTCCTCCAATGTTAACATGAAAGAAAGTCTTTGAAACTGATAAACAAAGAAAGAAAGAAAGAAAGAAAGAAAGAAAGAAAGAAAGAAAGAAAGAAAGAAAGAAAGGGAAAGAGAAAAAACTAAAAAGAAAAAGAAAGAGGGCTGGAAAAATGGCTATGGCTTAGCAATTAAGGCATTTGCCTGTGAAGCCTAAGGACCCCGGTTCAATTACCCAGGACCCACATAAGCCAGATGCACAAGGGGGCACAAGCATCTGAACTTCATTTGCAGTGGCTAGAGGCTCTGGTGTGCCCATTCTCTCTTTCTACCTGACTCTTTCTCTTTCAAATAAATAAATAAATAAATTTTAAAAAGAATGAAAACACGAAAAAAAAAAAAAAAAAAAAAAACAGCCTGATGTGGTGGTGCACACCTTTAATCCCAGTATTGTGGAGGCAGAGGTAGGAGGATTGCTGTGAGTTCCAGGTGGGCCTGAGCTAGTGATATCCTACCTCAAAATCAGCCCTCCTCCCACAAAAAACCTGCAGCCTCATTTTATCTTAACACTATCTCCAAAGATAGGAAAATTCCTAGAACTAGAGGTTATGACTTCAATATATGCACTCAGAAGGTCACAATTCAGCCCATATCAAGTTAAAACAACTTGTATTCACTTATATGAATATTCAACAACCCTTTTCCAGCCACTAAGCTAGATGATGAACATACAATGGTGAGCAAAACAGGTACAACAACCTTTGACTCACAGAGCTTAAAAATGGGAGAGGAGCTGGGCATGGTGGCGCACGCCTTTAATCCCAGCACTCAGGAGGCAGAGGTAGGACAGTGAGTTCAAGGCCACCCTAAGACTACAGTGTGAATTCCAGGTCAGCCTGAGCTAGAGTGACACCCTACCTGGAAAAAATAATAAATAAATAAATAAATAAATAAATAAATAAATAAATGGAGTCATAAATAAATCAATTCTGTTATATGCAAAAAGATAAAGATACCTTGAAGAACCCAAACCTGAAGGAAAGGTATGGAAGAGGAGGGTGCAGACATTTCAGGAAAGAAAGGAAAAGAGTAATAAGACATACGGGTGATAGGGAAGGAGGGTGGCATCAATGTAGCATCTTCATTGTCACATATGGTAATGAGTCTTTGTCCAAAGGCAAATGGTAAGAAACTGAAAGGTATTAAGCATGATCATATTTTTATTTTGAAAAGACCACTATCCAGATCCTTTTATGAAAATCTGTGGAATGTTGGCAGTTTAAAAAAATAGATTAAGCGGGGCGTGGTGGTGCATGCCTTTAATTCCAGCACTCGGGGCAGAGGTAGGAGGATCACCGTGAGTTTGAGGCCACCCTGAGACTACAGAGTGAATTCCAGGTCAGCCTGGGCTAGAGTGAGACCCTACCTTGAAAAACAAAACAAAACAAAAAATAGATTAAGGGTTGCAGACATGGCTTAGTGGTTAAAGCACTTGCCTGCAAAGCCTAAGGACCCATGTTCTACTCTCCAGATCCATGTAAGCCAGACCCACAAGGTAACACAAATGCACAAGGTCACACATGCACACAAGATGGTGCACACACCTGGAGTCTGACTGGAGTGGCTGGAGGCTCTCGCATGCCAACTCTCATTCTCTCATAAAAAAATACAAAAAAATTGATTAATTCACAGAACCCATTTGATGGATGATATGAGAAGGGAAAGATGGTATCAAAGAAGACCTCTAAGTTTTTAGCTTGCAAAAACAGTTGGAAGGTAAATCCATACACTATTCCAGAAATTCCTGGAAACCCAGATTTAGACAGATCACAGTAGCTATTCAATACTCAAAGAGGAAAATGTCAGATAGGAATTAAGTACACAGACTAGAATCCAAAGGATAGGTCTAAGAAGAAAATATGTTTAGCGGTCAATACTGTTTACAAATAAAACCATAGGCCAGTAGTTAATGAGCTCTTGAAATATTATATGTACTGGTTCAGATTTTTGTGTATACATCTATGGACAAAATAAACAAGTTCTCAAGAACCTTACATTCTATTCTAGCTCATGAAAAATACCAACAAATTAATTTAAGATACTAGCGTTAGGCCAGGAGTGGTGGTATATGCCTTCAATCTCAGCACTGGGGAGGCAGAGGTAGGAGGATCACTGTGAGTCTGAGGTCAGCCTGGGACTACAGAGTGAGTTCCAGGTCAGTCTGGGCTAGAGACCTACCTTGAAAAAAAACAAAACAAAATGCTAGTGTTACAATGACAACAGGATAATGTAAGATAAATAAGGGTGGGGCTACTTTACTCTGGACTGGAAGTGAGAGATGTCTCCTGGGGAGGTGACATTTCAGATGAGCCCTGCACAGTGAGAAAGCTGTAGGTATAGACCAGAGAGAAAATTGCTAGTGCTTACTTACTTCAAACACAAGCTGAGCTGAACATGTCTGAAGAACACACACAACAAAGAAAGAAAAAAATATCAATATAGATGGACCGTAATAAATAAAAAGTAGTACAAGATAGGGTTTGAAATGAACCAGGCACCTAAGTGCAAACCATCTTCTACCTGTAGCAAAGACGTTCTCCTGCAACAGAAAATGAACTTCCTAAATGTCTCTAAGGATTGCTTCTGATTTAACCTGATGTATAAGCGAAAATGACGTGCACTGCCAAGAAATGTGAAGTTTTCAGCCTCCAGCTATCATCTTATTTTATGAGAACTGGTCTGGAGAGATGGCTTGGTGGATAAGGCACTTGCCTGAAAAGCTTACCCACCTAGGTTCAATGCCCTAATACTCACGTAAAGCCAGATGCACAAAGTGGTGCATGTGTCTGGAGTTCATATGTAGTGGCTGGAGGCCCTGGTGCACCCATTTTCTGTCTCTCTTCTCTCTCTGCTCACAAATACATAAATAAAAATATTTAATTTATAAGAATAAAACCAAGAGGAAGAGATGCCAGCAGATCATGTCAGTTAAGAAACTTTCCCAGGTTTTCAGATTGCTCCAGAGCTGCTGAACAATTAAAGAATACTCCATGAAGCCAGTATTCCCTGGAACAGGTGTCTGTAAAGCAGCTAGAGAAGCTGTTCAGTGTTTTACAAGGATGGAGCTTGGAAGAAACGATGGAAAAAGTCTGATGGGTAACCACTACTGATCCCAAGGGAGACCTGAACAAACTAGATGACAAGGAGCTTGCCAAAAGGAAGAGCATCATGGATGAACTTTTTGACAAAAATCAGAAGGTTGATCCAAATTTTGTTTGGACATTGATTGAGTTCCCACAGGATGGACAACTGGAGTCCTGTGGCTGGGACACAGAGTCAACTGATAAATTCTGATACCTAACAACTTATTGGCTAGCAGAATATCCATGTTTCTACAAATAATGTAGATTTGTTGTAGAAACATTTTTTACTAAATGTATATATATTGGGACATAAAACCAGTAATTTTTACATCTAGTATGTAGGCTGTGGTGGTGTTCTGAATGCTAGGTCCCCTGCTGACAGCAATCTGGGAATTAAAGTTTCCTGGAGACAGTGTATTGTTAGGGGCAGGCTTACGGGTTTTAAAGCCAGCTTCCCCTTGCCAGTGTTTGGCACACTTTCCTGTTGCTGTTGTCCACTTGATGTTGACCAAGAGGTGATGTCCACCCTCTGCTCATGCCATCATTTTACCCTGCCATCTTGGAATTTCCCCTTGAGTCTGTAAGCCAAAATAAATCCCCTTTCCCCCACAAGCTGCACTTCGTCAGGTGTTTTCAGTGAGCAATGTGAACCTGACTGCAACAGTAAAGTTGGTGTTGAGAAATACTGTCACTGCTGCTAGAAACCTGACTTGCTTTTGGCCTTTTGGAACTGCTTTGCAGGAGGAATGTGGACGAATTTGAAATCTTGGCCTAACAGATGCCTTGCAGTGCTGTAAGTACAGTTTGATGGACTATTCTGGTCAGAGTTGAAAGATCTGAATGCAGGAAGAACTATGGACTGGGAGGTTTGGCTTATGAGGGTGAGAAAGAGCTTTGCCTGGACTGGGCTAAAAGCAATTTGTGTGAGAGGCTTGCTGTTATGACCATTTCCTGAGAACTTGTGCAGGGTTGCAGTGCATAGAAATGGACTGGTGTGAGCAAAGGGATATGGCACAGAAAAAAATGAAATTTTGGGCAGAAACTGTTGCCTGTTCAGCTACAATTGTATGAGATTACAACCACTGAGATTAGCCAGCTGACCTGCACTGGGTGTTTTGAAGAGGCATGAATGCTGAAGGAGTATCTGGTTCTTCAAAGTCTGCTTTATTCCTTCCCAGATTAACAAACTGACAGCCCACCTGGTATTATGGAGTATAACAAATGCAGAGGTCTTTGAATTTGCAACATGGTTTTATATTTTGGAAATGGCCATGGAGTGTGTGAAAGGCTTGTTGGTTTACCTTTGTAGAAACCCTATGGAGCCATGAGGATGAACTGTGGGTTGCAGTGGAGACCCAGAGGAGATGCCAGGACTATGAGATGGCTGCCAAGGAGAGCTGACGGCACTGGCATGAGATGAAGTTTTCCTGGGACTGTGAGTAGCCTAACTGAGGGGCGGAATTGGAACTCCAGAGACTTGTCACTGACTAGAGTGGTTGGATTTGGAGCTGCAGACTTTGATGTCTGTCCTGTCTCAATCTTGTATTGGTTGAATATTTCTTTGCTATGCCCAATGCCATCTTTTGCAATGTGAATGTTTGTTCTGTGCCATTATGTGTTTGTTTTCTTTTCTTTTTTTTTTTTTTTTTCCTTTCCTTTTTTTTTTTTGGTACTATGGCTCAGTTAAAAGATCTTGGACTATGGGAATGTTTGAATATCATTAGGATTGATTAAAGGCTATGAGCACTTTTAAAGTTGGATGAATGCATTACATTTTACGTCATGGATGGTTACCAGTTTATGGGGGCCAAGGGTGGAATGTGGTGGTTTGATTCAGGTGTCCCCCATAAACTCAGGTGTTCTATGCTGGAGAGATGGCTTAGTGCTTAAGGTTCAACTCCCCAGGACCCACATAAGTCAGATGCACAAGGTGGCACATTGTGTCTAGAGTTCGTTTACAGTGCCTAGAAGCCCTGGCACACCCATTCTCTATCTCAAAAAATAATTTTAAAAACTTAGGTGTTCTAAATGCCAGGTTCCCTGCTCATGGCAATTTGGGAATTAACACCTCCTGGAGGCAGTGTACTATTGGGGGCAGGCTTATGGGTATTATCGCCAGCTCCCTCTTGCCAGTGTTTGGCACAATCTCCTGTTACTGTTGTCCACCTGATGTTGGCAAAGTGATGTCCACGCTCTGCTCATGCCATCATTTTCCCCTGCCATCAAGGAGCTTCCCCTCGAGTCTGTAAGTCAAAATAAACCTTTTTTACCCACAAGCTGATCTTGGTTGGGTGTTTTCTACCAGCAATGCAAACCTGACTGCAACATAGGCCTATGAGGAATACTGGGAAAATAACATAGGAATCTGCCTGTAAGGAGCTTGCAATCTAATCAAATATAACTTAAAAATTTGCAAAAAGAGTCAAGCATGGTGGTGCATGCCTTTAATCTCAGCACTTAGGAGGCAGAGGTAGAAGGATCACTGTGAGTTCAAGCCCAGCCTGAGATTACATAGTAAATTCTAGGTCAGCCTGAACTAGATGGAGACTCAACCTCAACAAACAAACAAACAAAAGAAAAAACCTTGTAAAAAGATAACAGTATTAAGCAGTTAACCTAAGGCCCCAGGATCAATTCCCCAGGACCCACATAAATCAGATGCACAAGGTGGCATATGCTTCTAGAGGTTGTTTGCAGTGGCTGAAGGACCCAGTGTGCCCATTCTCTTCCCCCCCCTAAATAAATAAATAAAGCTTACTGCTGAAAACTCCACATTCTTGGGCTAAAGGTCACTGAGAAATCAAGCTGGAGTTGAGCTGAAAAATTCCTCCCTGTAGACCAGCTAAAAGAAAACTTTAAAAAGCTAATAGCTGCAGAGGTAGGAGGATCACTGAGAGTTCGAGGCCACCCTGAAACCTAGGGTCAGCCTGGACCAGAGTGAAACCTACTAAACCAAAAAAAAAAAAAAAAAAAAAAAAAAAAAGAAGTCATCAGTATTGATTAAACAGTGGACACTACAAGCCTTAAGGTTGGCCAGCCAGTCCAAATGAGCCAACAGATGCAATAGTAGCATGTCTGTTATGGGAGAAATCAACAGCTCTCTAATTGGGCCAAAGGCCCGCTCCACAGGAGGGAATAGATGCCTGGTACTGAAAACCTAGACAAAAGCCTATAGCGGGGGTGCAGGGGGGAGGTCATGAGCCCTAGGGAATAATTCTTGCTGTTGTCTGGCTAAATACATTTATTATGCTCACCAAACTGCCCCGGAAGCACTTTTTTTTAATGTTCATACCCATATATTAATGCTACTCTCATTTTTGGTTAGAGAAGCTTCTCTTTTTAGATGATGGTGACCACTGGGGTAACTGAAAAGGCACCATAGTGCTGAGAAGAAGTGACAGAGGAGTTTTCAGCACTGAAGCATCTCTATCATACCTTCTAGGCTCAGGGTCCATTCATCGTGGAAGAGGTGGTAGAAAAAAATGTAAGAGCTAAAGGAAGGGTAGGACTGCTTACAATGCAATCTTCCAGACACAAAATGGCCTGGATATCTGTAACCTCACTATGCCTGGTACTATTTATATAAGAGCCTCATAATAGGATGAGAAGGGGCTGGAGAGATGACTTAGCAGTTAAGGCATTTGCCTGCAAAGCCGAAGGATCCCAGTTCAACCCCCCAGGACCCATGTAAGCCAGATGCACAAGGAGGCGCATGCATCTGGAATTCCTTTGCAGTGGGTGGAGGCCCTGGCAAGCCCATTCTCTCTTTCTCTCTCTCTCCCTCCCTCCCTCTCTCTTTTAAATAAATAAATAAATAAATAAATAAATAAATAAATAAATAAAAATTTTTTTTTTAAATGTTGAGGGCCGGGCGTGGTGGCGCATGCCTTTAATCCCAGCACTCGGGAGGCAGAGGTAGGAGGATTGCCGTGAGTTCGAGGCCACCCTGAGACTACATAGTTAATTCCAGGTCAGCCTGGGCCAGAGTGAGACCCTACCAAAAAAAAAAAAAATGTTGAGGGCTGGAAAGATATCCCAGTGGTTAAGACACTTTCCTGCGAAGCCTAAGGACCCAAGTTTGATTCCCCAGTACCCACGTAAGTCAGATGCACAAGGTGGCACATGCATTTGGAGTTCAACTACAGTGGCTGGAGGCCCTAGCACAACCAAATAAATGAAAGATTAGGACAACTATCTGGAATATTTTTCCCAGATTTATATGGGAATTCTTCTGCAAAATGTTAAAAACTAGAAATGACTTTAAAACACAGATAATCAAAGCTGCTACTTACTGTATTCTAACCCATCACTCTGCTCACTGGTATTCTAATACTTGTTGGTCACAATCATATCTAAAAAGACTCCAGGAAAAGTAAATGTGGAAGAAAAGGCTCTGGAATGACATAAGACACTCAAGCTAAATAGGCCAGCCTCCCAACTATAGGTGTGGACACTGTCTCCCCAGCAAGTATCAAATGTCAGATTCATGTACCAGTCCAGATTTTCTACACGATAAATTGCCCTATAAATCCTTTATAAATATCTATAAATCTATTCTGATTAATGTTTCTTTACTATCAAAAGGTTATTGAGGACTGGAGAGATGGCTTAGCGGTTAAGGCATTTGCCTGCAAAGCCAAAGGACCCAGGTTTGATTCCCCAGGACCCACGTAAGCCAGATGCACAAGGTGGAGCATGTGTTTGAAATTCATTTACAGTGGCTGAAGGCCCTAGTACAATCATTCTCTGTGTTTCTCTCCCTTCTCTCTCTCTCTTAAATAAACATTTTAAAAAATTCTAAAAAGTTATTGATTATTTCAGGGAGAAGACCAAGGCCTGTGTGTAATAGTTCATTTACTGGTTTCTGTAATAAACAAAGCTGCACAGACACAGTAGACTACCTCAAGAAACCAAAAAAAAAAACCCTCACTCTTGACATTTAAACAATATAGAACCCTACCCCCCGCCCCCAACAAACTACTTTTAGGAAATTAAGGAAAACCAAGTAGACCCAGTTCTTTAATTTTTAAAAGCCAACTAGAACATAAGACAAATAGGGGCTGGAGATACAGCTCAATTGGTAAAGTGCTTGCTTAGCCCAGGAAGCTGTGGGTTCTATCCCTAACACATAAATGGGGCATAGTGGTATGAACCTGTATTCACAGCTCTTAGGAGGTAGAGGTAGGAGGGTCAGAAGTTCAAGGTCATCATGGGCTACATGAGGAGTTCAAGGCTAACATGGGCTATATGAGACACTGCTTTTTTTTTTAAGGACAGATACTCAAAAGCATTCTTCATTGTATAATTAATTTTTTCCCTGATGGTGGCTCTTCCCTATAATGCTAGTATGTGGGAAGCTGAGGTACAAATTCAAGGCCCAATATAGGCTGTAGAATGAATTCCAGGTCAATTCAGACTAGACTGGTATTTTGACAAAAACAAAACAAAACAAAACAAAACAAAACAAAGCAAAGCAAAGCAAAACAAAACAAAACAAAACAAAACAAAACAAAACAAAACAAAACAAAACAAAACAAAACAACAAACACAACAATGCTGGGTGTGGTAGCACAGACCCTTAATCCCAGCACCCAGGAGGCAGAGGTAGGAGGGTGACTATGAGTGAGTTTGAGGCCACCCTGAGAATAAAACGAATTCCAGGTTAGCCTGGGTTAGAGTGAGACCCTACCTCAAAAAAAAAAAAAAAATAAATAAAATAAAATAAAATAAAAACCAAAGCAACAACAAAAAGTTCACTGTAGAGTAACTCAATGTTATTTATAAAGCAAACTTTAAGAAACTGCCTCTTTTCCCAATAAAAATTTTTTAAGGAGAAAATAAAACTCAACCCCTTTATTCTTTTGTTGTTGTTAGTGTTTTTGTTTTTTTTTTCCTGAGGTTGGGTCTCACTCTAGTCCAGGCTGACCTGGAATTCACTATGTAATCTCAGGGTGGCCCTGAACTCATGGCCCTCCTATCTTTCCCTCCAGAGTACTGGGATTAAAGGTGTGGACTACCACGTCTGGCTTGGTGGTGGTTTTTTGAGGTAGGGTCTCACTCTAGCCCAGGCTGACCTGGAATTCACTATATAGTCTCAGGGTGGCCTTGAACTAACTGGGATTCTACCTCTGCCTCCCAAGTGCTGGGATTAAAGGTATGTGCCACCATGCCTGGCTTCTTTCCTTCTTTAAGTTAAAAAAATTAAAACATCCTAGGGCTAGAGAGATGGCTCAGTGGTTAAAGGTGCTTGCTTGCAAAAACAAACCACCCAGGTCTGATTTCCCAGTACACACATAAAACCAGGTGCACAAAGCGGCACACACATCTGGAGTATATTTGTAGCAGCAGGAGGCCCTGATGTGCCCATATTCACACTCTTTCTGTATGCCTCTTTGTGACTCTCTCTTAAATAGATAAATAATAAAATATTTTGAAAAACAAATTTAAAAAACCTAAAAGGAAAACTGACATAATTTCCATGACATCTAGAGTACTAACACACTTCAAAAGTTCAGATAATAAGCAGATATAACTAAATAAGTCCATCTATAAATATTGATTGAAAATTAATCATAAACACCCAACTTATATAAGTTGATAATTTATTTATTGAATACTATACATTTCATGCGAATTAAAATAAGTAAATATTAATTTTATATCAAATTTATATCAAAGTACAACAGCATATATATAAAGAATGCAACTAAAAAGTAATCCCTAAAACAAAATTACCAGCTATATGAAAATATAAATTGTATAAAGCATTTAAACATTAAATGGTGTGTATCTATTTTTAATCTTGACTTTCAAAAACTGAATTCTAAATGGCATCTTACACATATCATTTAACTTTCATTGAAAACTCAACATATCTTCTAGTCCTGTAAATTAAAAGTACCATAAAATGTACTTAGTTCTTCAGTTCTATATTGAAAACAATGTAAATTCAAAAGAAAAGAGGACTATATGGTTTAAATATAAAACACTATATAATCTTACCTAGATTTGGATCCAGTTCTATCTCTTACTAGACAAATACTGGGTAAACTGCCTAACCTAAAAATTTGTTTCTTTTTCATAATACCCTGTAAAATTGTGAAAATTTAGAAACTGCAATAACCATACTTAAGATTATGCCTTAATATTGACAGACACCAAATTGATGTCAGTTGTTTAAATAAACATTAGTAAATTAAGGCTTATTGCCAAAAAATTCCCACTGTTTGCTTCATCAGCATTGCAGAGCATAAAGAACCACTTAAAAAAGTTTGACTCAACATAGCTTCAACGTTCCTTCAAAACCACTGAGCCAGTTGTCAGAACAGTGACTACTAGAATAGTCACTTCCAACTATAGTTTGTCACCTTGAAGTCTAGTGTCATGTCACTGCAACTTTTTTTTCTGAAATCTATACATCCAATTACTATGCCATCCACATTTATGAAAACCCCAGCAATGGATTTTTAAACACTTCCCTAAGTGTTCTCCTATCAAAATTCTAACCCATTGGTTAGGAAACTAATTGTTGAGCTGTGCCTGCAAACTTAACTTGATCCAAGTTTACACACAATGGGAGGAACACAGGAAGGAAAAAAGAAGTAACATCTAATTATATCACTTACCATCTCATCTTCATGTAAAATGTTACGAGGTTACAGGAAGATTGCTGAGCAAAAAGTGGACAGAGGAAACAAACAAAAAAAAGATGCACATGGGAAAAAACTATGAAAGAAAAAAAAATGAATTCTAAGACTAAGGGCAAAGATAAAGAGAAAAAACCTACCATCCTTTCTCAAGTTTTCTTCCATTCTGCTAGACTAAAAAAAACCCCAAAAGACTTCAGAACTATAATTGGAGATTTCAGGAAAACTGTATAAGGATTTCAACAATTACTAATAGCAGATGAACTAAACTCAATAGGAAAGTATAATTTAACATTTCTTATATGAAAGCAGATAAAGCTACAATAGCCCAAATAATCAAAATATTTCAATGAACTGTACTGAAGTTGAACATAATTTTGACTATGAATATACAGACTGTTCTTTTTCCTTAGTGAATAATATAGTTGAGAGGCAATCAATTTGGGAGCTCCTTTCAAAAGCTCTCAATCTTCCCTTTAGTTCACAAAAGTGGTTGAATTTAAAACAAACAAACAAAAACCCAGAAAGTATCAACTATTATATCAATGCCCTCACATAAAGCCTTCAGATCCTTGTCAGATAAGTATAATCTGTTCTGTGTGGCTGTATCTAGTTCTATGATTAAGGCCTACATTATGGCTATGTCCACGCTACATAAACTATTGATTCATACTTAATGCACCTTATAAATCACATGCTGAGAAGTGTAATATGCTACACAGTTGCTGCAATAATCATACTTGGAATAGTGGTAGGGTTATCAGAGAAGAAAATTGAAGGAAAAATATTAATTTCAAATATAAATATAAGTTACCAAAGCTTCCATGTAATGTCTAAAATACCAATTAAATATTCCAGTCCAAACTGGGCATGTTGGTGCTCACCTGTAATCAACAACACTTGGGACACGGAGGCAGGAGGATCAGGAGTTCAAGGTCATCCTCAGACACATATTAAGACTGGAGCCAATTGGGCTATGAGACCCGTCTCAAATAAAAAGAATTTCCAGGGACTAAAGAGATGGCTTAGCAGTTAAGGTATTTGCCTTTGAAGCCTAAGGACCTAGGTTCAATTCTTCAGTACCCACATAAGCCAGATACACTAGGTGGCACATGCGTCTGGAATTCATTTGCAGTGGTTGGAGGCCCTGGTGCACCCATTCTCTATCTGACTGCCTCTCTCTCTCAAATAAATAACTAAATAATTAAAAAAAAAAAAAAAAAAAACTTCCAAAGCTGGGGATGGTGAGGTGTGGTGGCACTCACTTTCTCTTTTTTTAATATTTTATTTTTATTTATTTATTAGAGAGATAAAGAGGCAGAGAGAGAGAGAAAAGGGAGAGAATAGGCACGCCAGGGCCTCTAGCCACTGCAAACAAACTCCAGATATATGTGCTACCATGTATATCTGGATTACGTGGGTACTGGGGAATTGTATCTAGGTCCTTTAATTTTGCAGGCAAGCATCTTAACCACTAAGCCATCTGTCCAGCCCAGCACATGCTTTTACGACTCTACCTCTTGTGTCCTACAGTGACAATATAGTAATTTCATAGAAGACATAGTCTGCATTAAACATTTACAGTACTCATTGTAATCTAAGACACTTTAACTATACCCATTCTTTCACAAATATAAAAAATTTAGCTGTAATCAATAACGTTTTAAGTTATTCTGAAATTTACGAAAACATACAAATGTGAAGATTTCTTAGGCATAAAATTCTTGAAAATTTGAATCAACTGAAATAATCTATCCTCCAGACACAAAATGGCCTGGATATCCATGACCTCACAGTGCTTGACACTACCTATGCAAGACCATTGTAACAGAAGGAAAAGATCATGACATCAAACTGAAAAGAGAGTCTCATTGAGAGGGGGATGGGAAATGATGGAGAGCGAAGTTTCAAAGAGGAAAGTGAGGGGAGGGAGGGAAGTACCATGGGATATTATGTACAATTAAAGAAGTTGTCAATAAATAAAATAAAATAAATAAATAAAAAAGAAATAATCTAAATACTGCTTTACAAAGTAAAATAGGAATAAAAAATGACAATTGGGCTGGAGAGATGGTTTAGTGGTTAATGCAGCTGTCTGCAAACCCTAATGATTTAGGTTCGGTTCCCCAGTACCATTTTTATATAAAGCCACATGCACAAAGTGGCAACTAAAATTTTTTTACTGTGCCTCTAAGGAATTATTCTATGTTGGACACAGTATAAAAACAATACTCAGCCCTTATCTGTTACTACATTCAAGTCAGAATACTACTTTAAACTTCAGTGGACTACAGGTAAACTCATCTGGTAAAGGCACTGCTTACTACATTAATAGCTATTCTTTAACTTTTTAGTTTTTAAGTTAATCAATTTGTGTGTGTATGTGTATGTAGATGAGATGTAAGGGGGTGCACCAGGGCCTCTTGTAAATAAACAGTAGATGCCTGCACCACTTTTTGCTCACATGGGATGCCTGGGAATTGAACTTAGGCTAGCAGGCTTCATAAGCAATTGCCTTTTAATTGCTGAGTCATATTGCCAATGCTATTTTTAGTTTTTTTCATCTGGATCCGGGCATGGTAGCTAACGCCTTAAATCCAGAACTCAGGAGGCAGAGGTAGGAGGATCAACCTGAGTTCAAGACCACTCTGAGATTACAGTGAATTTCAGGTCAGCCGGGGCTAGAGGGAAACCCTACCACAAAAATAAAGAAAGAAAGAAAGAACTCAATGTTCTGTATTAAAGATAAGACAACTTCAGACACCAAAATCAATGTCACTCCAATTATTTACAAATAAAATAGAAAAAAAAGGGGAGTGCTTGCCTGCAAAGCCAAAGGACCCAGATTTGACTCTCCAGGACCCACGTAAGCCAAACGTACATCATGGTGCATGAGTCTGGAGTTTGTTTGCAGTGCCTAAAGGCCCTGGTGTGCCAATTCTCTGCCTCTCTAATAAATAAATATATATATATTAAAAACATATTAAAATTGACAGAAAAATTAGAAATTTATTTATTTGAAAGGTAATCAGGGGCTAGAGAGATGGCTTAGTGGTTAAGGCACTTGCCTGTGAAGCCTAAGGAACAAGGTTCAATTCTCCAAGTCCAATGTTAGCCAGATGCACATTGTGGCATATGCATCTTGAGTTCATTTGCAGTGGCTAGAGGCCCTGGTGTGTCCATTCTCTCCCACCCCACCCCCCCATATCTAATAAATAACTAAATAAAACGATTAAAAAAAATTAAGCCCAGCATGGTGGCACATGCCTTTAATCCCAGCACTTGGGAGGCAGAAAGATCGCCATGAGTTCAAGGTCACCCTGAGACTACAGGGTGAATTCCAGGTCAGACTGTGACCCTACCTCAAAAAGCAAAAACAAAGCAAAACAAAACAAAACAAAAAAATAAACAGGGCTTGGGCTGGAGACATGGCTTGGCTTAAAGGTGTTTGCCTGTGAAGCCAAAGGAACGATTCCTCAGGACCCATGTAAGCCAGATGCACAAGGGGCACATGCATCTGGAGTTCGTTTGCAGTGGCTAGAGGCACTGGCATGCCCATTCTCTCTCTGTCTGTCTCTCTTCTAGCTTGCTCTCTCTGCTTGCAAATAAATAAATAAAATTTTTCCAAAAAATAAAGGGCTTGAGAGATGACTTAGTGGTTAAGGCACTTGCCTATGAAGCTTAAGGACTCATGTTCAACTCTCCAGGTGCACACAATGGGGCATACACATCTGGAGTTCAACTGTAGTGGCTGGAGGCCCTGATGCTGTGCCAATTCTCTCACTCTCTCACTTGCATTTAAAAAAAAAAAAAAAAAAAAAAAAAAAAGGCCAGTCCATTGGGCTTGCCTCAAAAAAAAAATTTTAAAAACGTAATCTTTATACTAAGCATACAAAAACAAAAATTAAAAAAACACCTTATTTGGGCTGGGGAAATGGCTTAGGGGTTAAGGCTTTTGCCTGCGAAGCCTAAGGACCTTGGTTTGATTCCCCAGGACCCATGTAAGCCAGATGCACAAGGAGGCTCATGTGTCTGGAGTTTGTTTGTAGTGGCTGGGGGCCCTGGCATGCCCATTCTCTCTTTTTCTCTGCCTCTTCCTATCTCTTAAATAAATGAAATTTAAAAAAATAAAAAAAATAAACACCCTGATTATAGCAATCTTACTGAACCAAACTAAAAGTTGTGTAGTATGTCTTTATTAAGTGATAACTATTGCCTACTTAATTCTTTGTTATGAAGACTAAATGAGTATGAAGTATAACAGCAAAGCCATTAAGATTATGTCTGAATAAAAGGAAAAAATATCTGCTTTTAGAACCTAATCAATGTCTTATAATATCTTTTATTCTATATTCATTCCTTCTTATTATTTGTTTAAAAAGTAGCCACTTATTGGGCACGGTGGCACACACCTTTAATCCCAGCACTCAGGAGGAAGAAGCAGGAGGATCGACAGGAGTTCAAAGCCACAGTGAGACTACGTAATGAATTCCAGGTCAGCCTGGGCAAGTGAGACCCGACCTCAAAAACAAGTGGGGGGAGCCGGGCGTGGTGCCACACGCCTTTAATCTCAGCACTCGGGAGGCAGAGGTAGGAGGATCACCATGAGTTCGAGGCCACCCTGAGAATACAGAGTGAATTCCAGGTCAACCTGGGCTAGAATGAGACCCTACCTCAAAAAAAAAAAAAAAAAAGTGGGGGCGCTGGGGAAATTGCCTAGTGGTTAAGGCGTTTGCCTGTGAAGCCAAAGGACCCCAGTTCGATTCCCCAGGACCCACGTAAGCCAGATGCACAAGGTGGCACGTGTCTGGAGTTGGTTTGCAGTGGCTAGAGGCCCTAGAGCGCCTCTCTGCCTCTTCCTCTCTCTCTCTCTCTCAAATAAATAAACAAACAACATATTTTTTTAAAAAAGTATCTACAATGCTTGGGAAAACTATTAAACATGTAACTCCGTGGGTAAAGTACTTGCTATGCAATCACGAGGAACTAAGTTCAGATCTGCAGAAACCAGGTAAAATGCCAAGTGTGGTGGTATGCACCTAATCTAAGGCCTGAGGAGGCTGAGATAGGAGGAACCCTAGGGTTTACTACCTTGTACAGCCAAGTTGGCAAGTTTTAGGTTCAGTGACAGGCCATGAATCAAAAATAGGTGGAGGGGCCGGGCGTGGTGGCGCACGCCTTTAATCCCAGCACTCGGGAGGCAGAGGTAGGAGGATCGCTGTGAGTTCAAGGCCACCCTGAGACTACATAGGTAATTCCAGGCCAGCCTGGGCCAAAGTGAGACCCTACCTCGAAAAAACCAAAAACAAAAAAAATAGGTGGAGGGATGGAGATATAGCTCAGCAGTTAAAGACACTGCTTACAAGCCGGGCATGGTGGCACACGCCTTTAATCCTAGCACTCGGGAGGCAGAGGTAGGAGGATCTCTGAGTTCAAGGCCATCCTGAGACTACACAGTGAATTTCAGGTCAGCCTGAGCTAAAAGACCCTAAAAAAAAAAAAAAAAAAAAAAAAAAAAAAAAAAAAAAAACACTACTTACAAAGCTGCCAGCCTAGGTTCAATTTCTCAGTACAAAATGAAAGCCAGATACACAAAGTATCTGGAGTTCACTTACAGTGGTAAAAAGACCTGACATGCCCATGCTTACTCTCTCTGCTCACAAATGAATTAAAAATAAAGAAAGGTGGAGAGCAACTGAGAATACCCAACACAGACCTCTGGCCTCTAGACATGTTACACACACATGCACAATCATTCACACACATGTGCCCAGCAATGTATGAACCTGCATAGGCACACCATATGCATGCATCTGCCAAAAAAAAGACTTTCAGAATGGTAATTGCCCTGGCTCAAAGTAATTTATAATTTAAGGCTGGAGAGATGACATAGTGGTTACGACACTTGCCTGCAAAGCCTACAACCCAAGTTCAATTCCCCAATACCCATGTAAAGCCAAATGCACAAAGTGACCCATGTATGTGGAGTTCATTCTGCAGTGGCTAGATGCCCTGGCGTGCCCATTTGCTTTCTCTTTCTGCTTGCAAATAAATAAATATTTTTTAAAAATTAAAAAAATAATTTATAATTTAAAAAAATTTAGAAATGACTAATGATCTCTGAATTATTCTTTAGTAGTCAGAAATACCAGGAGATAACACTGAATCTGTAATAAAACCTAGAAATTTATTTTAAACTTAGTATTTAATATGAATGTTTCTGCATAATTTGTTTCTCCCAAAGGCAAACTTATTTGTCAAAAATAATTAGATAATTGAGAGTTTATTAATCAAAAAAACTACAGACTTATAGTACTGTTATTTCTAAATGAAGTTTTGTAAAGATTCAATATATCTAACAGTTGCTCACCTGTCCCCAAGTTTAATTCTTTAGTATAATTTTTACATAATAATATACCAGGAAAAACCAAGTCAAATTAAAATTTTACTCTAGGCCAGGCATGGTGGCGCATGCATTTAATCCCAGCATTTGGGAGGCAGAGGTAGGAGGATCACCTTGAGTTCAAGGCCACCCTGAAACTACACAGCGAATTCCAGGTCAGCCTGGGCCAGAGTGAGACCCTACCTTGAAAAAAAAAATTACTCTATGGCTGGAGAGATAGATGGCTTAGCTGTTAAGGCCCTTGCAAAACAAAACAAAAACTCAAGGTCCTACAAAAAAAAAAAGGTGGCAAATATGTCTGGAGTTTGTATGCAGTGGCTAAAGACCCTGGCATGTCCATTCTCTGTCTCCCTCTCTCTGTCTCTAATAAATAAGTAAGAATACTTTAAGCTGGGTGTGGTGACGCACGCCTTTAATCCCAGCACTCGGGAGGCAGAGGTAGGAAGATTGCCACGAGTTCTAGGCCACCCTAAGACTACATAGCTAATTCCAGGTCAGCCTGGACCAGAGTGAGACCCTACCTCAAAAAACAAAACAAAACAAAAAACCAAAACAAACAAAAAAAAAACTTTAAAAATCTTTCTCTAAGCTGGGCGTGGTGGCGCATGTCTTTAATCCCAGCACTGGGGAGGCAGAGGTAGGAGGATCTACATAGTTAAGGCCACCCTGGACTCAGCCAGGTCAGCCTGGACCAGAGTGAGACCCTACCTCGCAAAAAAAAAAAAAAAAAAAAAAAAAAAAAATCTTTCTCTAAAATGGAAGATTACATGAAGATGTGTTTATGTATGTGTATATATACATATTCATGGCTATATACACTTACAAACATGTTAGTATATTCATTCCACAAATTTAGTTAAGATGAATAAACACATACAAATATACACATGCACTAAACAACATAAAGCAAGCCTGCATTCCTTCAAACATAAACAGCACTCAACAGAACATGTAAATAGAAATCATATTCTAATTTCACTACAGGCAATGTAAAAAAGGCCTTGTTAATAGTACTACACCTAGTTTTCAGTTTCATAATTTATACAGTAGCAAAAAGGGCTGGAGGAAGATTACAATTTTAAAAATAACATACAAATAAAGATTACATAATCTTAAAAAACTTCAGCTGAAGCTGGGCATGGTGGTGCATGCCTTTAATCCCAGCACTGCAAATTCAAGGCCACCCTGAGACTACATAGTGAATTCCAGGTCAGCCTGAGCTAGAGTGAGACCCTAACTTGAAAAACCAAAAAAAAAAAAAAAATCTTCAGCTGGGCACAGTGGTGCACGCCTTTAATCCCAGCACTTGGGAGGCACAGGTAGGAGGACTGCTGTGAGTTCAAGGCCACCTTAAGACTACATATGAAAACCAGGGCTAAAATCAAGATAAACTAAGTAAGTTTAAGAGTAAGAGCTAGTAAGAGCTCTGAAATATTAGGCATAACATATACGTTAACTTTTTAAAAAAATAATTTATTTATTTATTTGAGAGAGACAGAAATAGGCAGGTAGAGAGAGAGAGAGGGCATGCCAGGGGCTTCAGCCACTGCAAGCGAACTCCAGATGTGTGTGCCCCCCTTGTGCATCTGGCTTACGTGGCTCCTGGGGAGTTGAACCTGGGTCCTTTGGCTTTGCAGGCAAGTGCCTTAATGGCTAAGCCATCTCTCCAGCCCTAACTTTTAAAATTACATGGTCATTAGCTAGAATTTTCTTAGAAAAACAAAATAATGATTAAGGGATCATTTTGTATAAAACACTGGGAACAATGACAGTAAGAAGTACTACTGTTTCTTTCTTTCCTTACACTGCAAAGAGAAATGTTTAATTAACAGAATAGACTGAGCAAAGTGTGGCTTGATGGCAGGAATGAATTATAAGACTGAAATGAAGTGCATCTCAGGTTTTTACTCAGTGAAAAAAATATATTTAGCTCTACAAAAAGAATCAGAACTGGGTTGGAGAGATGAGTTGGTGCTTAAGGAGCTTGCCTGCGAAGCCTAAGGACCCAGTTTGATTCCCCAGAACTCATGTAAGCCAGATGCACAAGGTGGCACATGCATCTGGAGCTTGTTTGCAGTGGCTGAAGATCCTGGAGCACCTACCCTCCCCCCCCATCTCTTTCTCTGTCTCTCTAATAAGTAAACTACTGAAAAAGTTACTTTAAAAAAAAAAATCAAAGCCGGGCGTGGTGGCGCACGCCTAATCCCAGCACTAGGCAGAGGTAGGAGGATCGCTGTGAGTTCAAGGCCACCCTGAGAATTCCAGGTCAGCCTGGACCAGAGTGAGACCCTACCTTAAAAAAAAAAAAAAAAAAAAAAGGCTGGGTGTGGGGGTGCACACCTTTAATCCCAGCACTCCAAAGGCAGAGGTAGGAGGATCACTATGAGTTCGAGGCCACCCTGGGCTAGAGTGAACCCTATCTAAAAAACAAAACAAAGAAACAAAAAGGGCTGGAGAGATGGCTCAGCAGT
Source organism: Orientallactaga sibirica (assembly GCA_036365145.1). Classification (NCBI taxonomy): domain Eukaryota; kingdom Metazoa; phylum Chordata; class Mammalia; order Rodentia; family Dipodidae; genus Orientallactaga; species Orientallactaga sibirica. The sequence continues at coordinate 10,509,933 of JAEOAD010000048.1, read as the reverse complement.
TAAAGGCACCTGCCTGCTAAGTGTAAGAACACGTGTTCGATTCTCCAGGTCCCACATTTAGCCAGACACAAACAAGGGCGCAATGCTGGACTTGCCCACAAGGGGGGGGGCACACACATCTGGAGTTCGATCACAGTGGCTGAGAGGCAGCTGGTGTGTCCATTCTCTGTCTCTCTCTCTCTCTCTCTCTGACCCTCTCCAAAAAAAAAAAAAAAAACTAACAAAAAGGAAAAAATAACCAGAACGAAAAAAAAATAATAGTGTATATGGCAAATGTTCTTGAACTGTGCTCAGTAAATGTCCAAAATATCAATATATTTTTATGTCAGAATTGTAGTTTATTAAATTGAACAAAGTAAATTAAAGTATCAGAATCAAGCTGGCCGTGGTGGCACACGCCTTTAATCCCAGCACTTGGGAGGCAGAGGTAGGAGGATCACCATGAGTTTGAGGCCACCCTGAGAATACAGACTGAAGTCCAGGTCAGCCTGGGCTAGAGCGAGACCCTACCTTGAAAAACCATATATATATATATATATATATATATCAGAATCAGAGCTTTTTCTACCTACATAGTGACTTATCTTTATATCCCTTCCAGAACGCCGAAGTAGGTAGGTAAAAGAAGATGGCTTTAAAAGGATGATGAGGCTGGAGTGGTGGCACATGCCTTTAATCCCAGCACTGGAGAGGGAGAGGTGGGAGGATTGCTGTGAGTTAGAGGCCAGCCTAGAACTACAGAGTGAGTTCCAGGTCACTCTGGGCTAGACTGAGATTTTTTTTTTTTTTTTTTTTTTTGAGGTAGAATCTCACCACTCTGGTCCAGGCTGACCTGGAATTAACTTTGTAGTCTCAGGGTGGCCTCGAACTCACAGCAATCCTCCTACCTCTGCCTCCCAAGTGCTGGGATTAAAGGTGTGTGCCACTACACCCAGCTCTGAGATCTTATCTAAAGAAAACAAAACAAAAAACAAAAGTTGGGCCGGGCTGGCGAGTTCAATCCCACCCTGAGACAGAGGTAGGAGGATCGCTGAATTCAAGGTCAGCCTGGACCAGAGTGAAACCCAGGTCAGCCTGGACCAGAAAACCCAAAAAAAAAAAAAAAATAATAATAATAATAATAAAAAACAAAAGTTGGTAAAAGGATGATGAATATGTATACAACATGTGATGAATAAATATATATTACATATATACATATGTATATAATATGTATAGTATAAACTTGTCATTTACCTATTGTTTGAACAGTAACATGTTATTAATTAAAATAAGTACCATGCTAATTATGCCTTAGAAATAATTTTGTCACACAGATGAATTGGCTAAAACATAATGTACTTGTATACTGAATAAAAAGTCAGGGCTGGAGAGATGGTCTGGCGGTTAAGGCGCCTGCCTACTAAGCCTAAGTAAGATTCTCCAGGCCTCAAGTTTAGCTAGACATAAAGTGATGCAAGGGCACAATGCTGCACTTGCCCACAAGGGGGTGCACACGTCTGGAGTTCATTCACAGCGGCTGAGGCCGCTGGTGCACCCATCCTCTGTCTCTCCAAAAAAAAAGGAAAGAAAAGAAAAATAAGAAGAGACGAGAACAGAGAAAAGAAAAGAAAAAGAAATCAACTAAGATATTTGATAAACAGCCTGTATCTCTCATATATTTAAAGTAGTGGAGAAAAATACTCAAGTTCTATGAAAATTTAAAGTATGAACTATTAAAAAAGCTATTCAACATCATCTACAAAACAGATGAAAATTAGTTTAAAATTCAAATTTTCAAAAATCTTAATTTCTTTCATTCTACTATTCATGATAACCAGAGGTACTGCCACAAAAGATTATAAAAACATTTAAAATACAATTTCATATAATTTTTATTTGTACTTTAGAATTTAAACAACTTGCTGGGAACATCCTTTGTGAGGTCTTTAATTTGAACCTATTTAAAACTTCATGATAGGCTCACTAATTTTTTTAAAAGAGCAATCAATACGTTAGCTAAAAATAGCCAACTTAATGATTACTTGTGACACAGACTTGATTATGTGAGCCTAGAGAGCCTCCCCACCTCTGTGGCCCCGGTAGAGGAAGGGGTCTTTGTGAGTTTTTCTCTGTGGGTTCCACTGAGTTCATGACAATGGAGATGGACACATGGTACTCATAGCGATCCAGCATCTGAGCAATCTTCTTCCGAGACACACCGTGCTTATTCCTCCTACCAAAAAAATGAGATTCTCAGTCAGTATTTAGAAATCAATCTTTTATACCAACAGAACAGTCTAAACGATATTTATAAACAAACATCAAGATACACTTCATTTACTCTCATTTCATACAAAAGATTTATATTGGCTGTATTACAGTAAAGTGTTAATTGGTTATACCTTCTTCACATAGGAATTGATCACTGAAGGCAATGAGTATATCCCCCTTGCTAATAGCAAAATCAATGTTCAAAGTGATCCTATACTATAGTACTAGCTCAAAGCCACCCAAGGCCTTGACAAGAAAGAGATCTTGTCTCATTAGAGATAGCTCAGCAATTTAGATACTTGCTTGTAAAGACCAAAGTGTGGGTTAAATTCCTTCGTACCCACTTAATACAGTGTTATGTGCATCTGGTGTTTGCTTGCAGTAGCTGAAGGTCCTGGCACACACCTTCTCCCCTACCCCTTTACAAATAAACATACTTTTTGGAAAAAATGGCAAAAATTGAGTTAGGTGTATAGATCAGGTATATAGATTACTTTGCCTAGTGTGCTTGAGGTACTGAATTCAATTCCCAGCACCACAAAAAATTTAAATTAAAAAATTGGCATCAACATCATCTACAAAACAGATGGGAAGCAGAGATAGGTGGATTGCCATGAGTGCAAGGCCACCCTGGGACTACATAGTGAGTTCCAGGTCAGCCTGGGCTAAAGTGAGACCCTACCTTGAAAAACCAAAAAAAAAAAAAAAAAAAAAAAAAAAAAGTAATAGCCAGGCATGGTGGTGCACATCTTTAATCCCAGCACTTGGGAGGTAGAGGTAGAAGGGTCAGTGTGGGCTAAGGCGAGGCCCTACCTTGGGGAAAAAAAAGTGAGGACTAGAGATATGGCTTAGTGGTTAAGACACTTGCCTACAAAGCCAAAGGACCCAGGTTTGATTCCTCAGGACCCACATAAGCCAAATGCACAAGATGGTGCATGAGTCTGGAGCTCATTTCCACTGGTTGGAGGACCTGGCATGTCCATGCTCACCCCACATCCCCCATCCCCGCTTCTTTCTCTCTCTCAAATAAATAATAAAAATTAAAAAAAAAAATAGGGCTGGAGAGATGGCTTAATGGTTAAGGTGCTTGCCTGCAAAGCCTCAGGACCCAGGTTTGATTCTCCAGGTCCCACATAAGCCAGATGCACACGGTGGTGCATGTGTCTGGAATTCGTTTGCAGTGGCTAGAGGCCCTGGTGCACCCAATCTCTCTCACTCTCTCTCTCTCTCTCTCTCTCTCTGTCTCCAATAAATAATAAACAAACAAATAAATAAATAAATAAATCTGGAAAATAATTAAAAAAAAAAAGAAAAAATATTTAGTGGTGGTGCATGCCTTTAATCCCAGCATTTGGGAGGCAGAGGTAGGAGGATTGCTGTGAGTTCAAAGCCACCTGAGACTACATAGTGAGTTCCAGATCAGGCTGAGCTAGAGTAAGACCCTACCTTGGAAAAAAAAAAAAGTGAGATGGGAGTGATGATTGCACAATTGTGAATATACTAAAAAACTACTGAATTATATGCCTTAAATAGGTGAATTATAAGGTATGTGAATTATACTCAATAAAGCTGTTACCAAAAAGGGACTGATAGTTGAGAAAGAAAAGAGTGACAGTGAGGAGAAGTCATGATGTGAAGAGAAAAAGGCTATTGGACAACACAAATAGAAGAGCTAGGGTAAAAATAACACGTTCAATTGTCAAACCAAGTAAAATCTGCTAGGGGCGTTATCTCAGTGGTGGAGCACTTGACTAGCATGCATGAAGGAAGCCCTAGGTTTAATCTCCAATATGGGGAAAAATACAAAAGGTAAGTTTTCTGTTAACTCAGATGGCAGAAAATCTAACTAGATCTGTGCTCATATGACAAAATGACCTAGTCATTGAAATTATATCACACAGAATCTTAAACTGACTAGTAAGTAATCTTTCTTTCTTTCTTTCCTAGACTGTTTGTGAAAAAGGCTATGGTAATAGAACAAGGTACATACACAATATTGTCACCCTAAAATCCAGAATATTTGAATTCTAAGACATCAGTATAAGGAACTTGGGATGGGATTACTGACCTACCATAAAGCTGGAAAAGAAAGAGCAAGATGAAAACACAATGTTCAAAGGTGGGACCTAAAATGGGGAAATGAAGGTAGAAAGACAAGGAGAAGTGAACTAGCTAAAAACTACAGGGAACTTCTGATTTCCTCCGCCAGGTATCTCGCCACGTCTTCTCACAAGACTTTCAGAATCAAGCGATTCCTTGCCAAGAAACAAAAGCAAAACCATCCCATTCTGCAATGGATTGGGATGAAAACTGGTAACAAGATCAGGTACAACTCTAAGAGAAGACACTGGAGGAGAACCAAGCTGGGTCTGTAAGGATTTGCACAATCAACAACCGATTCTATGAAATGAAGCCAATAATGTCAGCACTGCAGAGGTTTCTGCATGTTAAATTGAAATCCTATTTTACTTTATCTACCTACATGGATGTGTTGGTCCACAAATAAATGTAAATCCTTTTGGAAAAAAAACACTACAGGTAAAAGTTCTAATGCTGTCCTCAGTTTCTTGGACCTACAATATGATTCAATTAACTGAAACAGGAATTCACACAATGAGAAGTATGTAACACATTTCGCAAAAAGTATTTAATAAATTTTGACAAAGAAAGGCTCTTCGAAAATCTTTAAGTCTATGTTCCTCTTAACAGGAAATAAAAGGTAGTAATTCCCATTCACAAGTATCAAAGATGACATGCAAAAGCTAGGAAAGAAACTGACCAAGTCAAGGAACATCAAAGAAAAAAAAGACAAAGATTCCATAAAAATTTGAGTGTCTTACTTTTCTAATTCTTCAGGATCAAATTTCCACCAAGTTTCAGGTTCATGAAACTCTACTCTGTATCCTTTTCCTATTGCCTACAAGAAAGAAAAGAAGACAAAAACCCAGAAAATAGTTCTTTACATTAAAAAAAAAAAGACAGATAAATATCATTTAGATACTACTCCTAAGTCTGCTCAACCAAGAAAAATGCTACTTAATAAAATAACATGGTTTAGAATATTAAAACTATTTAACTGGACAAATTCCAAGAAAAGAACAAGATGTCCGGGAAAAACTTAACAAGATGAGCATACTCAAATCACCATACGCTCCATTCCCAATTTTTCTTAAAACTAAGCAAACCAACAAACTTCTTCAGAAAAAAGGCAGTCATGCCATGCCACTCAGACAGTGCCCAATCTTGTCTGAGCTCATAAACTAAGTAGAGCCGGGCCTGGTTAGTACTTGGGTGGGAGAAAGCAAGGGGAAAACATTTTTATCATAAAGATCAAATTAAAAATTGGTAAGAATATTAAAAATTGGTAAGAAAACTCATATCTAATATTTACCATTTCCACATACGGTTTCATTTCCCAAGCTTGTGTATTAGTGTTGTCAATTATAACTGGAGATCTCCCCTGATTAATAGCCTGTTTTGCTGAAATAAAAGATATATACAAATAAAATTTAAATATTCATTATTAAGAAATACACATCTCTGAGCTGGGCGTGGTGGCGCACACCTTTAATCCCAGCACTTGGGAGGCAGAGGTAGGAGAATTGCCGTGAGTTCAAGGCCACCCTGAGACTACATAGTTAATTCCAGGTCAACTAGAGTGAGATCCTACCTTGAAAAAACAATATATATATATATATATATATATATGTTTAAAGCCAAACTATACCATTTCTCGAGTCACTGCCGTGAAAAACAAGAACTTCACTAAATTAAAAAGAAAACTATAGGGCTGGACAGCTGGCTTAGCAATTAGGGCACATGCCCATGAAGCCTAAAGACCCAGGTTTGATTCTCCAGGTCCCACATACATGGTGACACATACATCTGGAGTACATCTGCAGTGGTGTGCCCATTCTTACCCTCTTTCTCTCCCTTTCTCTGTCATTCATAAATAAATAAATAAATAAATAAATAAATAAATAAATAAATAAGAGATTTAAGCCGGGCATGGTGGCTCACGCCTTTAATCCCAGCACTCGGGAGGCAGAGGTAGGAGGACCACCATGAGTTCAAGGTCACCCTGAGACTACATAGTGAATTCTGGGTCAGTCTGAGCTAGAGTGAGACCCTACCTCAGAAACAAAAAACAAAAACCAACAACAACAACAACAACAACAAAATCTTAAAAATAAAAAAAAAGGCAGGTCAGCATGGGCTAGAGTGAGACCCTACCTCAAAAAGCCAAAAAAGTAAATAAATAAAAAGAAAACTATACATCAGGTGTTATCTATCTCTAGTCTGGATAACTGGTAAGTCTAGACCTTTATTTGTAGGAAATAAAGGCAATAAAGGAACAAATTATAATTGAATACAGACTGAGTACAAGGAATGAAAATTTACTGATGGAAATACTGGGGCTGGAAAAAATGGCTATATGGTTAAGGCATTTGCCTGTAAAGCCTAAGGATCCGAGTTTGATTCCCAAGTACGCATGTAAAGCCAGATTCACAAAGTGGTGCATGGATCCAGAGTTTATCTGCAGTGACAAGACGCCCTAGTGAGCCCATTCTCTCTGTCACGCCTTTACCTAGCACTTAAGAGGATCAGTAAGAGTCAGCCTGGGCTACAGCAAGATCCTACTTTGGAAAACCAAAAAAAGAAAGAAAAAAAAGAAATACTGTTAAAAGAATAACAATATATTGAAAGATAATAGTTAAATATGAACACACATAGATCAAAATATAGAGCTGAGAGGAAGATTCACTAAGAAATTACAGCTAGTCATCTTTAAATGGTAGGGATATGTACATTTTAGGTTTATATTTTCTACAATATACAAATGACACTTTCACTGTAAGGTTAATATAAAAGTATAAATAAGATGGGCGTGGTGGCACATGCCTTTAATCCCAGCACTCGGGAAGTAGAGATAGGAGGATTGCCATGAGTTCGAGGCCACCCTGAGACTACATAGTGAATTCCAGGTCAGCCTGAGCTAAAGTGAGATCCTACCTCTAAAAACCAAAATAAATTCTAAAAAAAAGGATAAATAAGCCGGGCATGGTAGCACATACTTTTAAATCCCAGCAATCTGGAGGCAGAGGTAGATGGATAGTTGTGAGTTCAAGGCCACCCTGAGCTAATAGTGAATTCCAGGTACGCCTGGGCTAGAGAGTGAACCCTACCTCAAAAGCACCAAAAAGGCTGGAGAGATGGTTTAGTGGTTAAGTGCTTGCCTATGAAGCCTAAGGACCCTGGTTCAAGGCTCAATTCCCAAGTACCCACATAAGCCAGATGCACAAGGTGGCTCATGCATCTGGAGTTCGTTTGCAGTGGCTGGCGGCACTGGTGTGCCCATTATCTCTCTCTCTGCCTCTTTCTCTCTGTCTGTCACTCTCAAATAAATACATAAAAATAAACAAAAAAATTATTTAAAAAAATTATAGGGCTTGAGAGGTGGTTTAGCGGTTAAGGCGCATGCCTGCGAAGCCTAAGGACCCCAGTTCAATTCTCCAGGTCCCATGTATGCCAGATGCACATGGTAGTGCATGCATCTGGAGTTCGTTTGCAGCAGCTAAAGGCCCTGGTGCAGCCGTTCTCACACACACTCTCTCTCTCCTTTTCTCTGTCTCAACTAAATAAATAAAATGAAAAAAGAGAAACTTTCATCTAAGAAAAATTATAAATACAAACTTCTACCCAGGCATGGTGGCACATGCCTTTAATCCCAGTTCTCAGGAAGCAGAGGTAGGAGGATCACTGTGAGTTCAAGGCCATCTTGAGATTACATAGTGAATTCCAAGTCAGCCTGGGCTAGAGCAAAATCCTACCTTGAAAAATCAAAATAAAACAAAAAACTTACAACCTTAGATATATCAGACAAGAAAATTGAGGACTGCTGATAAAAATTTTTAAGTTGATGCCAGGCATGGTAGCACACACCTTTAATCCCAGCACTTGGGAGGCCAAGGTAGGAGGATCACTGTGAGTTCAAGGCCAGTCTGAGCCTGCATAGTAAATTCCAGGTCAGCCTGGGCTTCAGCCAGACCCTACCTTGAAAAAACAAAAGAAAAAAAAAGGGGGGGGCGGGCTGGGAGGTAGATCAGCAGTTAAAGACACTTGCTTGCAAAGCCTGTGGGCTCTGGTTCAATTCCCCACCACTCATGTAAAGCAAATAAAAAAGTGGCACAAGGGCTGGAGAGATGGCTTAGCAGTTAAGCACTTGCCTGTGAAGCCTAAGGACCCCAGTTCAAGGCTCAATTCCTTAGGACCCACGGAAGCCAGATACACAAGGTGGCACATGCATCTGGAGTTTGTTTGCAGTGGCTGGAGGCCCTGGCGTGCCCATTCTCTATTTATTTGCCCCCCGCCCCCCCCCGTCACTCTCAAATAAATAAATAAACAAAATTTTTTTTTAAAGTGGCACAAGCGTTTGGTGCTCATTTGTAATGGCAAGAGACCATGACCTGACATGCTCCACCCCCATTCACACACAAATCCAGGTGCAAATAAATTGTTTTAAGGATATAAATGTAGGGGCTGGAGAAATGGCTTAGCAATTAAGGCGGTTGCCTGGGAAGCCAAAGGATCCCGGTTCGCTTCTCTAGGACCTACATAAACCACATGCACCTGGAGTTCGTTTGCAGCGGCTAGAGGCCCTGGCGTGCCCATTTTCTCTCTTTCTCTCTCTGTCTGCCTCTCTTCTAGCTCTCTCTTTCTCTCTGCTTGCAAAAAAAAAAAAGTATGGCTATCAAGAACATAAATATATAAACATTGTGATTGTTGTGCTACCGTTTAATATATTTGGAGAAAATTCCAGCATGTCATAAACCCAACAAAATAGGTTGAAATTTTACCTGAAATTGTTGGGACCAGAAGTGGTTCAGATTTCAGTGGTTTTAGATTTTGGAATATTTGCATAGACAACAGGTTAAGCAAACCTAATCTGTACAACTGAACTCCAAGCTGCTTCAATACAGAAACTTTGAATGTTGGTGTAACAAAATTTACTATTTCAAAGTAACTAGGAATTTGGGATTACAGATGCTAAAACTAATATTTAACATTTTAATAATTCTATAATAACATAAATTGTAATGGAGAGAAACCTTTTTACTCAAAAATATCTTCAATGAAACTCCTTATTCCAAAAATTGACAGGACTTTCCACCTAAAAAAAAATCTTATTAAAGTAATTCTTGTGCTGGGTATGGTGGCTCATGCCTTTAATCCCAGCACTCGGGAGGCAGAGGTAGGAGGATCGCAGTGGGTTTGAGGCCACCCTGAGACTACATAGTGAATTCCAGGTCAGCCTGAGCTAGAGTGAGACCCTACCGCGAAAAACCAAAAAAAAAAAAAAAAAAAAAAAAAAATCTTGGGCTGGGCATGGTGACACATGCCTTTAATCCCAGCACTTGGGAGGCAGAGGTAGAAGAATCGCTGTGAGTTCGAGGCCACTCTGAGATTACATAGTTAATTCAGGTCAGCCTGGGCCAGAGTGAGACCCTACCTCAAAAAAAAAAAAAAAAAAAAAAAAAAAAAAAAAAAAAAAAAAAAAAGATAATTCTTGGGCTGGAGAGAAAGCTCAGTGGTTAAAGTGCTTGCCTATAAAGCCTAACAACCCGAGTTCAAATCCCCAATGCCCACATAAAGCCAGATACACAAAGTGGTACATGCATCTGGAATTCATTTGCAGTGGCTAGCCCATTTTCTATTTGCTTTCCTCTCTCTCATAAATAAATAAAAATACTAAATAAATTAATTCTTGGGGGCTGGAGAGATGGCTTAGCAGTTAAGGTGCTTGCCTGTGAAGCCTAAAGACCCAGGTTCAATTTCCCAGTACCCACCTAAGCCAGGTACACAAAGTTGTACATACATCTGGAGGCCACGGTGTGCCCATTCTATCTGCCTCTCTCTCTCTTGTGAACATACATACATACATACATACATAAATATTAAAAGAAATAATTCTCGGGCCCAGCATGGTGACATATGCCTTTAATGCCAACACTTGGAAGGCGGAGGTAGGAGGATCGCCGTGAGTTCAAGGCCAGCCTGAGACTACATAGCGAATTCCAGATCAGCCTGGGCTAGAGTGAGATCCCTACCTTGAAAAAAAAATTCACAAAAAGAAATGCATTCACACTGTTTTTCCTATATATACTGTGCTTTTAGGGCAATCTACTTGGTAGCTTTAGTTGAGAATATGTTTTTCATTACAGAAGACAGTTACTCAACATGGAAGGAATAACAGAACTAGTTTGGGCTGGGGAAATGGCTTAGCAGTTAAGGTGTTTGCCTGGGAAACCTAAGGACCCTGGTTCGATTCCCCAGCACCCGTGTAAGCCATATGCACAAGGGGCACGTGCGTCTGGAGTTCTTTTGCAGTGGCTAGAGGCTTTGGCATGTCCATTCTCTTTCTTCCTGCCTCTTCCTTTCTGTCTCTCAAATAAATAAATAAATAAATAAATAAATAAATAAATAAATAAAAATTTAAAAAATACTTTAAAAAATTATCAGTTTTCAAAATTATCTGATTGAGAAAATAAGTAATTGCTGGATAAAGCCTTCATACATAAGTCTACTTCATTGAGACTGAGACAACCAAACACATTCTTAGGAGAGGGAGGGAGGAAATTATGTTTTCTGAATACTAGCAAGTCTCCAGTCTAGAGCTAATTTCAATTTTTAAAGGTAATGTAGCTGGGTGTGGTGGAACACACCTTTAATCCCAGCACTTGGGAGGCAGAGGTAGGAGGATTGCCATGAGTTCCAGGTCACCATGAGACTACATAGTGAATTCTAGGTTAGCCTGGGTTAGAGCGTAACCCTACACTGAAAAACTAAAAAAAAAAAAAAAAAAAAAAAAAAAAAAAGGTAATGTAAGGGGAACAAAGAAAAAGTTAAATGACTACCAAGACAGACCCCCCCCAAACGGAATATGAATATGGAGTATTATATAGCACAAAGGATCTAATTTCTGCAGTAACAGTATGAGAGTTAAAGGAGAAGAAATGGATATAGATTGACCATAATTAAAAGAAACAAAAACAGGCTGAAGAGATGGCTTTGCAGTTATGGCACTTGCCGGCAATGCCAAAGGACTCAGGTTCAGTTCCCTAGCACTCACAAAAAGCAGGATGCACAAGGTGGCACCAAATGTCTGGAGTTTATTTGCAATGGCTAGTAGCCCTGGTGCGCCTATTCTCCCTCTATCTGCCTTTTTCTCTCTCTCTTAAATAAATAAAATATACGTATTTTAAAAAGAGAGTTATGTGTAGTGGCACACACCTTTAATCCCTAACTCTAACATATTTATTTATTTAGCTTTTTCAAGGTAGGGTCTCACTCTAGCCCAAGCTAACCTGGAATTCACTATATAGTCTCAGGGAGGCCTTGAATTCAGTGATCCTCCGACCTCTGCCTCCCAAGTGCTAGGATTAAAGGTGTGCACCACCATGCCCGGCCTTCCTAACGTATTTATTGAGGGAAGTACAGAGCCAAGGAAAGGCACCATGTGGCCAAAGATCCCATATGGAGGGCCTGGAAAGAAGCATGGAAAAAAAAAAAAAGAAGAAAGTTCAAGGAGCTCCTGCCATGTGGGGAGCTGGAGGGGATAAAGGAGCCCATGTAGGGAAGAGCTAGGGTTACTCCTGGCTGGGCTGGGCTGGGCTGGTCTGAGCAACCCCAGTCAAAGGAAGAACTCACCCATTTGCAAGGATATTTACTACTTACAGTTTACAACATATTTTATCTAAATTCTCAGATTTTTCCCAAGATAATGATCACCCCTTATAGAAAAATAAGTTGGGACTCTAAGCTGTCTAAATGGCTTGTCAAAGTCATTCAACTGGCACAAATCTTAAGAATAAAACCTAGATGCAACTTAAAACATTCTATCCCAGAAGACTTGGCCCAAAACAAACCTCTGTTCTGGTTCCAGTCATGGGCATCACCAAGTTGATTAACATTATACTTGTACCCATCTTGATGGTGAAAATAGTCATCAGTGCTGAACACAATGCCATCACGACTCTGACCAAGCAGAATTCTGTTAACAAAAGAAATCATAAAGGCGCCATTTATAATATTTATAACCATGAAAATAAAACTATAGAAAAGGGTTACTAAGTGAATTTCTGGCATTACTCCTAAGTATTTTGCAAAGATAATGGCACAGGAGCTGAATACTATTTAAAATATTTTTGGATTCCAAATATCCCTTCATGCTTAAATCTACACAACTATAGACAATGAAACCTTTTTAAACCAGTATTTGCATTACAACTTAAAAACACTGTTCTAAACCGAGGCTGGTGGGACACGCCTGTAATCCCAGCACTCAGCAGGCAGAGGTAGGAGGACTGCTGTGAGTTCAAGGTCCCACCCTAAGACTATATAGTGAATTCCAGGTGGGCCTGAGCTAGAGTGAAACCCTGCCTCAAAAAAAAAACAACAAAAAAAAAAAAAAAAAAGAAAGAAAGAAAGAAAAGAAAGAAAGAAAGAAAAAGAGAAACACTATTCTTTATAATAATGTCAACTATTATGCCTGTTACCACTTTAGTGAACTTACATCTAGTACCTAAATTGTCTCAAGTTGGTACAACAGATAACTTAAAAAGCAAGTTAAGACTAAGTAAGCAATCCATTGGGAAAAAACATTTGACCCAAGACAGCTTCATTTCTATGAAGTACAAGCATTTACGAGCTACAAGTTAAGGAGTCAGAAATAGCATGAAACAGGGGCTCAACAGTTTAAGGTGCTTGCTTTTACAGCCTACTGGCATGAGATCAATTCCCCAGTTCCCACACAAAGCCAGATGCACAAAGTGACAAATGTGTCTGCAGTTCGTGTGCAGTAGCAAGAGAACCTGGAGTGCCTATACACACACTCTCTCTGCCTGCCTCCATCTCTCTCTCTCTCTCTTCAAATAAATAAACAAAAATATTAAAAACTATAAATATGCCAGATGTGGTGGTGCATGCCCTCAATCCCAGCACTCAGGAAGCAGAGGTAGGAGGATTACTGTGAGTTTAGGCCTGTATGGGACTACAGAGTGAATTCCAGGTAAGCCTGGGCTAGAGTAAGAACCCACCTCAAAAAAAAAAAAAAAAAAAAAAAAAAAAAAGGGCTGGAGAAATGGCTTAGTGTTTAAGGTGTTTGCCTGCAAAGCCAAAGGATCCCGGTTCGATTCTCCAGGACCCACATAAGCCAGATGCGTGAGGGGCACATGCATCTGGAGTTCATTTGCAGTGGCTAGAGGCCCTGGCACGCCCATTCTCTCTCTCTCTGCTTGCAAATAAATAAATAAATAAATAAATAAATAAATAAATAAATAAAAAGTTAAAAAATATTTTTAAAAAATGCTGGGCTGGAGAGATGGCTTAGTGGTTAAGCTGTTTGCCTGCAAAGCCAAAGGATCTCAGGACTCTCCAGGACCCATGTAAGCCAAATGCACAAGGGGGCGCATGCATCTGGACTTTGTTTGCAGTGGCTGGAGGCCCTGGCATGCCCATTCTCTCTCTCTCTAATAAATAAATAAATTATATATATATCAACAGTTAAGGTTGCAAGGCCTGACTGGGTTCAATTTTCCAGTACCCAGGTAACCAGATGCACCAAGTGATGTATACATCTGGAGTTTGTTTGCAGTGGCAAGAGGCCCTGATGCACCCACTCATATACTCACTCTCTCTTTCTCCTTGCAAATAAATAAAAATATTGAGCCGGATGTGGTGGTGCATGCCTTTAATCCCAGCACTCGGGAGGCAGAGGTAGGAGGATCACTGTGAATTCCAAGGCCTGAGCTAGAATGAGACTCTTCCTCAAAAAACAAAACAAACAACCAAACAACAACAACAAAAAAAGAATAAAAAAGTAGGGGCTTGGGGAGATGTCTTAGCAGTTAAGGCGTTTACCTGCAAAGCCTAAGGACCCAAGTTTGATTCCGCAGGACCCACATAAGCCTGCATCTTGGAGTTTGTTTACAGTGGCTGAAGGCCCTGGCACACTCATTCTCTCTCTGTCTTTCTCTGCTTCTCTCTCTCTCTCAAATAAATAAAAATAAATGTTTTTCAGAAAAGAATAAAAAAATATAAATAAGGAATAAAAAATCTTTCTAATGGAGTTAAACTGAAATCTCCCCCTCCCACATGGAGAAAAAAAAGTCTCTCTCTCTTTCACCTCTTTAACTCTCTTCTACTTCTTTAAGACTCTTAATTCCTACAGATGCTGGAACAAATAATCATAAACTTGACACTGTAAGTCCACTCCTGTGGGAGAATCACTGGGGTTCATAAAAACCACAGCTCTGGATTCAGAGACCAACTCTCTCTCTCAAGGAAATTTGCAGGTGATAGAGAAAGATACCTGACATTCTCCTCTGGCCTCCACACATACACGTGCATCTGCATACCCAGAGATACACTACACCACACATACTACAGAGAGAGAGAGAGACAGAATTCAGTGAAAGCAGGCTGGGAAGGGCTCAGTGGATGAAGCACAAGTGGAGTACCTGAGGTTGGACCCCCAGAACCCACATGAAGTCAGCCAGATGCTGGAGTGCAAGCATCTGTAATCTCAGCACACCTACAGTGAGATGGGAGACAGGAATAAGAGAATCACCTGGAAGCTTGCAGACCAGCTAAATTGTCAAATGAATGGTAAACAAGAGACCATGCCTCAAACAAGGTGGAACAACACCCAGAGTTGTCCTACACGAGCGACACAGCATGACACATCTACAGACAGACAGACAGACACACACACACACACACACACACACACACACACTCTCTCTCTCTCTCTCTCTCTCTAGTGAAAACTAGTCAACTTTTTAGGCTTGATCCTTAAATGGTTCTGTGTTCACTTTTTTTTTTTTCCTGAGGAAGGGTCTCACTCTGCCTCCCAAGTGCTGGGATTAAAGGCATGTGCCACCATACCCAGCTGGTTCTGTATTCAAAACTAACTAGGTCACATCCTGTTAGCCCGAGGACAACAAGGGTAACAAAATTCTATTCCAGATATTATTGAATTCTGCCTCAAATGAACTTTTCATCAAAATGTTACTAGATTGTCTATAAGGACAGAGAACTTCCACTAATAACTGCTCTTACAAAAGGTAAACTGCTTTACACTGACTTTTTTTTTTAATTTTGACTTATTTTCATGTGTGTGGGTTGGAAGCAGAAGCTGGAGCACCAAAACTTCTTGCTGCTGCAAACCAACACCAAATGCATGCCCAACTTTTCTGTGCCTGGCTTACATGGGTGGCTTGGGAATCTATAAGCAAGTGTCTTTAATGCTAAGCCATCTTTCTAGCCCCCACTTTTTTTTGAGGGGGGGAGCAGCTTGAAGCAGAGTTTCACTATAGTCCAAGGCTGACCTGGAACTTAACTCTGCAGACCAAGCTGGCTTGAGAGTGCTCACAGCATTCCACACTCCTACTAGAGCCTCCCAAGTGCTGAGCGTGAGCCACACTAAGCCACACTCACCTACTCCCGTCACTAAAAGCTGAAACTTAGTAGGAAGCCAAGCAAGGTAACACATGCTGGCAATCACAGTACAAGGAAGGGAGAAGGATCTAAAGTTTGGGGCAAGCCTGAAATACACTGTGAAATCCTTTCTTCAAAAACTAAGGGCCAGGTGTGGTGACACTGACCTTTAATCTTACCACTAGGGAGGCAGAGGTAGGAGGATTTTGGTGAGTTCCACGCCATCCTGAGACTATATAGTGAACTCCAGATCAGCCTGGGCTGGAGCAAAACCCTACCTTGAAAAACCAAAAAAATAAAAATAAAAAATAAAAAACTAAGGGCTGGAGAGATAGATGGCTTAGTGTTTAAGGTACCTGCCTGCAAAGCCTACGGACCCTGGTTCAACACTCCAGGTCCCATGTAAGCCAGATGTACAAGGTTATGAAAGCATGCAAGGTTACATATGAGCACAAGGTAGCATGTGCATCTGGAGTTTAATTGCAGTGACTGGAGGCCCTGGCACACCAATTCTCTCATTAAAAAAATTACATAATTCAAGCCGGGAGTGGTGGTGCATGCCTTTAATCCCAGCACTCGGGAGGCAGAGGTAGGAGGATTGCCATGAGTTCGAGGCCACCCTGAGACTACGTAGTTAATTCCAGGTCAGCCTGGACCAGAGTGAGACCCTACCTCGCAAAACCAAACAAACAAACAAAAAAAAAAAAAACATAATTCAGCTGGAAACCTACTTTTCTGGACAATGGAAGACACAGAAGCCATAGATTGTTATAAGAAAATTTTCAGTGCAGGGATGGGATACCTTCCAGTGAGTTGTTGGCCAGGGAGGTCACAGATACCCCCAAAACATTATAGGCCACTGCCAAGGCCCTTGGTTTCCCACCAGGAATATATGGTAAGACCCTACTGCTGAAGACTCCACATACTTGGCCTGCAAAGTCACTGAGAAATCCTGCTGGAACTGGGCTGAAAGCCTCCTCCATGTGGACCAGCTGAAAGAAAGCTGGAGAAAGCTATGCTGTATGCAGTTCAATGGGAGAGAGAAAACACCAGTGAAGATATTCAACAGTGGACACTGCAAGCTTTAAATTTGGCCAGCCAGGCCAAATGAGCCAACAGGTACAATAGTGGTATGTCTGTTACGGGGGAAACCAACTGCTCTCTAATTGGACTGGAGACCCGCTCCATGGGAGGGAATATATCCCTGATACTGAAAACCTACAACAGGGGTAGTCATGAGCCCTAGGGGTGTAACGTCTGCTGGTGTCTGGCTAAATGAATATACTATGCTCACCACACTGCCCAGTAAGCACTTCTCTTAACGTCCATATCTATATATTAATGCTACTCTCACTTTTGGTTAGAGAAGCTTCTCTTTTCAGATGATGGTGACCTTGGGATGACTCAGAAAGCACCATGGAGCTGAGAAGAAGGGACAGAGGAGTGTTCAGCACTGAAACTTGTCTAACACACCTTCTAAAGCTCAGGGTCCATTGCGGAAGACGGCATGGAAAGAATGTAAGAGCCAAAGGACGAGTAGGACTCCTTACAATGTGCTCCTCCAGACACAAAATGGCCTGGATATCCATGACCTCACAGTGCCTGATACTACCTACACAAGACCATCATAATAGGAGGAAAAGATCGTGACATCAAGATGAAAAGAGAGACTGATTGAAAGGGGGAGGGGATATGATGGAGAGTGAAGTCTCAAAGGGAGAAGTGAGGGGATGGAGGGAAGTACCATGGGATATTGTCTACAATTAAAGTTGTCAATAAAAAATAAAAAATATAAGAGCCAAAGTGCCTGACACTATCTACACAAGACCATCATAATAGGAGGAAAAGATCATGACATCAAAATGAAAGGAGAGACTGATGGAGAGGGTATATGATAGAGAGTGGAGTTTCAAAGGGGAAAGTGACGGGGAGGGAGGGAAGTACCATGGGATATTGTCTACAATTAAGGAAGTGCACGTCTTTAATCTCAGCATTTGGGAAGAAGAGGTAGGAGGATTGGCATGAGTTTGAGGCCAGACTGAGACTATGTAGTAAATTCCAGATCAGCCTGGGCTAGAACGAGATTCTAACTCAAAAAATAAACAATTTTAGGGCTGGGAAAATGGCTTAGTTGTTAAGGTATTTGCCCATGAAGCCTAAGGACCCTGGTTCAATTCCCCAGGACCCACATAAACCTGATGCACAAGGGGGTGAACACGTCTGGAGTTTGTTTGCAGTGGCTGGAGGCCCTGGCTCACCCATTCTCTCTCTCTACCTCTTTCTCTCTCTCTCAAATAAATAAATAAAATATTTTTAAATAAAAATAAATAAACAATTTTAAAAAGGGGTGGAGAGATGGCATCGCGGTTAAGGTGCATGCCTGATAAGTTTACGGAACCAGGTTCGATTCTCCAGGTCCCATATAAGCCAGATGCACATGCTGGCACATGCATCTAGAGTTCATTTGCAGTGGCTAGAGGCCCTGACAAGCCTATTCTTTCTCTCTCTCTAATAAAGAAATAAAAATAAAACTTTAAGCCGGGTGTGGTGATGTACGCTTTTAATCCCAGCACTCAGGAGGCAGAGGTAGGAGGATCACGGTGAGTTCGAGGCCACCCTGAGAATACAGAGTGAATTCCAAGTCAGCATGAGCTAGAGTAAGACCTTACCTTGAAACCCACCACCCCAACGAAATATATATTTAAATTAAAAAAAATGGTTTAGGGCACTGGGCATAGTGGCACAATACCTTTAATCCCAGCACTCAGGAGGCTGAGGTAGGATTGCTTTGAGTTCGAGGCCAGCCTAGGACTAAGAGAGAATTCCAGATCAGCCTGGGGTAGAGTGAGACCCCAACTCGAAAAAACAAACAAAAAAATGGCTTAGGCCAACTCTTTTTTTTTTTTTTTTTTTTTTTTTAAGGTGCAAACATCCTTTATTTGTTGCAACAGTAAATGGAGAAAGGAGGGAACATGTCAGCAATCGTTCCTGGGTTGGCATCCCAAGACGCTGCAGCCACACTCTGAAAGTTAGGCCAACTCTTAATGAGCGAAAAGAAATTGCTGTCTGATATAGCTTGTGCTGAACCCAAAGTAGCAAAGGTAAATGTTACGCAGGTGCAAAAGAATTACTGAGAACTGCGACAATGAAAAAAGCCACAAAACAGGGTACTGGTGCATTTCTGTATTCCAGCAGTGAAGTGGCTGAAGCAGGAGGTTCATTAAGTCCAACTGGAGCTACCCAGTGAGTTCCAGGCTAGTCTAGACTACAAAGCAAGACCCTGTCCCAAAACAAACAATCATATGAAGTAGAGATGTTTAAGGGAACCTTCAACTAAGTAAAGTTCTGAGGAAAAAGGAAGAGTAAGCCATCATGTCTCCAGCAATGAAGAGGTGTAAGTTTAATTGTAAATAGATATAAAAATAGAAAGCCACAGCCAGATGTGGTGGCACATGCCTTTAATCCCAGCACTTGGGAGGCAGAGTTAGGAGGATTGCTTTGAGTTCGAGGCCACCCTGAGTCTACATAGTGAACTCCAGGTCAGCCTGAGCTGACCCTACCTTGAAAAACCAAACAAAAAAAGGGGGGGAGTGCTGGAGGGATGGCTTAAGCAGTTAAGGCACATACCTGCAAAGCCAAAGGACCCAGATTTGATTCCCCAGGACCCATGTAAGCTAGACGCACAATGTGGTGCATGTGTTCATTTGCAGTGGCTAGAGGCGCTGGCATGCCCATATTCTCTCTCTCTCTCTCTCAAATAAATAAATAAATAAATAAATAAAAATAAATAAAAATTTAAAAATGGAGAAGTAAAGCTGGGCGTGGTGGCTTGTGCCTTTAATCCCAGCACTCGGGAGGCAGAGGTAGGAGGATTGCCATGAGTTCGAGGCCACCCTGAGTCTACACAGTGAATTCCAGATCAGCCTGAGCTAGAGTGAGCCCCTACCTCGAAAAACAAAACAAACAAACAAATAAAAAAGTCGGGCTGGAGGTTAGGGCGTTTGCCTGCAAAGCCAAAGAACCCTGGTTCAATTTCCCCGGACCCACGTAAGCCAGATGCACAAGGTGGTGCATGCATCTGGAGTTCGTTTGCAGTGGATGGATGTCCTGGCACACTTATTCTTTTTCCCTCTTTCTTTCTCAAATTAAAAAAAAAAAAAAAAAAAAAAAAAAAAGGCAACATGCCTTGTCTTTTAATTTAGTACTCCAAACCTGCTGGAATATGATCTAACAATTTGTTGTTGTACTTTCTGCAAAGCATGCTTTGAAAACTAATGCCTATATGAAACCATTCCTCATCAAAGAATGGCTTAATAGCTGACAATGAAAAGTTAACACCTCTTAATTCAAACAGGGCTGACCTCTGGTGGCTGGGGATGTAGCTCAGGGGCAGAGTGCCTGCCTAACATGCACAAAGACCTGGGGTTTTCCTCCCCAACACCAAAGGATAAAAAGTATTCCCACCAGGCATGGTGGCACCATTAATCCCAGTACTTGGGAGACAGAGGCAGAGGCAGGAGGGTCACCATGAGTTTGATGCCAGTCTAAGACTACATAGTGAATTCTAGTAAATTTAGGTCTCCTTGAAATCCTATTCACTTGCCACTACTTTAGTCACCTTTGGTTTCAACATCCTCCAATCTATTGTCTTTAGCCTTTTCTGACAGACACACAGACACACACAGACACACAAAGACACAGACACACAAAGACACAGACACACAAAGACACTGAGAGTATTGGCACGCCAAGGCCTCCTGCTACTGCAAATGAACTCCAGACGCATGCACCACTTTGTGTATCAGGTTTTGTGTGTACTAGAGATTCAAACCTGGGCAATCAGGCTTTGCAAACAAGCACCTTTAACCACTGAGCAATCTCTCTAGCCGCAAGTTTTAAAAATATTTTTCTATACCTATTCCTAGATAAGTGGTCCTAACTAGCATCAAATTTCCTAATTTCAGCCGGGCGTGGTGGCGCATGCCTTTAATCCCAGCACTCAGGGAAGCAGAGGTAGTAGGATTGCTATCAGTTCAAGGCCACCCTGAGACTACCTAGTGAGTTCCAGGACCATACCTCAAAAAAACAAAACAAAACAAAAAATTCCTAATTTCAACTATATATTTACTCTAACATTATACCCTAAAATCCAAAAGACTGTCCATTTTTGTAAAACTTCACTCTTCTTTCTGAAATTTCATCTTCTCTACAAAAATCTTCACAAAGAATTCCAGGTGTGAACTAGAGTGAAACTCTACCTCAAAAAAAGAACAAAAAATCTTTACAAAATCACAGGAATCAAAATGCAAACACCAAAATTTAAATTCAAAGACCATGGCTCATAACCTAAAATGAAATACATATATTATAAGCTGACTCTTTACTTTCTTCAGTCTGAAGAAAGATTTTATTTACTTAGACCAGCTTACAAGTAAACATAAACCATGTGTGGCTGCACAAATGTATTCACACATTAGTATTGTATACAAATTGTAAATCAAACAGGAATTTGAAACATTTTGTAATATAATAAAATATTCCCATTCTAATTCCTTAATTCAGATATTGCTAACTTAAACTCCTTAAATCTTTTTGTTTTTTTTTAATATTTACTTATTTGCAAGCAGAGAGAATAATAAGTATGCCAGGGCCTCTAGCCACTGCAAATGAACTCCAGATGTATATACCACTTTGTGCATCTGGCTTTATGTGGGTACTGGGGAACTGAACTTGGGTCATTAGGTTTCATAGGCAAGTCCCTTAACCACCGAGCTATCTCTCCAGACCTTCCTAAAGTCTTTTTTTTTTTTTTTTTTTGGGGGGTTCAAGGTAGGGTCTCACTCTAGCCCAGATGATCTGGAATTCAGTATGTAGTCTCAGGGTGGCCTCAAACTCATGATGATTCTCCTATCTCTGACATAATGTTTAACACTCAAAATTCCTTTTCTTGGATTATGTTATTTTGGCTTTCACATTCCAGAAAAATAGATATCCTTTGTTCTATTAACAGACAGCAAAACACAACCAAGGTCACAAAGTGAAAACAGTGAGTCAAAGGTTAAATCTTCTAGGATCAAGTCCACTTTTTCTTGAATAGCTGACTTAAAAAACAAAAAAGGCAACTACTAATGTTGTCAAGTGGCATTTGCTTTCATCACTGTCATTAATTTCCTCCCCCCGCCCCCCAGGCAGGGTCTCACTCTAGCACAGGTTGACCTGGAGCTCATCCTGTAGTTCCAGGCTGGCCTCGAACTCAATGATCCTCCTACCATTACCTCCCAACTGCTGGGTTTAAAGGTATGTCCCACCACCAAGCTATATAATGTATTTTTAAAGCCCTCTGCAGAAACTAAGTATATATACGGATTCTCCCTTTGCCTACTAGAATACATGTAACATAACATATAAAAGATTTCTTCTACTAAAAACATGAAAGGTCTCATCACTTATGAGTATCCTTTACTTACCGAGACAACGTTGTTTTCCCAGAACCAGGCAGACCTCGCAAAAGAATAAGTAACTTCTGCAATTTATTTAACTTTTCCTCCTGAAACTGCTGGTTCACAAACCCATCTGTTGTTCCATTATGTTTGTCCAAAAAAGGATCTTTCCAGTATCCTTCTTTGATTTCACAGAAACCATTACTTACATATCCATCCTGTACACTGTAGCCATTTCTAGAGGGATGAACACTACTGCTATTCTCAGTATAGTTAGTATATTCATTGCTGTGATCAAAAGTCAAACAATTCCTGTTATCTGGGTAACTATTTACACAACACCCATTTTGCATCCGAGAGTCATCTTGAGAATGAAAAATATTTGGTGGTGGATGTGGTGGAGCACTGAATCTTTGAATATTTAGATGATAGTTAAAACTGGGAGGAGGAACATGGGGTATGATAAAAGGATGCACTGACTGCCATTCGGGTCTGAAGGAAGGAAATGGAAAATCACAGAATGTGGGTATTGGTGGTTCACCACAGGGATATGTGCCTGGCTCATTCTCAAAGTACTGTTGATAGCCACAATGTGACTGAAAACCTTTACTTCCTGCATCAGAGTTTAGGAGATCATCATTGTAGCCCTGATACTGTAGAATGATTTGTTCCTGAGAAGGCTCAGGCTCCTTACAACTGTCTTGCGAAGCATCTTTTTCATTTTCAAGCTCTTCAATTTCTTTATAAAACTGGGATAATTCTGTGTCAATCTCTGTTTTTTTAGAGTTAAATTTCTGTTTCTCCTCTCGTCTTCCCTTGCCATTGGTATTGTTGAGAGTGTCTGTCTCATTCTTCCTTTTATTACTCTTTTTTCCACCAGGGGGTTTGTAAAGGGGTCCTATGAATGCCTTACTTGTGCTATATATCTCATCATCTCTGGATATTAATGAAGTGTTTCCATCCTGTACCACTTTTGAATCAACAGCTTCAATAACATATCGTCTATTGCCAGGCATCTCATCATGAGTAGGTTTCAGGAATTCTGCAGTTCTCTTACTGTCCTCCTGGGAACTACATCCTCTGACATCAATGATAGTCATGGGGACCCGATTATTTCCAGTTTTCTCTTGGATTCTGTGGATATCAGGACCACCATGATGGGGGAAAACAGAGATATCTGCAGTTGACTTCAGTTTTTTATAGCATGGTTCTCTTGTGAGTGTTTCTCCAGGTCCCAAGAACTTAGCTTCAACTTCACTATAAGACATCTGAGGAGTAAATAAAACACATTAGCTGGGCGTGGTGGTGCACAACTTTAATCCCAGGCAGAGGGTCAATAAGAGTTCAAGGCCAGCCTCAGACTAATTCTAGATCAGCCTGGGCTAGCACAAGACCCTAAATCGGAAAACAAAACAAAACAAAACCATACATATATATATACAGCTAATAGTTATAAAAACAAAAATTTCTTCATACGCAAGGACTTAGAATGGCATTCGAATGTGTGACAAAGGCACAATTCAATGGTAACATCTTCCCAGCAGTTAAGTGTGTCATAACATAATGGTCTATACAGGAGGAGCCTTGGTATCATTTACATTCACACTTCATTTTTTTCTGTAGGTACGTGGGTTGAACTTGGGGTCTTATGTATGCTAAACAGGTACTCCACGACTGAGCTCAATCCCCAGCCCTTTTTATTTTTATATATTTATTTTTTTTTTGGAGGTAGGGTCTCACTCTAGCACAGGCTGACCTGGAATTCACGCTGTATTCTTAAGGTGGCCTCGAACTCACAGCGATCCTCCTACCTCTGCCTCCAGAGAGCTGGGATTAGAGGCGTGCGCCACCACGCCCGGCCCCTCGATATTCCTGAGACAGGACCTAGCTTTTGATTCTCCCGCCCTCGGCATCCGGGAATGACACCAAACCCGCCACTTAGTTTCTTATCGAAACGTACCCCAAGGCCTGTTGCTGTGCTCGATACCTCTCATCGGGCCAGCTTCTACTTTGCTGCCTACTTATTGGGGAGGAAAACGGAAAGGGGCGTGGGGCACACGGCAGAGAAGAGAGGGACCGAAGCGACGAGTGGAGAACGCCACCCGGCCGACGGACGCAAGCGCCCGCCCCTCGGCCCACGCATGCGCGCAAGGCCGCCCAGGTCCGAAGCGCCCCCCTCAGCCCACGCATGCGCGCAAAGCGGCCCAGGCCCGCGGTCTCCTCCCCGCCGGAGCGCGGCCCGGCCCGAAGCGCCCCTCGGGGAAACGTCCGGGGCCTCTCTAGGAACGAAGTCCCCGACACTCACAGCTTCCCTCCCGCATTTTACATTCACGGTTAATCTAAGGGGGACCAGGCCATACCGAGAACAAGCCGAATCACCCACCCATCGCAGAGCACCGCCACCAAACATGGGGGCGTCGACTCACACTTAACAGCTCTTTAACGGCCTCCAACGCTTCCGCAAAGACACGAACCTCTGTGAGGATAAACAAAAAAAAAAAAAAAAAAAAACACGCCGCCACAAAGACGAGCTGACAGGATCCTGAGATTCACCCGCACCTCCGTACGAAGATGGCGGCCACCGCTCGCTGACCCAGGCCGAAGTTGCGGGCTGGCCGCGGAGCACTGTGGGAATTGAAGTCGGGCGTTCGCGTCGACCCCGCGCACCTCGCCGCGCCCGGGACTCGCTCTCCCAGAATCCCTCGCGGGACGTACGCACGCATTTGGCAACATAGACCGGAACGAATTCCTGCATCTGGAGTAAGGTAGTTTTTTAAAAACACTGAACTTTGGCTAAAACACGGAGCGACGTCGTCTGGTGTTCATCCCAGAAAAAAAAAAAAAGAGAGAGAGAGAGAGAGAGTTGGGGAGTGCTTGGCGCCCCTGAAGAGGTGCGTTAGTTCTCTCTACAAATGCGTGATTTCTCGGCTTTGCAGGAGTGACAAGTCAGCAGGCTTTTCAAAGGGAGCTTAACATTTTGTATTGCAGAAGTTGCATTGCCATCGTGCCTTTTAAAAGACTCCCATACCAAGAACAATTTTAGGTTCATGCTTTTCTGTCAGCGGGTAGAATCCCAGGCAGTCAAGGCTCCATAACAGATAAAATACACCTGGTAACAGAAATTGTGCAGTATTCTTTATCCTGGTGCTATATAAGTGCTATAAGCGTGTGTTAAAAGTAAATGCCTCCAAAGCCGGGCGTGGTGGCGCACGCCTTTAATCCCAGCACTCGGGAGGCAGAGGTAGGAGGATTGCCGAGAGTTCAAGGCCACCCTGAGACTACATAGTAGATTCCAGGTCAGCCTGGACCAGAGTGAGACCCTACCTCGCAAAACCAAAAAAAAAAAAAAAGTAAATGCCTCCAGGTCAGCCTGGGCTAGAGTGAGACTTTACCTTGAAAAAACAAAAAAATAAATAATAAATAAATATCAAGTCGGGCGTGGTAGCACACGCCTTTAATCCCAGCATTTAGGAGGCAGAGGTAGGAGGATCGCCGTGAGTTCGAGGCCACCCTGAGACTAGCAGTGAATTCCAGGTCAGCCTGAGCTAGAGCGAGACTAAACCTCGGAAAACCAAAAACAAAACTAAATAAAAGAGAGACCACAAGAGACAGGGAGGGGAGATGATGGAGGGTGAATATGTGAAGGGGAAAGTAGGAGAGGGGAAGAAATTATGGTTCAATTATGGAAGTTGTCAATAAAAAAAGTTAAAGGGCTGGGGAAATGGCTTAGCAGTTAAGGCGTTTACCTAAGGATCCTGGTTCAGTTCCCCAGGACCCATGTAAGCCAACTGCACAAGGGGGCACATGTGTCTGGAGTTCGTTTGCAGTGGATGGAGACCCTGGTATGCCCATTCTCTCTTTCTCTCTGCCTCTTCCTCTCTCTCTCAAATAAATAAATTAATTAAAATTTTTAAAAAAAGTTAAAAGGGGCTGGGGAGATTGCTTAGCCGTTAGGGCGTTTGACTGCAGAGCCAAAGGATCCTGGTTCAACTCTCCAGGACCCACTTAAGCCAAATGCACAAGGGGGCACATGCATCTGGAGTTCATTTGCAGTGGCTGGAGGCCCTGGCATTCCTATTCTCTCTCTCTCTCTCTTTCTCAAATAAATAAATAAAAAAATATTTTTTAAAAGTTTAAAAAAGAAGGAAAGAGTATAGGCAGAAGTATCTATCCTATAGACATGGATAAAGGTGCACCCAGAAGTCACAGATTGTTATTAGAAAAATTTCAGTGACAGGAATGGGATACCTTCAAGTGAGTTCTTGGCCAAGAAGGTTCCCGAAGACCCCAAAACATTTCCGGCCATGGCTAAGGCTCTTGGTTGCCCACCAGAACTAGATGGTAAGACCCTATTGCTGAAGACAACGTTTGGGCTGTAGGTCACTGAGAAATCAATCTGGAGCTGAGCTGGAAGCCTCCTCCCTGCTGATTAGCTGCCCATATGCTGGAAAGACCTTTACAGCATTCAGCCTTGTGGGAGTTTTTGTTTTGTTTTGTTTTGGTTTTGTTTTCATTTTTGTTTCTCAAGTTAGGGTCTCACTCTAGCCCAGGCTGATCTGGAATTCACTATGTAGTCTCAGGATGGTGTTGAACTCACAATGACCCTCCTACCTCTGCCTCCAGTGCTGGGATTAAAGATGGTTCCCCATGTAGCTTTTTAGGAAAGAGAAGTGTTAAACAGCAGTGGACCCTGCAAGCTTTACTGCTGATCAGCCAGGCCAAATGTGCCAACTTGTGCAACAGTGGCATGTCTGTTATGAGGGAAACCAACTGCTCTGATTGAACTGGAAGCTTGTTTCAGGAGGAAGTACACACCTGGTGCTGAAAACCTAGCTAAAAGCCTATGGCTGGGGAGGTCATAAACCCTAGGAGAATAACAATTGTTGTCAGGCTAAATACTCATAGTACACCCACCAAACTGCCCTATAAACATTGATGTTTATGCCTGTATATTAATGTTCTCTCACTTTTGATTAGAGAAACTTCTCTTTTCAAATGGTGGTTACCACTGAGGTTACTCAAAAGTCACCATATGGGCTGGAGAGATGGCTTAGTGCTTAAGGCGTTTGTCCGCAAAGCCAAAGGACCCCAGTTCAATTCTCCAGGACCCACGTAAGCCAGATGCACAAGGGGGCACACATGTCTGGAGTTTATTTGCAGTGGCTGGAAGCTTTGGCGTGTCCATTCTCTCTTAATCTCTCTCTGCCTCTTTCTCTCTCTTAAATAAATAAATAAATAAATAAATAAATAAATAAAAAGTTTTTTTTTTTTTTTTTTAAAGTCACCATAGGGCCTAGTGTGGTGACACATGCCTTTAGTCCCAGCACTTGGGAGGCTGAGGTAGGAGGATTGCCATGAGTTTGAGGCCACCCTGAGAGTACAGAGTGAATTCCAGGTCAGCCTGGGCTAGAGCAAGACCCTACCTTGAAACACCAAATAAATAAATAAATAAATTAATTAATTTTAAAAAAACTCATGATAAGCCGGGCGTGGTGGCGCACGCCTTTAATCCTAGCACTCGGGAGGCAGAGGTAGGAGGATCGCTGTGAGTTCAAGGCCACCCTGAGACTACATAGTTAATTCCAGGTCAGCCTGGGCCAGAGTGAGACCCTACCTCGAAAAACCAAAAAAAAAAAAAAAATCATGATAGTGCTGAGAAAAGAAAAGGTGACAGTAGAATGTTCAGCACTATGTGAGACATCTCTTTCACACCACAGGGTGCATAAATGTTCTTTGTGGCATTACCCTCCTGACATGAACTGACTGGTACATTCATGGCCATCATAGTTACCAATACCAGCACCAAGCCCGTGAACATGGTGACTTGGAGGACAAAAAGAATGGGCCAGCAAGATGAAGGGAATACTTTGAAAGAGGAGGGTTCTCAGAGGATGGGGTTGGGTGAAAGAGGACAAAAAAGTTTAAGAGAGGCAGGGATAGGAGGATCACCATGAGTTTAAGGCTACCCTGAGACTACAGTGAATTCCAGGTCAGCCTGGGTTAGAGCGAAACCCTACATTTAAAAAAAAAATAAAAGCTTAAGGGGCAGGAGCATGGTCAAATTACTGTATGTTCTTAAGATAAAGCCTCCCCTCCTTAACTCATGGCGATCCTCCTACCTCTGCCTCCTGAGTGCTGGGATTAAAGGCTTGCACCACCATGCCAGGCTTCAAATGCTTTTTAAAAGGTTGTTACACTGTCTTTTTCCTGAGCCACTTTCTTTTCCTTTGGACACTCAGTCCCTCCCTGCCACCCCCAAAATCCTGCCAATAATTGGTTAACTAAAGGATAATGAATAGAAGGGACACACAGGGTCATACTTGAGCTTTAGCCAGTATCTATTATGGTTGGTCCTTGCCTGTTTTTTGAAGTTACCATTATTTTAAATTCAGTCCATGAAGATTTTTATATTCATGACTAATGTTTTAGAGAAGGCATATATATTTATATAATTAATGCCACCCACAATTAAATTATGTATAATTTAATAAATTAATTTTAAAAAACAATAAAAATTTAATAAATAATATATATATATATATATATAAATGAAGAGTATATTCTGTACTGATAGATACCTAGACATTAAAAATAATTTTTGCTGTTGGGTTGTTGTTTTGTTTTGTTTTTTGAGGTAGGGGCTTATTCTAGGCCAGGCTGACCTGGAATTCACTATGTAGTCTCAGGGTGGCCTTGAACTCAAGGCAATCCTCCTACCTCTGCCTCTCAAGTCCTGGAATTAAAGGCATGCCATGCCCAGCTAAAAGAAATCTTTTTAAAAAATTACCTACCCTGAGCCGGCATGGTAGCACAAGCCTTTAATCTTAGTATCAGGAGGCAGAGGTAGAAGGATCACCATGAGTTTGAGGCCATCCTGAGATTACAGAGTGAATTCCAGGTCAGCCTGAACTAGAGTGAAACCCTACCTTGGGGGTGGGGGAAATCACCTCAAAAAAAAAAAAAAAAAAAAGGAAAAGAAAACAAAAAAGGGCTGGAGAGATGGCTTAGTGGTTAAGGCATTTGCCTGCAAAGCTAAAGGATCCCAGTTAGGTTCTCCAGGAACCACGTAAACCAGATGCACAAGGGGGTGCACGCATTTGGAGTTCATTTGCAGTGGCTGGAGGCCCTGGAGTGCCCATTCTCTTT
This sequence comes from Orientallactaga sibirica, assembly GCA_036365145.1. Classification (NCBI taxonomy): domain Eukaryota; kingdom Metazoa; phylum Chordata; class Mammalia; order Rodentia; family Dipodidae; genus Orientallactaga; species Orientallactaga sibirica. The sequence continues at coordinate 10,480,597 of JAEOAD010000048.1, read as the reverse complement.
CCCTCTCTCTTTCTCTCTCAAATAAATAAAGAATATTTTTTTTTTAAAAAAAAGAAAGAGCTGGGTGTGGGGGTGCACACCTTTAATCCCAGCACTTGGGAGGTGGAGGTAGGAGGATCACCGTGAGTTCAAGGCCACCCTGAGAATACAGAGTGAATTCCAGGTTATCCTGGGCTAGAGTGAGACCCTACCTCGAAAAGCCAAGAAAAAAAGAAAGAAAGAAAGAAAAAAAGAAAGGAAGGAAGGAAGGAAGGAAGGAAGGAAAGAAGGAAGAAAGGAAGAAAAATGTATTGATTTGAGAGAGAGAGAAAGAGGCAGAAAGAGAAAAAAGGGTATACTAGGGTTTCCAGCCACTGCAAACAAACTCCAGATACATGCACCACTTTGTGCATCTGGCTTACATGGGTACTGGGGAATCACACCTGGGTCCTTAGGCATCATAGACAAACACCTTAACTGCTAAGCCATCTATCTGTTCAGCTCTAAGAATAATTTTTGCTGGGTGTAGTGGTATATGCCTTTATTCCCAGCACTAGAGAGGCTAAGGTAGGTCTATTGCTGTGAATTTTAGGGCAGCCTGAGACTACATAGTGAATTCCAGGTCAGCCTGGACTAGAGCTAGACCCTAAGTTGAAAAACCAACCAACCAAACAAACAAAAAAGCAAGAAAAAGACCGGGCGTGGTGGCACACGCCTTTAATCCCAGCACTCAGGAGGCAGAGGTTGGAGGATTGCCAAGAGTTCAAGGCCACCCTGAGACTACATAGTGAATTCCAGGTCAGTCTGAGCTAGAGTGAGTCCCTACCTCAAAAACAAACAAACAAACAAACAAACAAAAAACCCAGAAACAAAAACAATAACAAAACACAAAGAAAAAAAAATCAAGAAAAACAAAAAAGTAATTTTCTCTAGTGATATAATTATGAGTGACCATTTTTCTTTTTAATTTCATCTACATTTCCAGACTGATCTACAATGAGCACATTATTTGCACTCATAAAATTAAAATGTACTTCTAAGCTAATTTCAGGAAAAAAAATTCAAGTAATATCAACATTTTCCAACAGCTCCATCTGGTGGCTGTTGAATAAAGCTAATTGTTAAACATTACCAATTTTTTGCTTTCGCTGAATGGTATAGCCAGGGGAAAAATGAAAGCAAAGAATGCCTCTTATTTATGAAGAGTATCAGGAGTGTAAAGTTCCCCCCTCAAAAAAAAAAGCCACACCTGAGTTGAAAACAGGCTGATTGATTAGAGTTTTGTGATTGGGGCTGGGGATGTAGCTCAGTGGTAGAATGCTTGCATGGCACCCTGTGTTCCATCCCCAGTGGCTCATGAAATTAGGTGTAGTGGCATATGCCTGTAATTCCAGCACTTGGGAAGCCCATTGATAGTTCAAGGTCATCTTATACTGCATAGTGAGTTTGAGTCGAGCCTGAGCTACCTGAGACCCTGTCTCAAAAGAAAACAAGAAAAAAATCTTTGGGTTGTGGAGAGTTGGGGCCAGTTAGAATGTCGCAGATCCCCAGCCAAGTTATCTTGGGTTATATTTGGTTCCCTAGATAACCGTTCATCACCCACCTCTATGACTTGACAGCCTTTGAACTATCAGACAAAACCTCTGGAATGTATTGATTCAACAGACCACTGGCTTCAAAAACCTAATGTCATCAGATAGCGTCTAAAAACCTACAGCACTTTCAGTTTTTCATATAGTTTCTTACTTATCTGGACTAGTGATATACTTGATACAAATATGGGGTTTTTTGTTTTGTTTTGTTTTTTTGAGGTAGGGTCTCACTCTAGCTCAGGCTGACCTGGAATTCACTATGTATTCTCAGGGTAGCCTCGAACTCACAGCGATCCTCCTACTTCTACCTCCTGGGATTAAAGGCCTGTTTCACTATACCTGGCTCTTGATACAATATAAAATTTAGAATGAATTCAGGACCTGAGAGATGGCTCAGTGGTTAAAGGTACCATAATTTAAAAAAATATTATTTATTTATTTGAGAAAGAGAGAGAGAGAGAGAGAATGAGAATGGGCACACCAGGGCCTCCAGCCACTGCAAATGAATTCCAGATGCATGTGGCCCCTTGTGCATCTGGTTTATGTGGGTCCTGGAGAATAGAACTGGGATCCTTTGGCTTTGTAGGCAAACACCTTAACCACTAAGCCATCTCTCCAGCCTACCATAATTTTTTTCTTTCTTTCTTTCTTTCTTTCTTTCTTTCTTTCTTTCTTTTTTTTGGTTTTTCAACGTAGGGTATCACTCTAGCCCAGGCTGACCTGGAATTCACTTTGTAGTCTCAGGGTGGCCTTGAACTTACAGCTATCCTCCTACCTCTGCCTCCTAAGTGCTGGGATTAAAGGTGTGTACCACCATGCTCAGCATGATTTTGGTTTTTGAGACAAGGATTCACTTTGTAACTCAGGCTGTTCCTGAACTCACTATGTAGTCTAGGGCAACCTACCTTAGCCTCCTGATGCAGAGATTGAAGGCTCGAGTCACCATGCCCAGCATTTAGGTTGTTAAATAATAACATTTTGGCCAGGAACTCTAGCATTTACCACTGTGATGTCCCACAGAAAGCTATAACGCACATGTGCACACTGAGCACTCAAAATAAAACTAGTGGGCATAGTCAGCCTGAGCTAGAGTGAGACCCTACCTTGAAAAACCAAACCAAACCAAACCAAACCAAAACAAAACAAAACAAAAACAACAACAACAAAAAACTAGTGGGCACGGTGGTTTATGCCTTGAATTTCAGTTTTCAGGAAGCTGAGGTTACTGTGAGTTTGAGGCCAGCCTGGGGCTACAGGATGAATTTCAGTTCAGCCTGGGCTAGAATGAGGCTCTACTTAGAAAAAACAAGCAAAACAAAACAAAATACAAGCAATGGAAATTGAGATGTGTTGTCCATGTAAATGCACAGTTAACAATGAACACAGTATAAAATCATGCATTAATAAATTTTCATATTGAATGCATGTAGAAAAAGCAGTATTTTGGATACACACTGTTAAATAAAAATGTTAAAATTAATTACACAGGCTTCTCTACCTCTTTTTTTTTTTTTTTTTTGTGGAGAGAGACACACAGAGAGAGACAGAGAGGGAGAGGAAGACAGAGATGGGCGTGCCAGCAGCCTCTCAGCTGCTGCAAACTAAATCTAGATGCATGCACCCCCTTGTGGTCAAGTGTAGCATTGCGCCCTTGCGTCACTTTGCATCTGGCTAAATGTGGGACCTGGAGATTGGAATTGCTGGAAATTGGAACCAGTGTTCTTAGGCTTAGGAGGCAGGCGCCTTAACCCCTAAGCCATCTCTCCAGCCCTTTTCTTTGTTTTTGAGGTACTTTCACTCTAGTCCAGGCTGGTCTGGAATTCATCATGTAGTCTCAGGGTGGCCTCAAACTCATGGTGATCCTCCTACCTCTGCCTCCTGAGTGCTGGGATTAAAGGCTTTTGTCATTAGGCCTGGCTTCCAATTTTTTTTTTTTTTTTTTTGTGTGTGTGTAACTTCTCTTACTGTTTCCTGGAATGGCTTTCTGATTGATAGTCCCATCAATAGTGAATGCAAGTTCTTTCTCTGTGTCCTTACCAGTAACTTTTTTTTTTTTTTTTTTTTTTTTTTTGTGGTAGGGTTTCACTGTAGTCCAGGCTGACCTGGAATTCACTCTGTATTCTCAGGGTGGCCTCGACCTCATAGTGATCCTCCTACCTCTGCCTCCTGAGCACTGGGATTAAAGGCACGTGCCACCACACCCATCTTAAAATTCCTTTTATTTATGAGAGAGAGAATGAGAGAGAGAGAGAGAGAGAGAGAGAATTGGTGCACCAGGGCCTCCAGCCACTACAATCGAATGCCAGATGTGTGCACCATCTTGTGCTCATTCTTCACCTCATGCATCTGGTTTACATGGGTTCTGGAGAGCTGAACCTAGGTCCTTAGGCTTCATAGGCAAGCACCTTAACTGCTAAGTCATCTCTCCAGTCCTCCCAGATGTTTTTGCATTTTCCCCTATTCTGCAGTTGAGAACTACTGTCCTGGGACAGATGAATGAAACTTCCTTGCAGGAATGCTGGTATTTTCAAGAAAGTCCCAAGACAGGCAGGGTGCCTCACACAGGAAATTAATTTCATCAGAGGGAGGCATTCCAGGTACCAGGTGCTGATATTGGGAAAGAGGTGGGGAGGAGGGGGTCCTTGTACTTTCTGTCAGTGGTAGTAGTGTTATGAATAGGAGACCTATGGAGAAGATGGTTCCCTAATGCCCCAAATCCTGCAAAAGTATTTTCTACTGGGCTTAGTCTCTGCTAATGGATACTAAAGGGCTAGGGGGTAATCTTTTTGGAGTGACATGACACGACCATTTTCCAGCAGGGTTTCTGAAGATCTAGTGTATTTGCCCAAGGAATTAGTCTAATGGGATGTTATCACTATTGTACATGGGCAGGACTCATATTTTTGGTTTGACTGGCCTTTGTAATGTCCCTTGAATTACATCAGCTAGCTATTGTGTCCTTGTTTATGGACAAGGTGCCCAGCCTGCTGTACTGTCATGACGCTTTACTGTTGTTTGGAAGTCACTTGATTTATTTATTCATAAGGAGAGAGAGAGAGAGAGAGAGAGAGAGAGAGAGAGAGAGAATGGGTATGCCAGGGCCTCTACCACTGCAAATGCATGTGCCATCTTGTGCATCTGGCTTTACAGTGGGTCCTGGGGAATTGAATCTGGGTCCTTAGGCTTTGCACGCCATGTCCCTTAATAACTCTAGTTCCTGAATTCACTTTTTATTTGTTCATCTTTGAGGCAAATATTCTGGAACCATTCTAGTATGATCTTGTTTAAGGCAGGGTGGACATTCATGGATGCAAAAGGAAAACGCAGTCTGTCCTCAGCCCTGGCCAGAGCCCTCAGGTAGGTGATGAGCTGGGGTCATAGGGCAGAGCCCATGCAGGCCACCCCAGCCCACAGCTGTGGCCTTCAGATTACATCTTCCTCTAATAAGGACAATTCTGAGCAAGCCACAGAATGTATTGTTACAGGTTGACTGATGGGGTCCCTGTCCCCACCTGCCACCTGCTAGGCAATCTCCACACTAGGAAAGTGGAGGGGTGCAGTGAAACGAAGCACACGATGAGGGAAGACCTTTCATATCTTGACATCACTAGGTCAGGACTACCAAGGAAGAGGCAATGTCGTCTGTGATAATTTTATTTACACAGCATCTATCAGTGCTGAACGGTCAGTGTGTGAAAAAAATCATAAAGCCAGGCCCAGCATGGAGGCTCATGCCTTTGATCCCAGGAGGCAGAGGTAGGAGGATCACTGTGAGTTGGATGCTACCCTGAGACTACATAGTGAGTTCCAGGTCAGCCTGGACTAGAGTGACACTCCACCTTGAAACCCCCCCCACAAAAAAAAAAGGTAAAGCCAAAGGACCCAGGTTCGATTCCCCAGTACCCACATAAGCCAGATGTACAAGGGGGTGCATGCATGTGGAGTTCGTTTGCACTGGCTAGAAGCCCTGGCACTCCCATTCTCTCTCTGTCTCCTCTCTCTCTCTGCTTGCAAATAAATAAAATAAAATAAATAATAATAAAAAGTGGGGCTGGAGGGATAGCTTAGCGGTTAAGGCGCTTGCCTGCAAAGGCAACGGACCTAGGTTCGATTCCTGGGGGCCCGCTTATGCCAGATGCACAAGGTGGCGCATGTTTCTGCGGTTCGTTTGCAGCGGCTGGAGGCCCTGGCGCGCCCATTTTTTTCTCCCGTCTCTCTCTGCCCCTCTAATTAGAAAAAAAAAAAGAAAAGATAGACGCGTGTAACTATTTGCACGGTTTTCGGGGTAGCCTGGAGAGCCGCGACCGCCGTACAGCCTGCATTGACAGCCGCGCGTCATGCTTGCCACCCGGGGCAGCGGTGGCGGCGGCGGCGGCGGCGGCGCGCACGGGCAGGGGCGGAGGCGGAGGAGTGGCGTGCGCGTGCGCGCGAGGGGCGGGGCGGAGCCCGGAGGGGCGGGCCGAGCGGGCGCGGGCCGACCGCGTGTGGTCGGCAGGGGGCGCTGCGCACCCACGCCGCGCTCTGCCTTGCCCCGCGGGTGCCGTCGGCCGCGGTTCGATTGGAGCAGCCGCCGAGGAGCGCTTGGCGCCATTTTGAAGCGGAGAGGAGGAGGAACGGCCGGGGCTGGCTGCGGAAGGGGAGGGGGGCGGGAGGAGACGATTGGATGCGGCGGCGGCGGCGGATCCCGGAGAGCAGCGGAGTGCGAGGAGTAGCGAGACGGGCACCCGGAGGTAGGAAACGATTCGCTTCACGGAAGGGAAAGCGCTCCCTCTCCCTCTCTGTGTCTCTGTCCTCGCTGGTGGCCACGCTCCATTTTCCAGCGCCCGCCACCGCGGCGGGCTGTGTGTGTGTGTGTGTGTGTGGCGGGGTTGCGCCGCCGCCCCGGCCGCCCGGCCCGCCAGGCTCGGCTCCCGCGGCGGGGCTGCAGCGTGCGGCGGGCTTGGCGGCGGCCGGGCTCCGGGGCTCCGCGGTGGGGGCGGGGAAGGAGGGAGGGAGGCGGGCGGGCGCCGGGCTCCGCTCCACGCCGCGGGCTCCGCCGCAGCCGCTGCACGTTAAACTTGCCGCCGTGCCCCGGGTCCCGGGACGGGGGCGGCGGCGGGCGGTGACCTTGCGCCGCGGGGGTCCCGCAGCCCCTCTCCGCGCGCCCCTCCCCCGCCGCCCGCCGGTCGGATCCTCGGGCGGGGTCCACCCCCTCCCCAAGCCCGGCGGGCGGGCGGGCTAGGGACCTCGGCCCCCCGTGCCCGGCGTCTCATCCCCACCCCCTCGTGTCCCCGCGCGCCGCCGCCACCGCCGGGAAGCAGGGAGGGAGGGAGAGAGGGAGGGAGGGGGAGCTCGGCTCCGGGTCGCGGACACTGGCTGATCCAGTGACATTTTCATTCTGTGACTTGCCAATCACCCGAGATAAAGCGCTCCAACCGCGCCCGGGAGCCGGGGGGAGGGCTGCTCGGGTGGGGTGGGGGTATCCGAACACCGTGCGGGGCAGGGAGAGCCCCCGGAGCCCGCGTCCTCGCGAGGGACTCGGCCGAGGCCGCCGCTGGGCGCTCGGTGTCCTCCCGGACGTGGTGCTGCCGTGCGAGCGATCGCGGCCCCGTTCGCCGTCCCTGCACCGTTATTTCATTGACACCAGGAAAAAAAAAGTTTGCGGTCCGGAGCAGAGGCTGGTTGGCTGGGCTGCAAGCTGCTGGTTTTGTCGTGTTGCCTTAAAGGCCACTAAGGAGCAGCACGACAGGTGTTTCAGGGGGACGAATCCGAATCCCCGACATTCAGCACCCTGGTCTTCAGAACTGCGTGCGATGGACCGGGAGCTCCGGATGGGTTTGAAAGACGAGTTAGTCACTTACTCGTTCAAAACGTGTCCTAACCATCCCCAGTCATCCAACCAAGAGTTGACCTTTTTTTTTTTTTTAAATTGCAAAGAAGGCTGCTCTGATACCTGCATGATGAACTGATGGATGGCCCGTGGTGTTCCGAGTGTTCCTACCCTCTAGTAAAATTCTCGTGGAAACCGTAAATAGAGCCTTTGATTTTGAAGATTGATCTGCGGTTTTCGGAGAGTTGGAGAATCCTGTGTGTCTTCCAAATTAACCTTTACAAGCGCAAATGTGTTTCTCTATAGGAGGTGAGGTGTATAAATCACCGTTATTTTAACTCCTGAATGACAGCATAATCATTGTTCTCATTGTTAACACATCTAGATAAAAGTTCCTCCAAGAGAGAACATTTTCTGTGCTAACTTTCCTACAAGTTAAGTAAAATAGTTTAACACAAACACGGGCTTCAGAGCCCATCTCTTATCTGTGCAGTACTCCTGTCAAATGTTCGCATTTTTAGGGATAATACAGTGAATCTGTGTGTGGTGTATGCAGGTGCAGGGCAGTTTGTGGAACAATTAACCTTGCAACCCTTGAAATTCATAGTGGCGAATTTGTAGTACAAGTTAGTGGTATATGTTATGTCAGCATTAATTCTCAAAAAACTCAAATATGAAAGTACATTTTTTTTTTTTTTTTTTGTTTTGTGAGGTAGGGTCTCACTCTGGTCCAGGCTGACCTGGAATTAACTATGTAGTCTCAGGGTGGCCTCGAACTCTCCGCGATCCTCCTACCTCTGTCTCCCGAGTGCTGGGATTAAAGGCGTGCGCCACCACGCCCGGCTGAAAGTACATTTTTTAAAAACATTTTAAAATATTTTATTTATTTATTTGAGAGAGAGAGAGAGAGAATGAATGGGCGTGCCAGGGCCTCCAGCCACTGAAAATGAACTTCTAGATGCATGAGCCCCCTTGTGCATCTGGCTTATGTGGGTCCTGGAGAGTCTGAACAGGGAACCTTTGGCTTTGTAGGCAAACGCCTTAACTGCAAAGCTATCTCTCCAGCCCCATGAAAGTACATTTTTAAAATATTTATTTATTTATTTGAGGGAGACAGAGAGAGAAAGAGGCAGATACAGAGAAAGAGGCATTCCAGGGCCTCCAGCCACTGCAGTGCAAATGAACTTCAGATATATGTGCCACCTTGTGCATCTGGCTTATGTGGGTACTGGGGAATTGAACCTGGGTCCTTAGGCTTTGCAGGCAAACACCTTAACTGCTAACCCATCTCTCCAGCCCAAAGTACATATTTATTTATTTATTTATTTATTTATTTATTTATTTATTTATTTATTTTGAAGTAGAGTTTCATTCTAGCCCCGGCTGACCTGAAACTTACTCTGTAGTCCCAGGCTGGCCTCGAACTCACAGTGATCCTCCAACTCTGCCTTCTAAGTGCTGGGATTAAAGGCATGCCCCATCATGCCTGGCTGAAAGTATATCTTGTTTAAAAATAGCAGTAGCTCCCTGTGGTAGCCCAGGGTAGTCTCAGTCTCCCAGTCCTTAGTGCTGGGTCACAGGTGGTCCCACCATAACCAGCTTATAAAACCCACTATATCAGAACATTATTGGAAATAATATTTGCATATACTGAAGCTTACAAATATATAGATATAGAAAAGGTGTGCTTTAAATTTTATTATTATTATTATTATTCCCTAAGATTTTCAAGGTAAGGTCTCATTCGCTCAGGCTGACCTGGAATTCACTTGGTAGTCTCAGGCTGGCCTTGAACTCAGTGATCCTCCCGCCTTGGTCTCCCGAGTGCTGGGATTAAAAGCATACACTGGGCTGGAGAAATGGCTTAGTGGTTAAGGCGTTTGCCTGCCAAGCCACAGGATCCCGGTTCGATTCTCCAGGACCCACGTAAGCCAGATGCACAAGGGGCACATGCATCTGGAGTTTGTTTGCAGTGGCTGGAGGCCCTGGCGTGCCCATTCTCTCTCTGTCTGCCTCTCTTCTCTCTCTCTCTCTGCTTGCAAATAAATAAAATACATATATAAAAAAAGCGTACACCACCATGCCTGGCTATTTAAAAAATTATTTTATTTATTAGAGAGGAGGACGAGGGGGAGAGAGAGTGTGTAAGAGCGATAAAATGGGCACACCAAGGGCCTTCAACCAGTGTAAATGAACCTTAGACAATTGTGCTACTTTGTGCATCTGGCTTACATGGGTCCTGGGGAATTGAACCTGGGTCCTCTGGCTTCGCAGGCAAATGCCTTAATTGCCAAGCCATCACTCCAGCTCTATTTTTTTTTTTTTTTTTTTTTGAGATAGGTCTTATTCTAGCACAGGCTAACCTGGAACTCTGTAGTCCCATACTGACCTTGAACTCATGGTGATCCTCTTACTTCAGCCTCCCAAGTGCTGAGATTAAAGGAATGGTGCCATCATACCTGGCCTGATTTAAACTTTAATACTGAAGTACTAAGTTTTCTTTTTTTGATAACTTAACACTTTTTCCTCTTAGCTAGGTTTTAGTTGAAATTTTGTTTTATTCCTCTGAGTGTGCTCCCTCTCTCCCCCTTTCTCCTTAAGACTGACAAGAGTGATTCTTGTTGGATGGTTTGTGCACATGTTATTTGTACCAAAGTTCTACTTCATTAGATATTTCATAAAAGCTGAATTACATTTTTAAAGGTTTATCTAAAATTGCTGTATAGCTTTATTTAACAACTATAACATTTTAAAAAATAGGCTTTATCAATAATTTGTTAAGCTAAAATAAAGTGACAACCCTGTATTGGATAGGATTTGCTCTGGTAAAAGAGAAATAAGGTGTGCCTAAACTCTGCGAGGGAAGGAGTATTTTGGGAGGCCGAGATTTTTTTTTTGCTCCCCTTGGCAAATTTAGAGATTGTCCTTTGGCCTCTCATCAGATACTTTTTCTTGGTTCATGTTTGCTTACTTATGTAGTTTACAGATTCTTAGGTGACATATACTGTGCATAATAACCTACATTTATACATTTATATCTCCTTCCTTAGTGTTAGAGAACTACAAAGGACCTTAAGGGTGTTCCCAACTCTTTTATTTTATAAATGGAGAGTTAGGTCCAAATGATAATTTACCTTATTTAAACAAAGTCACAGACCCTAGGAAGTGTCCTGGTGGCCTTGTGTAGGACTTACCTGTACTCACATATCAGTGTAGTACATCCATTGTACTCCAGTCTTCTGTTCTCACTCACTCCCCCATAGAAATAAATAATCAAGATGAACCATTTCTCTTAAAATCTGGCTGTAACAATTTTTTAAAAATACTTTTTATTTTTATTTATTTCAGAGAGAGAAGCAGAGAGAGAGAGAGAGACAGACAGACAGAGAGAGAATGGGCATGCCAGGACCTCCAACGAATTCCAGATGCATGTGCCACCTTGTGCATCTGGCTTATGTGGGTCCTGGGGAATCGAACCTAGGTCCTTTGGCTTTGCAGGCAAATGCCTTACCTACTAAGCCATCTCCCCAGCCTTGTAACTTTTTTTTTGTGGGATTCAGTGCACTGAGTCTGTGTCTGTCTCTCCTGGAGCTGCTTGCTCTCTCACTGTTTAGCAGTAGTTGACATGGCATTTATGTATTATTCATGAAGATGTAAGCCAAAGTCATTAGGGAAAACTTAGTGTTAAACTTGTTTTTTTTATAAGATAGACTATAGATGAGTGTTTTATTTTACTTTTAAACTCAGTTTACGACACAAGTCGTTTGTCACTGTCATTTACAATAGCTATTTTATTTGCTTTGTGTATTCCTGTTTGGCAATGTTAAAAATTCCAGGAATATTTAGTTTAAAAATAAAACCAGTAATTTCTCTGAGAATATATGAGTTAAGCTTTTTTTTCTTTTTTCTTTTTAAAAAATATTTTAAATTTAATTAAATTAATTTATTAGAGACACAGAGAGAGAATGGGCACACTAGGGCCTCTAGCCACTGCAAAGGAACTCCAGACACATGTGCCACCATGTGCATCTGGCTTATATGGGACCTGGAGAATCTAACCAGGGTCCTTAGGCTTTGCAGGCATACACCTTAACTGCTAAGCCATCTCTCTAACCCTCTTTTTAATTTTAATTTTTATTTATTTTTTGTGTGAGAGTATGTCATTCTGGGGCCCTGGGGCTGGTTTATAACTCACTTATGTGGCCCAGGTTGAGCTCCAACTCGAAGCAGTCCTGCCTTAGCCTCATGAGTGCTGATCTTACAGATGTCTTACAGATGTCAGCCAGCATGCTTTGCTGCCTTTCTTTTTTTTCTTCCACTTCTTCACTCTAGCCCGAGCTGACCTGGAACTCACTCTGTAGAACCACCACACCTAGCCCTGTACTGCTTTTTTTTTTTTTTTTCGAGGTAGGGTCTCACTCCGGCCCAGGCTGACCTGGAATTCACTATGTAGTCTCAGGGTGGCCTCGAACTCTTGGCGATCCTCCTACCTCTGCCTCCTGAGTGCTGGGATTAAAGGCGTGCGCCACCACGCCCGGCTGTACTGCTTTTTAAAGCTTGCTCAAAAACTGCCAAGTGGTTTGCATTTCTGATACCTTGGAGAGTAGAAGTCAGTTCTTCCTCAACCTATTCTTTTTTTTCCTTCATTTTTTGCCTTTTTCAAGGTAGGGTCTCGCTGTAGCCCAGGCTGACCTGGAATTCACTCTAGTCTCAGGGTGGCCTCGAACTCACGACAATCCTCCTACCTCTGCCTCCCGAGTGCTGGGATTAAAGGTGTGGGCCACCACACCTGGCTCAACCTATTCTTTTATGAATACCTGATTTTAACAATTTCCCTTAATTCTTGAAAAAGATCTTAAAATCCTTTGTCATTAATTAGCCCAGGATTTGCAGCATTACTGTTTAGACTCAGATGAGATGAATAAATTTAGTACTTTATAGCTGTTAATCTGAAAACTTTAAGAAATACAGTATTAATTTGATATTAATAGTATGCAGCAATCTTGCATAAAACTTAGGAAGTCAGCTTGGGGCTGTAGAGGAAAGACTGAGTGAAGCAGGAGGCAGGCTATTTTGAGGTATCTTTTGGGAATAAAAGTACTCTACTGCTCTGCTGCCCCTCTGTTCTTAGAAGACTGAGCTGACTGAACATGAACAAGTATTAAGCTTACATATACATACCATATGAGGGATGATGCAACAAGCAATGCCAACGCACCCTGATGTGTAGAAGTATAGAACAGTGCTTGGAGAACCAGACCAAAGTGACCATAGCTGACAGAGTGACATCCGTGTTGCTGATTAAAGGAGTGTGCTGTGTTTGTTGTCTTCCGTCTTCTTGGCTAGTTGTCCAGTGGGAGAGTGACATCAGCCAAGACTAACAAGACAGCTGAGCTGATGAGCTGCTGTGGCCACATCTCGCTCTTTCATGGAGAGGAAAGGAGAACCATAGTCAGTAGAGTTAGACACCCCCCCCCCCCGCCATGCTTCTTTCTTTGCCGAGGTGATTTTTGGAAAGCAAATGAAGAGATTTTAAAGGAAAGCTCCCTATCCTGAAATAACATCCCTTACCACCCAGATCTTACTAGGAATTTCAGTATTTAGCCTTCAGATAGGGGCAGGCTGGGATGGGTTGTTGCTGAGAGTGATGGTTAAGGTTGTGAGAAATGGAGTACTTACAGAATTGTATACTTTAAGCTAAAAAGTCATACATGTGTAGTTAAAAAATAAAAACTGAAATAACCTTCTAGGGCTGGAGGGATGGCTTAGCTGTTAAGGCGCTTGCCTGTGAAGCCTAAGGACCCCGGTTCGATTCTCCAGGTCCCACATAAGCCAGATGCACAAGGGGGCACACACATCTGGAGTTTGTTTGCAGTGGCTGAAGGCCTTGGTGTGCCCATTCTCACTCTTCCTCTCTCTCTTTCCCTTTTGTTTTGTTTTGTTTTGTTTTGCGAGGTAGGGTCTCACTCTGGCCCAGGCTGACCTGGAATTCACTATGTAGTCTCAGGGTGGCCTCGAACTCTCGGCAATCCTCCTACCTCTGCCTCCCAAGTGCTGGGATTAAAGGCGTGGGCCACCACGCCCGGCTATTCTTTCCCTCTTTTTATCTCTAATAAATAAATAAATTAAAAATTACAGTTCTCCTTCCTCTCAAAGGGTTAACCTGAGGCTGGGTGTGGTTTAATCCCAGCACTTGGGAGGCAGAGGTAGGAGGATCATGGTGAGTTCAAGGCCACCCTGAGACTACATAGTGAATTCCAGGTCAGCCTGGGCCAGAGTGAGACCCTACCTCGAACCCTCCCCCCAAAAAAAAAAGTTAATTTGCTGTCAACAAGTTCCAGAGAGTTTACTTAAAAATGTGTAGAAATAGTATTGTATTAAGCTGTCTTATTGTACTGCATTTCACTTTTATCTTTAATGTCCCAGGGCCTTCATACTGCCATGCCACACAGAGATCAACATAATTAGAAAAAGGAAGAGCATTTTATTAACGGATGTTGGACAGTTGAGTGATACTCTGTTGGGCAGTACAAGCAAATGATACAAGGAAGAGCTGACCAGCAGGAGTCTGGCCACCTTTTGTCTTTATTCATTTCTTTATTTTTGCCAATTTGATGTACTAAGCTTGTTTTGTCTTAAGGTCACATTTCCTAACCACTGAGCCATCTCTACAGCCCGTAAGTTTGCATTTCTTTATGAGTATGGGGAGATGTTTGTTCATAGGCTTATTGGGCCAGGCATGGTGGCGGTGATGGTGGTGCACGCCTTTAATCCTAGCACCCAGGGGGCAGAGGTAGGAGGATTGCCCTGAGTTTGAGGACAGCCTGAAATTATATAGTAAATTCCAGGTCAGCCTGGGCTAGAGTGAGACCCTACCATGAAAATACAAGAACAACAAAAAACCCATAAGCTTACTGTGGGGAGGTAACTTGCAGCAGCACATACTGTTTTTTTTTTTTTTAAATTTTTATTTATTTTTTATGTTTTGAGGTTGGGTCTTACTGTAGCCCAGGCTGACCTGGAATTCACTTTGTAGTCTATGGGTGGCCTCAAATTTGCAACAATCCTCCTACCTCTGCCTCTCGAGTGCTGGGATTAAAGGCTTATGCCACCACGCCTGGTAGTTGTGCTCATTTTGAACAACTGGAGGTCAGTATGAGAGAACTGAAAGTCCTTGACTCGGTGTTCACATAAGCAGAGGAAAGGCAGCATCAAGAGGAAGGGAGATTTGGCAGCCAGAGTAAATATATTTTGTATGGAGCCAGCCCTACCTTGTATTCACTGATTGTACTGTCCCACTACTTCTTCCTCCCACCTTTACATGCTACCTAATTTGTGTCTGTGTGTATTTTCTTGGTGGTAGGGTCTCACTTTAGCCCAGTCTGACCTGAAATTCACTATGTAGTCTCAGGGTAGACTCAAACTCACAGCGATTCTCCTACCTCTGCCTCCTGAGTGAGTGCTGGGATTAAAGGCGTGTACCACCATGCCCGGCTTTTGTGTGTGTGTGTGTGTGTGTGTGTGTGTGTGTGTGTGTGTGTATTTATTTTTCCAGGTATGGGCTCACTCCAGCCCTGGTTGACCTGACCTGAAACGTACTCTAGTCTCAGGCTGGCCTTGAACTCACAGTGATCCTCATAGCTCTGCTTTCTAAGTGCTGGGATCAAAAGTGTACACCACCATACCTGGATCTAAAAATACTATTTATTTATTTGCAAGGGGGGTGTGTGTGTGGAGAAGGTGCATGCCAGGGCCTTTTGACATTGCAAACAAACTTCAGGTGCACACACCACTTTGGGCATCTGGCTTTACATGGGTACTGGGGAATTGAACCAAGGCCATTAGGTCTTGCAAGCAAGTATCTTTAACCACAGAGCAATCTCTCCAGCCCCTCTATTTCATCTTTATTCATTGGCGGCAGTGGCAGTCTGAATTTTGTTATTTCAATTTCTCTAGATTTGATTTGAGGCCTTAGTTTTTTTTGTTAATTAAAAATTTTTTATTTTATTTATTTATTTTAAGAGAGAGAAAGAATGGGTACGGCAAGGCCTCTAGCAATTGCAAAGGAACTCCAGACATTAGCGCCACCTTGTGTATCTGGCTTATATGGGTACTGAGTAATCGAACCTGGGTCCTTAGGCTTCTCAAGCAAGTGTCTTAACCACTAAGCTCTCTCTCCAGCCCAAGGCCTTAGCTCTTCTTAAAAGGGAAACCTTTTTCTTCAAAGCAGTGAAAGGGAGCAGTTGCTTTTTAGCATCCTGTAGTTCTGTTTTTTTTTTTTTTTTCAAGGCAAGGTCTCACTCTAGTTCAGGCTGACCTGGAATTCACTATGTAGTCTCAGGGTGGCTTCAAACTCAGTGATCCTCCTACCTCTCTGCCTCCCCAGTGCTAGGATTAAAGGTGTGCGCCACCATGCCCGGCTTCTATTTCCTAATTCTTTTTTGGTTTTTTGAGGTAGGGTTTCACTCTAGCCCAGGCTGACCTGGAATTCACCATGTAGTTTCAGGGTGACCTCTAACTCGTGGTGATCCTCCTACCTCTGTCTCCTGAGTGCTGGGATTAAAGGTGTGCACCACCATGCCCAGCCTTCCTAATTCCTAGTAGTACCTCTGGTAGATCCTCTGAGAACTAGAGGCCTTCCATAATGATGTATGCCAAAGTCTTGTGGTGTTGATAGGACTGAAAGAACTTTGTTTCTGTCTAATCCTATCTGTTGTATTTTTTTCACTCTAGCTTCTTTTTGTGAAAGAAAATGGAATAAGGTTTTCCTTAGGCTTAAGAGGTAATTGGTTTAAATGCTCTTGTCTGTTTCCATTTATCATACTCACTTACCAGTTGGCTAGCCCTTTTGCCATGTTTATGCTTAGTCTAGGGCATTGGTTCTCAAAGTGGTCATTTTAGAGGCCCCCCAATTCCTCCTGCCTTCAGTAAGCTTGGAACTGTCTGGAGACATTTTGTTATTACAAGTGGGAGTAGCTTTGCCATTGGCATCTACTGGTTAGAGGCCGCACATACAGTCTGCTAACAGTCCTATGCATGTGTGTACATCCTTCCACCACAGAAAGTGGTCTGCCCTCAAAATGTCCATTATGTCAAGGTTGAGAAATCTGTTGTAGAATTACATAGAATTGGTTCAGGGGGCTTGCATTTCTCAGGCCATTTAGTCACAATGGGTGTAGCTGTTGAGAGGCTCATTTAGGCATGCCTACCACTGTGGTCATAGCTCTCTGAGGTGTTGTGGAGCCTTAGCTTTTTAGTGCTGAAGCACTTTCTCCCTGTTTCTTCAGTACTTTTCTTTTCAAAAAAGGTCTTTATAAGCCGGGCGTGGTGGCTCACGCCTTTAATCCCAGCACTCGGGAGGCAGAGGTAGGAGGATTGCCGTGAGTTCGAGGCCACCCTGAGACTACATAGTGAATTCCAGGTCAGCCTGAACTAGAGTGAGACCCTACCTCGAAAAACCAAAAAAAAAAAAACAAAAGGTCTTTATAGTCTTAGGTGGAATTTGGAAGTTCTAACATTTAAGACTTGAACACCCATAGCATATTTAAACATTTGTTAAGATGCTTAGTGAGCAAGGTCCTTTTTAAGGAAGACACCGAAGAGTATGACTGTTACTCATAGAAACTTACAAGTCAAGACTGCTTGAATTTTTACCCTGTTTCCATTATGAACTAGCCATTTCACCTTGGGTAAATTGCCCAATTTTGCCAAGCCTCAATATCCCAATCTATAATAGGGCAATAGCAGATAATTTATTTAAAAATATTTATTTATTTACATGAGGGGGTGTGGGAGGGAATGAGAATATGACAATGAGCACACCAGGGTCTCTTGTTGCTGCAAGCAAAATCCAGATGCATGTGCCACTTACACTTAGTGCATCTGGCTTTTCATGGGTACTGGGGAACCAAACTTGGGTTGTTAGGCTTTGTAGGCAAATGCTTTAACCGTTGAGCCATCTTTCTAGCCCTGTCTGGTTTGTTTTGAGACAGTGTCACTACATAGCCATACATGGCTTCAAACATCTGCTTTTGCCTCTCAAGTGCTGGGATTACAGGCATGTGCCACTATACCTAGTTCCCTGCAAAAAGTTGTTTTTTAATGAGTACTTACACATTAGGCCCCAAGCTGAACTAACATTTGTCCTGGCTCATACCAAAAACCAATGAGGTAAGGAGTAAAGGCAAGCAACACCTAGCAGCTCTGAGACTTCTAACAGGAGAAAAAATGTTCCAAAGTCAGACTGCAGTGATGGTTGCACACTGAATACACACACACACACTCTCTCTCTCTCTCTCTCTCTCTCTCTCATTCTCTCTCTTTTTTTTTTTCAAGGTCTTGCTGTAGGCTAGGCTGACCTGAAATTTACTATGTAGTCTCAGGGTGGCCTCAAACTCATGGCAATCCTCCTACCTCTGCCTCCTGAGTGCTGGGATTAAACCACACTCAGCTTTTCTTTCTCTTAATGCTAGCAAATAAATAAAAATATTTTAAAAAATAAAAAAAAAAGCAAATGAGACAAATTTGCAGGGAGTCTATTTGTGTCTTATTTCCGCTATATTACCTTAAAAGCAAAAATATGATAATTGTTGAATGGATGGTTTACATATAATATCATTCAAGGAAATTGTTCTCAGTGCTGGATAGAGTTACAAAGATGGAGATTTTCCTGTAATCATGAGGTGAATATTCAAATTGGAGATAGAAGCTGGTAAGAAAATCCTAACACAAAGCAGAATAAAGTTAGTGGTTCAGGAAGGCACAAACAGAATTTTGACAACTAAGAATCTGAAAGAAGGTTGATCACGTTACTCAGAGTGTAGGAGCCATGAAAAACTTCTTGAAGTGGGGCACCATTTTGGCTAAATTTTAGATGTTACAAAACTAGACCTTTGGTTCCAGTAATGAGTATTTACAGACGGTCTGTGGTCTTATTTTTCCCCTTTATGTTGCTATGATGTGATTGCCTCTGTAGCCACTCCCATGCTGCATTGGTGTTTCTTATCTAGTGTGATGGCTTAATTCAGGTGTCACCCATAAACTTAGGTGTTTTGAATGTTAGGTCTCCAGCTGATGGCAATTTGGGAATTAAAGCTTCCTACAGGCCATGTATTGTGGCTATTATAACCAGCTTCCTCTTGCCCGTGTTTGGCACACTCTCCAGTTGCCGTTGTCCATCTGATATTGGCCAGGAGGTGATGTCCATCCTCTGCTCATACATCGTTTTCCCTTGCCATCATGGAGCTTCCCCTCAAGTCTGTTGGCCAAAATAAACTTTTTTTGTTTTTCCACACAAGCTGCTCTTGGTTGGGTGTTTTCTGCCAGCAGTGTGAACCTGACAGCAGCAGTAAAGTTGCTACTGAGAAGTGGTGTTACTGCTGCATGAAACCTGACTGGCTTTTGGCCTTTTGGAACTGCTTTGCAAGAGGAATGTGGAAGGATTTGAAATCTTGGCCTAAGAGATGCCTTGCAGTGTTGTAAGTACAGCTTGATGGATTATTCTGGTCAGAGTTGAAAGACTGAATGCAGGAAGAACTACGGACTGGGAGGTTTGGCTTATGAGGGTGAGAAAGAGCTTTGCCTGGACTGGGCTAAAAGCAGTTGGTGTGAGAGGCTTGCTGTTATGACCATGTCTTGAGAACTGTGGCAGGGTTGCAGTGAGTAGAAATGGACTGGTGTGAGCAGAGGGATATGGCACAGAAAACATGAAATCTTTGGGCTGAAACTGCTGCCTGTTCAGCTGCAATTGTATGAGAGATTACAACTATTGAGGCCTTCCTCTTGCCAATGTTTGGCACATTCTCCTGTTGCTGTTGTCCACCTTATGTTGGCCAGGGGTGATGTCCACCCTCTGCTCATGCCATTGTTTCCCCTTGCCATCATGGAGCTTCCCCTCGAGTCTATAAGCCAAAATAAGCTCCCCCCCCCAAGCTGCTCTTGGCCAGGAGTTTTCTGCCTTTGCAAACCTGACCTCAAGAATTGTGAACCCGGGAAAGAAAAAGTTTCAAATAAGCTTTTTTTTTTTTTTTTTTGGTTTTTCGAGGTAGGGTTTCACTCTGGTCCAGGCTGACCTGGAATTAACTAACTATGTAGTCTCAGGGTGGCCTCGAACTCATGGCAATCCTCCTACCTCTGTCTCCTGAGTGCTGGGATTAAAGGTGTGCGTCAAATAAGCTTTTAATGTCTGCAGGAAGACGTGTGGTCTTATGCTATCACTTCGAGTTACTTGCAGTTTTAGTTTATTCTCAGTTTTGGTTTTATCTCAGGCTAATTGGCTTTATAAGATCAGTAATTCCTAGATAAATTGGCACCTGGCTGTGTTCTTATACATGTTTTCTTTTCTGTTTCTTTTGATTATATCACAGGACTTCTTTCAAATTTCTCTGTCTTTTGGAACAGGGCCTTACTTTAGACCAGGCTGACCTGGAACTCTCCTTTGTAACCTAGGTTGGCCCAAAACTCATGGCAATCCTCCTACCTCAGCCTCTGGGATTCAAGGCGTGAGCCACCACACATGACATATTTCCTTTTTTTTTTTTTTTTTTGTGCATTCTTGGATATGATGCCCCTAGTATCTCATATCCAGTGCTGAGCTGCCTTCCCCTACTCTATCATGGTTCCAGTTTTTGTCTTGGTTAATATCCCAGTTCTCCCCCACCCACCGCCCATGTAAGGGACAGCTGCATTTATCATGACCTCAGAAACCTGATTGCATCTTGATCATTCTTTCCTCTGCATCTTTCCTCTCACATCAGATAAGTACCAAATCTTGTTATTCTAAATCCAGTTTGTTTGTTTATTTATTTATTTGGTTTTTAAAAAATTGTTTTATTTATTTTTGGAGAGAGACACAGAGAGAGACAGACAGAGAGGGAGAGGGAGACAGAGATAGGCGCGCCAGCAGTCTCTCAGCTGCTGTGAACAAATTCCAGATGTGTGCACCCCCTTGTGGTCAAGTGTGGCATTGTGCCCTTGAATCCCTTTGCATCTGGCTAAACGTGGGACCTGGAGATTGGAACCGGGTTCTTCGACTTAGCAGGCAGGCACCTTAACTGCTAAGCCATCTCTCCAGCCCTTGTGTTTTTTTTTTTTTTTTTTGGCTTTTTGAGGTAGGGTTTCACTCTGGTCCAGGCCGACCTGGAATTAACTATGTAGTCTCAGGGTGGCCTCGAACTCTCGGCAATCCTCCTACCTCTGCCTCCCAAGTGCTGGGATTAAAGGCGTGCGCCACCACACCCAGCTCCTTTATTTGTTTTTTTGAGGTAGGGTCTCACTCCAGCACAGGCTGACCCGGAATTCACTATGTAGTCTCAGGGTGGCCTTGAACTCATGGCAATCCTCCTACCTCTGCCTCCCGAGTGCTGGGAATAAAGGTGCACGCCACCATACCCGGTTTGTGCTTTTTTTAAATTCAAGGCAGGAGTCTTACTCTAGCCTAGGCTGACCTGGAACTCTATAGCACCAGACTAGTCTCAAGCTCAAAATGATCCTCCTACCTCAGCCTCAGATTTTTTTTTTTTTTGGAGAGAGACAGAGAGAGACGGAGAAGAAGACAGATAGCTGCTGAGAACGAAATCCAGATGCGTGCACTCCCTTGTGGTCAAATGTGGCATTGAGTCCTTGCGTTCCTTTGCATCTGGCTAAACGTGGGACCTGGAGATTGGAACCAGTGTTCTTAGGCTTAGGAGGCAGGCGTCTTAACCACTGAGCCATCTCTCCAGCCCACAATTGTTTTTAAAAATATTTTATTTATTTATTTATTTATTTATTTATTTATTTATTTATTTATGAATGAGAGAGAGAAAGAGACAGACAGATGGGGTGGGGTTGGGGGAAGGAGAGAATGGGTATCTCAGGGCGTCTAGCCACTGCAAACGAACTCCAGGCACATGCACCACCTTGTATATCTGGCTTTATGTGGGTACTGGGGAATTGAACCTGGGTCCTTAGGTTTAGCAGGGTAGCTCCTTAACCACTAAACCATCTCTCCAACCCAAAGAACCAACTTTTTATTATTTGTTGTTTTTATGTTTCTAGTTTTTATTTTTATTAACAATTAATTTATTTATTTGCAAGCAGAGAGAGAGAAAAAAAGGAGAATGGGCATTCCAGGGCCTCCAGCCACTGCAACAAACTCCAGATGCATGCACCAATGTGCATCTTTGGCTTTATGTGGGTACTGGAATCAAACTCAAATCGTAAGGCTTTGCAGGCAGGTACCTTAATTGCTGAGCCATCTCTCAAGTCCCGCTAATTTTTCTTGGAGTGAGATAGAGAGAGGGACAGATAGAGAACAGGTGCGCCAGCAGCCTCTCAGCTGCTGTGAACAACTCCAGACGCATGCTCCCCCTTGTGGGCAAGTGTGGCATTGCACCCTTGCGTCACTTGCTTATGGCTAAACATGGGACCTGGAGAATTGAACGGGCGTTCTTAGGCTTAGGAGGCAGGCACCTTAACCCCTAAGCCATTTCTTCAGCCAAAGCCCCTCTATTTTTTAAAAATAATATTTTATTTATTTGAGAGGGGAAAAAAAGGCAGGTAGAGAGAGAGAATAGGTGTGACAGTGCCTTTAGCCAATGTAAACAAACACCAGATATATGTGCCACCCTGTGCATCTGGCTTTACGTGGGTACTGGGGAATTGAATCTGGGTCCTTTGGCTTTGCCAGCAAGTGCCTTAACCACTAAGCCATCTCTCCAGCTACTTCTTTTCTTTTCTCTTCAAAGATTTGTTTATTTATTTATTTATTTATTTATTTATTTATTTATTTATTTATTTATTTATTTATTTGAGACAGAGAGGAGAGAGTAAGAATGGGCATGCCAGGGCCTCTAGCCACTTCAAAAGAACTCCAGGTGCATGTGCTACCATGTGTATCTGGCTTATGTGGGACTTGGAGAATCAAACCTGGATCCTTATGCTTCACACGCATGTGCCTTAACCACTAAGCCATCTCTCCAGCCCCTCTCCAGCTATTTTAAAATTTATGCTTTTATCTTAATTATTTCTTTCTAGCTTTTGGGTTTGGTTCTTGTTTTTCCAAGGTTTTAAGGTGTGTTATTAAATTATTTATTTGAGGTCTCTCTGATTTTGAAATGTAGGTTCATAGAGCTATAAAATTTCCTCTTAGGACTGCCTTCATTGTATCCTGTAGATTTTGGTCAATTTTCTTTTTCTTTTTCTTTTTCTTTTTCTTTTTCTTTTTCTTTTTCTTTTTCTTTTTCTTTTTCTTTTTCTTTTTCTTTTTCTTTTCTTTTGAGTCAGGGTCTCACTCTAACTTAGGCTGACATGGAATTCACAATGTATTGTCAGGGTGGCCTCAAACTCTGGGCAATCTTCCTACCTCTGCATCCTGAGTGCTGGGATTAAAGGTGTGCGACACCATGCCTGGCCTGTTTTCTTTCCTTTTTTTTTTTTTTTTTTTTTTTGAGGTGCGTTCTCACTCTAGCTCAGGCTGACCTGGAATTCATTGTGTAGTCTCAGGTTGGCCTCAAACTCATGGTGATCCTCCTACCTCTGCCTCCCAACCTCACAAGTGCTGGGATTATAGGTGTACACTGGGGCTGGAGAGATGGGTTAAGCGCTTGCCTGCGAAGCCTAAGGACCCCTCTTCGAGGCGTGATTCCCCAGTACCCACATCAGCCAGATACACAAGGTGGTGCATGAATCTGGAGTTCGTTTGCAGTGATTGGAGGCCTGGTGTGTCCATTCTCTCTCTCCCCCCCTTCTCTCTCTGCCTGTCGCTCTCAAATAAATAAATAAATAAATAAATAAATAACAACAACAAAGTGCTTTGAAATGATATTGAAACACTTTAAAAATAAAGTCTTAGTTATAAAGGTGTGTACCACTACGCCCGGCCTGTTTTTATTTTTATTTCACTATTTATTTTTTAATATTTAGGTGCATTTCTTTTTTTTAAATTTGTTTATTTTTATTTATTTATTTGAGAGAGACAGAGAGAATGGGTGCACCAGGGCCTCCAGCCACTGCATACAAACTCCAGATGCATGCACCACTTTGTGCATCTGTTTTACGTGGGTACTGGGGAAGTGAGCCTTGAACCAGGGTCCTTAGGCTTCACAGACAAGCGCTTAACCACTAAGCTATCTCTCCAACCCTTGATGTATTTCTTGATTTCTTCAGTGACTTAGTTGTTATTCAATTATGTGTGTTTAATCTCTCTGGGTTTTTATTTTTTCCGAAGTTTTTCTTGCTAATAATTTCTAGCTTTATTCCTAGATAGAATTCCAGAAGAATTTTAAGAAGTTATTTTAAGTTTCCTATGTTTATTGAGACTTGGTTTGTGTTTTGATTTTTGATCTGTTTCTGTGAATATTTAAGGTCTGCTTAGAGGATTCTATGCTCTTTAGTACTTGGGTAGCACGTTCTGTATATGTCTGTTAAGTCCATTTGCTCTATGATGTCATTAATTACAGTGTTTCACTGTCCTTTTTTTTTTTGTTTGTTTGTTTTGATTTTTCCAGGTAGGGACTCACTATAGTCCAGGCTGACCTGTAATTCACTATGTAGTCTCACACTGGCCTCGAACTCACAGCGATCCATCTATCTCTGCCTCCCGAGTGCTGGGATTAAAGGCGTGTGTCACCATGCCTGGCTCTGTCCATTTTTTTTCATGTTATTGATGGTTTTATTTCATTCAAACCATCCCCTGACACACTAATGACATTAGTTTTTATTTTATTAACTTTAGTATTTTCTTTTTCTGAAAGCTAGTTTTTTTTTTCTTTTTCTTTTTTGGAGAGAGACAGAGAGAGGGAGAGGAAGACAGAGATGGGCGCGCCAGCAGTCTCTCAGCTGCTGCGAACGAAATCCAAATGTGTGCGCCCCCTTGTGGGCAAGTGCGGCATTGCACCCTTGCATCACTTTGCATCTGGCTAAATGTGGGACCTGGAGATTGGAACCGCTGGAGATTGGAACCAACGTTCTTAGGCTTAGGAGGCAGGCAGGCGCCTTAACTGCTAAGCCATCTCTCCAGCCCTGAAAACTAGTTTTTGTTTGTAAAACTGCCATAAACTTCTACCAGAACTTTAGGATTATTTTGTTTGATTGTTGAAACAGGGTATCATGTAGCACAGGCTAGCCTCAAACTATGTAGCTGAGATAACAGGTGTGTGTCACTATACCTGGCTTCTTTTACAAACTTTTTTTTTTGTTTTTTTGAGGTAGGGTCTCACTCTGGCCCAGGCTGACATTGAATTAACTGTGTAGTCTCAGGGTGGCCTCAAACTCACGGTGATCCTCCTACCTTTGCCTCCCAAGTGCTGGGATTAAAAGCATGCACAACCAGGCCTGGTACAAACTTTTTTTTTTAATTTTAATTTTTTTACAACTTCCATAATTGTAGACAATATCCCATGGTACTTCCCTCCCTCCCTCCCCCCACCTTCCCCTTTGAAACTCCACTCTCCATCATATCCCCTCCCCTTCTCAATCAGTCTTTTATTTTGTTGTTGTGATCTTTTCCTCCTATTGTGATGGTCTTGTGTAGGTAGTATCAAGCACTGCAAGGTCATGGATATCCAGGCCATTTTGTGTCTGGAGGAGCATGTTGTAAGGAGTCCTACTCTTCCTTTGGCTCTTATATTCTTTCCACCACCTCTTCTGCAATGGACCCTGAGCCTTGGAAGATGTGTTAGAGACATTTCAGTGCTGAGCATTCCTCTGTCCCTTCTTCTCAGCACCATGGTACCTTCTGAGTCATCTCAAGGTCACTGCCATCTGAAAAGAGAAGCTTCTCTAACCAAAAGTGAGAGTAAGCCGGGCGTGGTGGCGCATGCCTTTAGTCCCAGCACTCGGGAGGCAGAGGTAGGAGGATTGCTGAGAGTTCGAGGCCACCCTGAGACTACATCGTGAATTCCAGGTCAGCCTGGACCAGAGTGAGATCCTACCCCGAAAAACCAAAAAAAAAAAAAAAAAAAAAAAGAGTTTTCATTTTCTATATGGGTATGAACATTAAGAGAAGTGCTTACTGGGCAGTTTGGTAAACATAATACATACATTTAGCCAGACACCAGCAGATGTTATACCTCATGACTACCCCGTTGTAGGTTTTCAGTATCAGGAATGTATTCCTTCCCATGGAGTGGGCCTTCAGTCCAATTAGAGAGCAGTTGGTTTCCCCCATAACAGACAAGCCACTGTTGCACCCGTTGGCTCATTTGGCCTGGCTGGCCAAATTTAGAGCTTGCAGTGTCCACTGTTGAGTATCTCCACTGGTGTTTTCTTTCTCTCCCATTGAACTGCATGCAGTGTAGCTTTTTCCAGCTTTCTGTCAGCTGGTCCACATGGAGGAGGCTTTCAGCTCAGTTCCAGCAGGGTTTCTCAGTGACTTTGCAGGCCAAGTATGTGGAGTCTTCAGCAGTAGGGTCTTATCATCTATTCCTGGTGGGAAACCAAGGGCCTCGGCAATGGCCTGTAATGTTTTGGGGGTATCAGGGACCTCCCTGGCCAACAACTCACTGGAAGGTATCCCATCCCTGCACTGAAAATTTTCTAGTAACAATCTATTGCTTCTGAGTGTTTCATTGTCCAGAAAAGTAGGTTTCCATATCCCTTATTTATATCCTCTTAGATGTTGATTAGCCCTCCTTCAACCTTTCCTTTACTCAGTCTCTTCTCCTGACCTCACTTAGGCCTTTTCAGCCCCATTAATCTGTTCTTTTACTTACATATATACAATACCATCCTATTAAGTCCCCCCTCCCTCCCTTTCTATTTCCTTTATTTTCCCTTTCTAGCTTACTGGCCTCTGCTACTGAGTTTTATTCCTACTCACATAGAAGCCCAATCATTTGTAGCTAGGATCCACACGAGAGAGAATGTGTGACGCTTGGCTTTCTGGGCCTGGGTTATCTCACTAAGTATAATCCTTTCCAGATCCATCCATTTTCATGCAAGTTTCATAACTTCATTTTTCTTTACCACCGAGTAGAACTCCATTGTGTAAATGCACTACATCTTCATTATCCACTCATCAGTTGAGGGACATCTAGGCTGGTTGCATTTCCTAGCTATTGTGAATACAGTGGCAGTAAACATGGTTGAGCAAGTATCTCTAAAGTAGTGAGATGAGTCCTTAGGATATATGCCTAGGAGTGGTATAGCTGGGTCATATGGGAGATCTATATTTAGCTGTCTCAGGAACCTCCACACTGATTTCCACAATGGCTGGACCAGATTGCATTCCCACCAACAGTGTAGAAGGGTTCCTCTTTTTCCGCATCCTCGCCAGCATTTATGATCATTTGCTTTTATGATGGTAACCAATCTGACAGGAGTGAAATGGAATCTCAATGTAGTTTTAATCTGTGTTTCCCTGTCTTTTCTCCAATGAGTATTATTGGCATTGTTGTCAAAGATCAGGTGGCTATAGCTACCTGGACTTACATCAGGGTCCTCTATTCTGTTCCATTGATTTATATGTCTGTTTTTGTGCCAGTACCATGCTGTTTTTGTTACTGTGGCTCTGTAATATAGCTTAAAATCGGGTATGGTGATACCACCAGCCTTACTTTTGTTGCTCAAAATTGTTTTAGATATTCGAGGTTTTTTTTATATGCTTCCAAATGAATTTTTGGATTGTTTTTTCTATTTCTGTGAAGAATGCCATTGAAATTTTGATGGGGATTGCATTAAATGTGTAGTTTGCTTTTGGTAAGATTGTCATTTTCACAATATTGATTCTTCCAATCCAAGAACAAGGGATGCCTTTCCAATTCCTAGTGTCTTCTGAATGTTTTGCTTGAGTGTTTTAAAGTTTTCATTGTAGAGATCCTTCACTTCCTTGGTTAGGTTTATCCCAAGGTACTTTATTTTTTTTTTTGATGCCATTGTGAGTGGGAGTGATTCTCTGATTCCATCTTCTGTGTTTGTTCTTAGCATATAGGAAGGCTACTGATTTCTGTGTGTTTATTTTGTATCCTGCTACATGGCTATAGGTGTTTATGAGCTCTAACAGTTTGCTGGTAGAGTCTTTAGGGTCCTTTATGTATAGAATCATATCTGCAAATAATGATAGCTTGATCTCTTCCTTTCCAATTTTTATCCCTTTTATGTGTGTCTCTTGCCTTATTGCTATGGCTAAGACTTCCAGTACTATAAGTGGGGACAATGGACACTCTTGTCTTGTTCTTGATTTTAGTGGAAAAGCTTCAAATTTTTCTCCATTTAGTATTATATGGGCTGTGGCTTTGTCATAAATAGCTTTTATTATGTTGGGATATATATGTTCCTTCTATTCTCAGTCTCTGTAGGACTTTTATCATGAAGGGATGTTGGATTTTGTCAAATGCTTTTTTGCATCTAATGAGATGATCATGCGATTTTTGTCCTTCAGTCCATTTATATAATGTATTCATCGATTTGCGTATATTGAACTATCCCTGCATCTCTGGGGTAAAGCCTACTTGGTTGGGGTGATTGATCTTTCTGATATATTCTTGTATTTTGTTTGCCAATATTTTGTTGAGAATTTTGCATCTATGTTCATGAGGGAGATTGGTCTGTAATTTCCCTCCTCCCTCCTTCCCTCCCCCTCCTTCCCTCCCTCCCTCCCTCCCTCCCTCCCTCCCTCCCTCCCTCCCTCCCTTCTTTCTTTCTTTCTTTCTTTCGTTCGTTCGTTCTCTCTTTGTTTAGTTTTGGTACCAGGGTGATGCTGGCTTTGTAGAAAGAGTTTGGTAGGATTCTTTCCTTTTCTATTTTATGGCAAAGTTTAAGTAGCGTTGGCGTTAGTTCTTCCATGAAGGTCTGGTAAAATTCCCAGTGAATCCATCTGGCCCTGGACTTCTTTTTAGTTGGGATATTTTTAGTTTTTTTAAATAAAAAAATTTTTTCGGGAGGCAGAGGTAGGAGGATCGCTGAGAGTTCGAGGCCACCCTGAGACTACATAGTTAATTCCAGGTCAGCCTGGACCAGAATGAGACCCTACCTCACAAAACCAAAAAAAAAAAAAAAATTATTTGAGAGAGACAGAGAGAGAGAGAGAGAGAGAGAGAGGAAGAGGCAGCGAATGGGCCCACCAGGTCCTCTCAGCTGCTGTGAATGAACTCCAGCCACATGCGCCCCCTTGTGCACATGTGCGACATTGTGCACGTGCATCACTTTTGCGGCTGGCTAAACGTGGGACCTGGAGATTTGAACAAGCATTCTTAGGCTTCACAGGCAGGCGCCTTAACTGCTAAGCCATCTCTCCAGCCCTTGGGAGATTTTTTTACAACTGCTTGGATCTCCATACTTGTTATAGGTCTATTTTAAGTGGTTAATCTCATCTTGATTTAATTTAGGTAGGTCATATAAATCAAGGAATTCATCCATTTCTTTCAGATTTTCAAACGTTGTGGAGTATATGTTCTTATAGTATGTCCCTAGGACTTTTTGAATTTCTCTGGTATCTGTTGTAATGATGCCTTTTTCATCTCTAATTTTATTAACTTGTGTCTCTTCTCTCTTTCTTTTGGTCAGATTTGCTAAGGGTTTAACAATTTTGTTTATCCTTTCAAAGAACCAACTCTTTGTTTCATTGATTCTTTGGATTTTGTTTTTTTTTTTTTGTTTTCTATTTCATTAATTTCTGCCCTAATCTCTATTATTTCTTCCTGTCTCCTGATTTTTGGTTTGCCTTGTTCTTCTTTTTTCAAGGCCTTAAGATGAAGCATTAAGTTGTTTATATGTAACCTTTCTAATTTCTTGACTTTTTTTTTAGATTTTATTTTCATTTATTTATTTATTAGCGACAGAGAGAGGAAGAGAAAGAGAAAGTGAGAATGGGCATGCCAGGGCCTCTAGCCACTGCAAATGAACTCCAGATGCATGTGCCACCATGAGCATCTGGCTTACATGGGACCTGGAGTAGCGAACCTGGGTCCTTAGGCTTCACAGGCATGCGCCTTAGCCGCTAAGCCATCTCTCCAGCCCCTTTCTAATTTCTTAATATAGGCGCTTAAAGCTGTAAATTTCCCTCTTAGGACTGCCTTCATTGTGTCCCAAAAGTTTTGGTATGTTGTGTTTTCATTATCATTTGACTCTGAATTTTTTGATTTCCTTCTTGATTTCTTCATTGACCCATTCATCATTTAGTAATGTATTGTTTAGTTTCCATGATTTTGTGTATGCTTTATAGCTTTTCTTGCTATTGATTTGTAGTTTTTTTTTTTTTTTGTTTTTTTTTTTTTTTCAAGGTAGGGTCTTACTCTGGCCCAGGCTGACCTGGAATTAACTATGTAGTCTTGATTTGTAGTTTGATCTAATTGTGATCAGATAGAATGAAAGGAATCATTTCAAATTTCCTGTATTTATTAAGATTTGCTTTGTGTTCTAGTACATGGTCTATTTTAGAGGCTGTTCCATGTGCTTCTGAAAAGAATGTGTATTCTGAAGCATTTGGATAAAATGTCCTGTAGATACTGTTAGGTCCATTTGATCTATGACCTCATTTAATCCAGATGCATCTCTGTTTATTTTTTTGCCGGGATGACCTATCAATTGGTGAGAGTGGGGTGTTGAAGTCACCCACTTCAACTGTGTTTGGTGTTATCCGTGACCTTAGTTCTAATAGCGTTTGTTTGATGAAATTGGGAGCCCCCATGTTAGGTGCATATATGTTTAGGATTGTAATGTCTTCCTGTTGGAATGTTCCTTTAGTCAATATAAAATAACCTTCCTTATCTTTCCTAACTATTGTTGGTCTGAAGTCTACCCTGTCAGATATTAGGATAGCGACCCCTGCTTGTTTTGTAGGCCCATTTGTGTGAGACATTGTTTTCCAACCTTTCACTGCTCTGATCACCTGTGCAGGGTGCTGTGTAGGTGAGTTCCCTTCCCCAGGTGTCTGGTGCTTGCTGGTGCTGTTTTGGCGTTGGGATAGGGGAGGTTGTGGATGATGGCTGAAGTTCTGCTGGTTCTTGCCATCCTCTTCCTCAGAAGCAGCTCTGTTGGTCCCGGCCTTTTTCCCTTCCACGTTTCTTGAGTTTGCGAGGAGTCCGGTGTGAATGGAAAATCCCCTCACCTGGCTTTTTTCCTGTGGCTCAGGTGGAGCCTGGTGACTTCGGCTGCGTGGAACTGGTGCCTCCACTGCTGGAGCTGCTTCTGCTTGCTTCTGTGGGCTCTAGATGTTCTGGATCTCTCCTACTTCTCTGTTGCGGCTGATAATTTATTATACACCTCACTTTTTAGTAGAAGAGCGTATTTTGCTGTTTTTTTTCTTCCCTAGGCTGGTTTGGCGTGGTTCTTACGCCGTCTGGCCCGGAAGTCTTCCTTTGTCCATTTTTTTTGTCTGAATGTCCTATTAATGAGAGTTTGGTATTGAAGTCACCCACTATATTATCATTTGGAGTTAGTCTGTGACGTTATATCTAGTAATATTTGTTTTATGAAATTGCATTACATGTGTGTTTGATCCTTATATGTTTAGAATTTTAATATTTGGATTGTTCCCTTAATAATATGCAATATGAAATGATCTTTGTCTCTCTTTGACTAGTTTTATTTTGAAGTTTGTTCTGTGAGATACTTAAATATTGCTGTCTGCTTGCTTTCTGGTTCTATTTGCTTGGACTACCTGCTTTAATCTGTAGCAGTTACCTTTTTCATTGCTTGGACAAAACATTTGACCAGAAACAGTTTATGGAAGGAAAGGGTTTCTTTTTGGGTTACAGTTTTATTTATTTATTTTTTGTTTTTTTTAGGTAGGGTCTCGCTCTTGCCCAGGCTGACCTGGAATTTGCTATGTAGTCTCAGGGTGGCCTTGAACTCACGGTGAACCTCCTACCTCTGCCTCCGAGTGCTGGGATTAAAGGCATGCACCACCACACCCAGATTTTAAAAAATTTTGATAATTTTTTCTTTTGTTTTTCCCCAGCGGGTTCTCACTCAAGCTCAAGGTGACCTAGAACTAACTCTATAGCTTCAAGCTGGCCTAGAACCCAAAGTTGTCCTCCTAACAGCCTCCTGAATTCTGGGTTCAAAGGCATATGCCACCATTCTCAGCTAATTTTCAAAACTGTGATGTATACTTAAAATATTTTTATTTATTTATGAGAGATTGAGAGAGTGAATGTGGGTATTCCAGGGTCTCTTGCCACTGCAAATGAACACCAGATACATGCACCACTTTGTGTATCTGGCTTATGTGGGTACTGCAGGCCCACAGACTTTGTAAAAGGAAGTGCCTTTAACAAAGTGCTGAGCCATCCCCCCAGCCCAATTTGATGTGTACTTTTTTTTTTTTTTTTTTTTTTTTTGTTTTTCGAGATAGGGTCTCACTCTAGCCCAGGCTGACCTGGAATTCACTATGTAGTCTCAGGGTGACCTCGAACTCATGGTGATTCTCTTACCTCTGCCTTCTGAGTGCTGGGATTAAAGCCTTGCGTCACACGCCCGCCCTGATATGTACTTTAAAAAATATTCTACTTGGAGTTTGAACTTCTTTGATTTGAATATTGATATTATCCACAAAATTTAGAATATTTTAACTATTACTTAAAGTTTTTTTCCCCTGCCCCATTCATTTTTTTCCCCCCTGAGAGTTCATGTTAAATATTATTCTGTTGTACTACAAGTCTGTGATTTTTTTTTTTTCCTCCCAATTTTTCTCTCTCAGTTTTTCTGGTTAGTAACTTTTACTGATCTGTCCTTAAAGTAACTTAAGTCTATTTAATCTTCTTTCTGCTGTTAAGCCCATTTTCAAGTAATATGTCCTTTAATTCTAGAATTGAGTAATTTTTATTTCATTAAAAAGTCCCCTTTAAAGCCGGGTGTGGTGGCACACGCATTTAATTCCAGCACTTGGGAGGCAGAGGTAGAGGGTTGCCGTGAGTTCTAGGCCGGCCTGAGACTAATAGTGAATTCCAGGTCAGCCTGAGGTAGAGCAAGACCCTACCTCAAAAAACAAACAAAAAATTGGGCTGGAGAGATGGCTTAGCGGTTAAGGCATTTGCCTGCAAAGCTAAAGGACTTCGGTTTGATTCCCCAGGACCCACATAAGCCAGATGCACAAAGGGGACATGCATCTGGAGTTCGTGTGCAGTGGCTGGAAGCCCTGGCACGCCCATTCTCTCTCTATCTCACTCTGCCTTTTTCCCTCTCTCTCTCAAAAAAAAAATCCCCTTTATTGGTTTGGGGGAGATGGCACAGTGGGTAAATGCTTTTCATGCAAACAGGATCTTAGTTTGGATTTAAGGCACCCATGTAAATACTGGTCTTGATGGTGTGCACCTATAATCCAGCACTGGGGAGGCAGAGACGGGAAGGTCCCTGGGATTTACTGGTTCAGTTGTCTAGCTGAATTGGGGTATTCCTGTTCAGAGACCCTGGTAGTTTGAATGGAATGTCTTTCATAGGTTCATGTGTTTTGAATATTTAGATGTCAGCTGGTAGCAATTTGGGAAAATTGTGGGGCCTTTGGGAGGTGGATTCTTGTTTGTGGAGGTTTTATTGCTGGGAGTGAGTGGTCTTTGGGGTTAATACAGCCCAGCTCTGAACCTAGTAGTTAGACAGTTTCCTTCTGTCCTTGTGGAGATGTGACCTAGTCTTTTGCTCAGCCCTGCTGTTTTTCCTGCCATAATGAAATGTCCCCTTGAAACTGTAAGCTGAATTAAAACCTTTTCTCCCATAAGCTGCTTTTGGTTGGATATTTTGTTTCAGCAGTGGTAAGGCAACTGCTACAAAAAAATTGGTACTGAGAAGTGGATCTGTTGATGTGATAAGCCTGGTTTTTAGTCTTTTGGAACTGATTTGTGGGAGGAATATGGAAAGATACAGAACTTTGAACTTTCAGATTTAGCCTATGAGGTTTCATGTAAACACCACATGCTAACTGATTGCCCTACTGGAGCTCTAGCCTACCAGGTTACAGAGAGGGAAGAAAGGACTTTGTTGGGACTGGGCTAGACGTAGTTTATGTGACACTCTGGCAGAGAGGCTGGCTGTGTTCTAGTCTGTCTCCCTCTGCACTGGGACAAGAGGAAGAGTGCTGATTGCTCTCAGAGGAAGAAGCCTGAATGACGAATGCTGAAGGCGTTTCCTTACTCTTCCAGGCTTTGGTCTCCTGTGGGCTTACAAATTTACCCACCTCATACTGGCTTTGGAAGCATTAAGATGCTGGAAAAAGAGTAATGAAGGGCACACAGACAGGAGATGCTGATGTGAGACAGAGTTGAGGCTCCTGCAAGGAGGTCCTCTTGTGGCCCAGTGTGGAGTGGTGAGCATGAGCTGTGGGCTGCAGCAGAGACCCCAGTACTACGGAGATTGTGAGACTGCCATCAAGGAAAGCTGCTGACTCAGGATGGATTTTCCCTGGGCCTATAAGCAGCATAGCTGAGTGTGGATTGGAGCCTAGAGAATATAATCACAAATTCCAGATGCTGGACATGGAGTTGCAGGCATTGATGTTTTCCGTCATACATTGTCCAGTTCTTCCCTTGCTGTGTTCCCATTCCTTCTTTTTGAATGGGAATGTTTACTTGGTTACATTATGAGTTGAAAGTATGTAACTTGTGTTTTAATACAGGGCACACAGCAGTTACAGACTGTTTAGCTGAGACTTTGGAGCTTTGAATATTATTAGGACTAGTAAAGACTAGGGACTTTTTTTTTTTTTCCCAGGTAAGGTTTCGCTCTAGCCCAGGTTGATCTGGAATTCACTATATAGTCTCAGGGTGACCTCCAACTCTCGGCCATGCTCCTACTTCTGCCTCCTGAGTGCTGGGATTAAAGGTGTATACCACCACACCTGGCTGTGGTTTTTGTTTTTTGAGGTAGAGTCTCACTCTAGCCCAGGCTGACCTGGATCTCACTCTGTAGTCCCAGGCTGGCCTTGACCTCACAGCAGTCCTTTTACTTCTGCCTTCTGAGTGCTAGGATTAAAGGTTGTGTGCCACCATGTCTGACAAGACTGGGGACTTTTTTTTTTTTTTTTTTTGGTTTTTCGAGGTAGGGTTTCACTCTGGTCTAGGCTGACCTGGAATTAACCATGTAGTCTCAGGGTGGCCTTGACTCATGGCGATCCTCCTACCTCTGCTTCCCAAGTGCTGGGATTAAAGGTATGCACCACCACGCCTGGCTGACTGGGGACTTTTAAGGTCTGACTGAATATATTTTACATCATGAGATGGTCATGAGTCTGTGGGGTCCACGGCTAGAATGTGGTGGTTTAATGAAATGTTTTCTTTAGGCTTATGTGTTTTGAATATTTGGTCCTCAGCAGGTGGCAATTTGGGAGAGTTTTGGAGCCTTTGCAAGGTAGACCCTTGCTTGGAGGAGGTGTGTCACTGAGCGCTGACTGTGAGGTTTGTTAGTCCTACTGAATGTTCATGGCCTGGCTTCAAGCCCAGTGGATAGATGACTTCCCTCCTGATGCTGTGGAGCTAGGATGGCTGGCCTGCTTTCCATTCTACCATGGTTTCCCCACCAGGATGAAACTTTTCCTTGAAACTTAAAGCAAAAAATTTTAACACATAGAACAACAAACAGCTTTGTTATAGGACTAAGGATGATTTATTCATCTTTCTGGGCTTTGATCTTCCTCAGATAGAACTCCAGCTCCTTGCTCTCTAGCATTAGCCATCGGCTCAGCCACGATGGCCAGGCCTCCACGCAATGCAGGCGAGAAGCTTGTCCTGCTGGAACTGCTCCTCCAGAAGCCTGCTGATTTTGGCATTTTTTATCCTTTCATAGTATTTCTTTTGAATTTTCTTTGGTTTATTTTTATTAAAAATCACTTCCTCTTCAGAAGTCAGCTTGCCCCTTGTAATAAAAAAAAATTATTTGAGAGACAGAAAAGAGACATAGCAAGAAAGAGTATGGTGTACCTAGGCCTCTTGCTACTGCAAATGCACTGCAGATAAAGACAAACACTTTGGGCATCTGGCTCTTCATGGGTACTGGGAAATAGAACCTGGGCTGGCAGGCTTTGTAAGCAAGTGCATTCGACGTGGAGCAACCTCCCAGCCCCTGCAGGATGATTTTTTTATCAAATGTAGGAATTTGGTTATACTCTTCTGAGTCTGCTGGCAGGCTTGATGGAGTAGCACTGGGCACTTGGGGAAGGAAAGATAGACATGACGTGGAGGAGAGCTTGACTAAGCTGGAACCTGCAAGGAGGATTTGGAGGTCTTGGAAATGAGCTGACCCGTAACCTAAACCTGCAACTTTGAGATAATGAGGGTGACTACAAAATAGGCATGGCACACCTTTCTTCAGAGCTGAGCACAGACCTACCTCAGGATTCCTTGAAGAGACACAGGAGATGTGATAGGAGACAGTAGCTGTGGCCCAGCAGCGATGCCTTGTCAGTGAGAGTGAGCCAGAGGCCCATGTGCTGATAGTACCAGGCCAGTGCTGTTGACCGCAACACCTGTTTGTTTGATGGGAATTTTTTTTTCTTGAGAACAAGTCTAACTCATAGCCATGCACGGAAAAGGGTTTAGGAAATGTAGTTGCAATCTAAATATGTTAATAGGATATAGAGCTGTTATAATTCATTTCTTCTCACCATGAAGATTCACTACTTTAATCATTTTTAACTTACACATAAAAGATAGCTATGAAATTAGACTTTTGCCATGCATAACGAAATGCCTGTTCAAATAACACACAAATCTCTTAAAAGAGCAAAGTGCCTTTGTACATTTTTAGAATAGTTTTTTAGCTGAGTCACATTTTATACTCAGTATCTTTTTTTTTATTATTTATTTATTTATTTATTTTTTTGGTTTTTCGAGGTAGGGTCTTACTCTAGCCCAGGCTGACCTGGAATTAATTATATAGTCTCAGGGTGGCCTTGAACTCATGGCTATCCTCCTCCCTTTGCCTCCCGAGGGCTGGGATTAAAGGCGTGCACCACCACGCCCAGTTTACTCAGTGTCTTATAATTTAACTAGTGTGACATGAGGTTAAGCTACTAACAGGTGGATAGTGAAGGGGAGATAATATGTACACAATTTTATATTAAAATAAAGCAAAAATTCTCAATAGTTCTTATTTCTACAGCTAGTTATGTGGTTGTAGTTATCTCTAATTACCTTTTCCCACTGTCATTCCAAAATCCCTCTGTCCTTGGCAAGTACTGCAGCTGTTTGTGGTTTCCTGCCTGGTGAAATGACCTAGGTTTTCATTCTTTAATGATCTGGGAAGTTAGCAGTTCTGCCTGGATTATTTCCGGTGACTTTAGCTATAATACATGGAAATCATACATGGCATGCTAGAGGAACTCCTGCATTCCAGACATACTTCTTATCAGCCTCCTTGTGTAGTGACAAGCCAGTTTCTCTTAGTAGTGTGGGAGTTATTTCTGGACTATCCATTGTATTTCATTGATTTATGCATTATGCCTATACTGTAATGTATTAGTTATTGTAGCTTCATAATAGTTTTGAGGTTGGGAATTGGAGACTGTAGCTTAAGGTTTTTGTTTTTTTTTTTTTTTTTCGTGGTAGGGTCTCACTCTAGTCCAGGCTGACCTGG
This sequence comes from Orientallactaga sibirica, assembly GCA_036365145.1. Classification (NCBI taxonomy): domain Eukaryota; kingdom Metazoa; phylum Chordata; class Mammalia; order Rodentia; family Dipodidae; genus Orientallactaga; species Orientallactaga sibirica. The sequence continues at coordinate 10,443,736 of JAEOAD010000048.1, read as the reverse complement.
AATTCACAGTATGAAGTCTCAGGGTGGCCTTAAACTCACAACAATCCTCCTACCTCTGCCTCCCAGAGTGCTGGGATTAAAGGCGTGCGCCACCACGCCTGGCAACCTTTTTTCTTTTTGAGGTAGGGTCTCACTGTAGCCCAGGCTCACTTGGAATTCACTTTGTAGTCTTAGGCTGGTCTCGAACTCAGTGATCTTCTTACTTCTGTCTCCTGATTGCTGGAATTAAAGGTGTGTGCCACCATGTCCGGCTTTTTAAAAATTAACTTTTTGTTTATGTATGTACCAAGTAAATATATTAAGTTGTAAGTTGATTGATAGGTTCATGAATCCTTCCCTTCCCCTTCCCCTTTCCCTTCCCTTTCCTTTCCTTCTTTTCTTTTCTTTCTGGTTTTTCGAAGTAGGGTCTCACTCTAGCCCAGGCTGACCTGGAATTTACTATGTAGTCTCAGGGTGGCCTCGAACTCATGGTGACCTTCCTACCCCTGCCTCCCGAGTGCTGGTATTAAAGGCGTGCGCCACCACACCTGACTTTCATGAGTTTTTCCACATTCTGTGTAGCCAGCATTTAGATCAAGAAACATATTACCATATATCTCAAATCTTTAAGTTACTGCTACTCAGGGGGTAATCATTATTCTGATTCAGTTTTGAACTTCATATAAATTAACTCAAATGTAGTCTTTTGTGTCTGATTTACTAAGTTCAGTGTATTTATGAGATAATCTGTATTGTTGCATGTGGAAAATGTTTTCTTTGGTATTTAAAAAATACTTCTTTTTAAATTTATTTATTTGAGAGAGAGGGAAAAAGGCAGATTGTAGGGGGAGAATGGGGGTGCCAGGGCCTCCAGCCACTGCAAACGAACTCCAGACGCATGCACCACCTTGTGCATCTGGGTTCCCTGGGTCCTGGGGAATTGAACCTGGGTCCTTTGGCTTCACAGTCAAGTATCTTAACTGCTAAGACATCTCTCCAGCCCATAAAAATATTTTTATTTATTTATATGAGAGAGAGAGAGAGAGAGACAGAGAGTATGGGCACACCTTATCCTGCTGCCACTGCAAAGGAACAACGGGTGCATGCACCAGTTTGTGCATCTGGCTTTACATGGATACTGAGGAATTGAACCTGGACCTTCAGGCTTTGCAGACAAATGCTGTTAACCTCTGAGCCATCTCTCCAGCCCATGGCACTTTTATTATTGAATTACTGTATATTTTCATGTAGTTGTTCGGTAATGTAAATAGCTAAGTTACATTATGTGAAGATGATTTGGGATCTCTGGGAATGAGAATTTTGGGGTGATTAGGGAAATTGTTAGTATACAAAAGGAAACATGGCTTCCAGGCTTTATTACAGAAAATAAGAGTAGGTAGATTACTGCTAGGAATCACTGCACTTTATTATTTTCTGTTTTATTTATTTGGAGGCAAAGGGAGGGGGAGGGGAAGGGGAAAGAGGCAGATAGAGAGAGTGGGCACGCCAGGGCCTCTAGCCTCTGCAAACGAACTCCAGATGCATGCGCCACCTTGTACATCTGGGTCCTGAGGAATAGAACGGTCCTTAGGCTTCACAGGCCAGTGCTTTAACCACTAAGTCATCTCTCCAGCCCTATTTTTTTCTTTTTAATTTATTTTTGTTTTTTGGACTTGGATCTGTATTAGTACACAGAATCCCTCATCAACTTTAGTTTTGTGTGGCTATGTCAAAAATTACTTTTCTTTTGAAAGACATGTAGGTAATTTTCAATATTACCTCTGTAAAAACAGGAAAACACCCCAGATTGCTTTTGCTTGCTATCTGGGACAGTTGGACAGAATCAGTCAAGAGCGCTGATGGAACTACATTGAAGTCTTCTCAACTCTGGATTGACTTACTGATTTACCTACTATAAGGCACCCTGAGAGACTGTTACCTAAACATGTAGGAATTCTATAGCTGGGGAGATGGTTTGGTGGTTAAAATGCTTGTTTGCAAAGCCTGTCAGACCAGGTTCGAGTCCCCAGTTCCCATCCAAAGCCAGATGAATAAAGTCACACATGTGTCTTGAGAGGTCCTCGCACGCTCATACTCCCTTTTATCCTTCTTGCAAATAAAGTATTTAAAAAACAATTCAGTCCTGAGTGGAGGCATGCACCTTTAATCCAGGCACTTGTGAGGCAGAGGTAGGAGGATTTTGTGAGTTTGAGACCATCCTGGGTGAGTTCCAGGTCAGCCTGAGCTAGAGTGAGACTCTTGAAAAAGCAAAACAACAACAATAAAAATTCAGGAATTCTAACAGATAATAGGAGCTCACATAACCTGTACTTGTTTGCATGGAGATGCAGTGTTTGTAAGTTTACTCTGCTCTGCACTTCTGAAAAGTACTGTTTATCATAATAAGGAATTTCCTTTTCTTATTTGCTCCAAGGGACTTAAATTAGTCAGGAATATTGGACAGTTTAATTTACATGATCTGGTACTTTCCCTCGGCCTATTCATTAATAGATCCTCTGATGTTGTCTGCAGAGAGAATGCCTACAAAGGAGAGCGGCACATTAGTTGAACAGTGAAGTCATATGCATACATGTGTCATCTAAAATAAATTCTGAGCTGTGATCAGAACACCTCTGGGTTAATACTGTTGGCTAGAAAAAATTACTGTATCTCAGCCAGCCCAAATCCATTTTATCACATGCCACTTACTTATTATGTAGGGGGATGTAATTAACATGACTAGCTTGCCCAGTTGTGTCCTACTTGTGGGGCTGCTTCTCAGCACTTCCAGAAATTCTTGGCAGCTGCTTTATCAGAGGGGCTTGTAATGGTTTTAGGGAAAACAACTATGCATCTACAACCTGGCCACATCGCTTTGGATATTTTGGCAGTACAAAAAGTATGACAGATACTAAGCGTTATAATACCAGAAAGAAAGAGACCAATGTGACAAATCCTTTTATTTTCTTATTTAATAGCCATTTTCTGCCTTCTGTTTTGTAGATAGAATTCAGGTTTGTTATTTGATTTTAGAGGTTATATGCTTTATAGGAAGTTGGTCCCCATGGACCCTAAGGGTTAACTTAAGTAATTAATTAAAATCAACTGTAGCAAGTCCTCCTTCCTTCTTAGCATGTGGTTTAATAATGGCATTATTGCTTGCTTCAGTTTTGCTAGTGTGTGTTGCAGTCACATTTGTATTGGTATCAGAAAACACCTGACCAAGAGCAGCTTGAGGGATAAAGGGTTTATTTTAGCTTACAGACTCGAGGGAAAGCTCCATGATGGCAGGGGAAAACGATGGCATGAGCAGAAAGTGTACATCACCTCCTGGCTAACATCAGATGGATAACAGCAACAGGAGAGTGTGCCAAATACTGGTAAAAGGAAGCTGGTTCTAACACTCATAAACCTGCCCCCAACAATACACTGTCTCCTGAAGGCTTTAATTCCAATTTGCCATCAGCTAGGGACCTAGCATTCAGAAGACTTAAGTTTATGGGGGACACCAAATCAAACCACCACATTCTTCCCCTGTCCCACATAAACTGATAACCATACACAATGTAAATTGCAATGTATTCAGTCCTTCAGTCCAACTTTTAAAAGTCCCCATAGTTTTTGTCAATCCTAATACGTTCAAATATCCCCATAATCCAAGGTCTTTTTTTTTTTTCGATTTTCAAGGTAGGTTTCACTCTAGTCCAGGCTGACCTGGAATTCATTATGTAGACTCAGGGTGGCCTTGAACGCATGGTGATCCTCCTACCTCTGTCTCCCTAGTGCTGGGATTAAAGGCGTGCAACACCATGCCTGGCTTCTAAGGTCTTTAAACTGAGCAATAATTAGTGGGCATGGTGGTGCACGTCTTTAATCCCAGCACATGGGAAGTAGAGGTAGGAGGTTTCCCATGAGTTCAAGGTCACCCTGAGACTACATAATTTCTGGTCAGCCTGGACCAGAGTGAGACCATACCTCGAAAAACAAAAACAAAAACAAAAACAAAAACAAAAACAAAACAAAACAAAAAAAAAAACTTAGCCATAATACCAAAAATCCCCCCCCCCAAAAAAAACTCATAATGGCACAGAAGAAACATTCACACTGCAAAAGATGGCATTAGATATAATAAAGAAATATTTAACAAGATTTAAAACAACCAGGGCAAACATCAAATTCTGTAGCTGTAAGTCTAGCAACTCTAGCCAGTGACAAGTCTCCGAGTCCCATAATTCTAACCAATGACACATCTCTGTTCTACTTAGGCTACTTATAGTCCCGGAAAACTTCATCTGGGCCAGCAGCTCTCCTTAGCAGCCGTCTTGTGGTCCTGACATTTCCACTGGGTCTCCACTGCAACCCACAGTTCGTTCTCATGATTACATTGGGTCTCCTCCATGCAGGCATCCAACAGACCTGCTTCATATTGCCCATGACCATTTCCAAAACACAAGACCATGTTGCAAATTCAATGACCCTCTCTTTCCTGCATTTCTTATACTCCATAATACCAGGTGGGGTGCCAATTTGTTAATCCAGGGGGGAATAAAGCAGACATTGAAGAACAGAATACTCCTTCAGCATTCATGCCCCTTCAAAAGACTCTGTTTAATTTCTGTTGTCCCAGTGCAGGTCAGCTGGCCCAGTCTCAATGGTTGTAATCTCTCATACAATTGCAGCTGAACAGGCAGCAGTTTCAGCCCAAAGATTTCATGTTTTCTGTGCCATATCCCTCTGCTCACACCAGTCCATTTCTACTCACTGCAACCCTGCCACAGTTCTCAAGACATGGTCATAACAGCAAGCCTCTCACACCAACTGCTTTTAGCCCAGTCCAGGCAAAACTCTTTCTCACCCTCATAAGCCAAACCTCCCAGTCCGTAGTTCTTCCTGCATTCAGATCTTTCAACTCTGACCAGAATAATCCATCAAGCTGTACTTACAACACTGCAAGGCATCTCTTAGGCCAAGATTTCAAATCCTTCCACATTCCTCTTGCAAAGCAGTTCCAAAAGGCCAAAAGCCAGTCAGGTTTCATGCAGCAGTGACACCACTTCTCAGTAGCAACTTTACTGCTGCCGTCAGGTTCACACTGCTGGCAGAAAACACCCAACCAAGAGCAGCTTGGTTAAAGACTAGTGGTTAAAGGCCCTTGTTTTCAAAGCCTACCAACCTTGGGTTTGATTGATTCCCCAGTAACTCCATAAAGCCAGATGCACAAAGTGACCCATGTGTTTGGACTTCATTTGCAGTAGCAGGAGGTCCTGGCCTCCCATTATTCTCCCTGTCTGTCTGTCTTTGTGTGTGTGTGTGTGTGTGTGTCTGTCTGTCTGTCTGTCTGTCTATGTATTGGTTTTTGTGAGGTAGAGTCTCACTCTATATAACCCAGGCTGACCTGGCACTCACTCTGTAGTTCAGGCTGGCCTCGAACTCATAGCGACTCTCCTACCTCCCCCTTCCTAGTGCTGGGATTGAAGGCATATGCCACCATACTTGGTAAATAAATATTTTTAAAATGAATTGTTTAATATACTTAAAACTTTACCATTTAGTAAAGAGAAAAGCTAATTTGCACACTAATAAAATAGATGCACTTGTTCATTTTTACTTGAAGATTGAATCTTGTCTAAGAGTTGATCTTGTCAGCTGCAGAGCATCTTCAGTGTTTGCCAGGTTATGTTTGTCAGTGCTGAGAGTGCTGCTTTGCACAAACCCATAAATGCATTATGGAAGAAGGATGTTGAAGGCCATTTCAGAAAATTGTTGGAGATTCTGTCCTCATTCCACAGCAAAATATATTTAATGATTTTTTGTTTGTTTTGTTTGTTTGTTTTTTCAAGGCAGGCTTTCCCTATGGTCCAGGATGACCTGGAATTCATTATGTAGTCTCATGGTGGCCTCAAACTCACAGCAGTCCTCCCAGCTCTGCCTCCTGAGTGCTGGGATTAAAAAGGCATGTGCCAAGCTGGGCGTAGTGGTGCATGCCTTTAATCCAGCACTCGGGAGGCAGAGGTAGGAGGATTGCCATGAGTTCGAGGCCACCCTGAGACTACATAGTGAATTCCAGGTCAGCCTGAGCTGGAGTGAGACCCTACCTCGAAAAAACAAAATAAATAAAAAATTAAAAAATAAAAATAAAAAGGCATGTGCTACGCCTGGCTATTTAATGATTTTTAAAAAAGTATATTTTATTTATTTATTTATTTATTTATTTATTTATTTATTTATTTATTTATTTGAGAGAGAGAGAGAGAGAGAGAGAGAGAGAGAGAGAGAGAATGGGCACTCCAGGGCTTCCAGCCACTGCAAACAAACTCCAGATGCATGCGCCCCTTTGTGTATCTGGCTTACGTGGTTCCTGAAGAGTCGACCTGGGATCCTTTTGGCTTTGCAGGCAAACACCTTAACCGCTAAGCCATCTCTCCAGCCCATTAATGATTTTTTTTTTTTTTTTTTTTTTTGGTTTTTCGAGGTAGGGTCTCACTTTAGCCGAGGCTGACATGGAATTCACTATGTAGTCTCAGGATGGCCTCGAACTCACAGTGATCCTCCTACCTCTGCCTCCCATGTGCTGGGATTAAATGCGTGCGCCACCACGCCTGGCCTATTAATAATTTTTAAATGAAACTTTTAATCAGCAATTCAAACAGCAATTTAAAAATTTTATTCTAATACATTATAATTCAAAGATATCCTAATTTGCTGACGTAGGATGGTAGGAAAATGTTAAATGTCTTTGTTTTTTTGTAATTAAACTACTGTGGTTCCTTAAGAGCAGAAAACCTTGCATGTATTGTAAAAACACTGTTTCATAACACACCAAGTCTCAGATCAGCTGAGGTGTTTCAGGTAGTGTTTGTTGGCCTTGCCTGGCCGGGTGGCATGCACAGTGTAAAGCACACATGCTGCCTGTCCAGAAACAAGACTGCATGAAGTCATGTAAATGAAACATGCATGAACTCTGCTAGAAACATCTTGATTCATCATGCACCTGACTTTGAATTCAATGGTAATTGTGCTATATTTTAATACTGCCTTCTGTTTTGCTTCGCTACATTCAGCGATGTAACCCCTTATTGGGTCATGAGTCACAGTGTTAAGAAGCGAGGCTCTAAGTCATACATCAAACTTAATTTTCTAGTATATCAGAAATGAAAAAGATGGGTTAAAATATGTACTGTGGGCTGAAGGAGTGGCTTAGAGGTTAAGGCTCTTGCCTGCAAAGCCTAACAACCCGAGATTGATATCCCAGTTCCCATGTACAGCTGATGCACAAAGTGGCACATGCATCTGGAGTTTGTTTGCAGCGGCAGGAGGCCCTGACACACCTAGTCTCTCTTCTTTCTCTGCTTGCAAATAGATAAATAAAAATATTAAAAAATTTTTGTACTGTGTTGGTAGGTATGTCACATAATCCTGCATGTATTAGTTTTTATGGTTTATAGTTTATATAAATTGAAATCACTTTCTGGTGAATTGAAACTTTTTTTTTTTTTTTGGTTTTTCGAGGTAGGGTCTCACTCTAGCCCAGGCTGACCTGGAATTCACTCTTTATTCTCAGGATGGCCTCGAACTCTTGGTGATCCTCCTACCTCTGCCTCCCGAGTGCTGGGATTAAAGGCGTGCACCACCACGCCTGGTTTGTTTTGGCTTTTTGAGGCAGGGTCTCAGTGTATAGCCCAACCAGGCTTGGAAAGTATATGGAACCCAGACTAGCCTTGACCTGCCATCTTCCTGGTTTTAGCCTCCATAGTGCTGACTTCTGTTTTCTGTTTGCCTTTCCTCTTACCCTTGTTGTCTCTTGATTTTTTTTTTTTTTCTTTTTCCCTTTTTCTGATTTTTCAAGGTAGGGTCCCACTCTAGCCCAGGCTTACCTGGAATTCACTATGTAGTCTCAGGGTGGCCTCGAACTCAGGGCAATCCTCCTACCTCTGCCTCCCGAGTGCTGGGATTAAAGGCGTGCACCACCTCGCCCAGCTTCTTGATTGTTTTTATAAAGGCTATTTGGGCTCAACCAGTATATATTTTTGATTTTTGGTAGGAAAGTTATTATTCCAAAGTCTTTCTCCCTCTCCCCCACTTTAAATCATTACGTTGAAATTCTAGCCTTTTAAAAATGTGATACAAAGTCACCTTCTCTCTTCCCAACTTCCCTGTTTTTTTTTTTTTTTTTTTTTTTTTTTGCAGAGGGCGAGGTAGGGTCTCACTCTGGTCCAGGCTGACCTGGAATTAACTATGTAGTCTCAGGGTGGCCTCCCAACCTCTGCCTCCCGAGTGCTTTTTTTTGTTGCTCAGTGTTTTAATTTAGCTCTCACTTTTGGTTCCCAAATTAAACTTGTTACTGTGTACATTGATTGCTTATATTTTATTTTCATGTTTATATTTTCTTTTTCTTAGTTTTTGCTTAGTAGCCGTTCAGTGTTCTCTGTCATTTAGTATCTCTTCATTCATTTTAAGTTAGCATACAAAGTAATGGATTTCATATGCCATTTTTTCCTACTTCTGCACTATTATGCGTGGGTCTAATTTGTCCCCCACTGCCCTCCTTTGTGCATATCGCCTGCCTCTGGCTGGTCCCCTTCCTTTCCTCTTGTCACATGTTTTCCTTCTTGTCACATGTTTCTATCACTGTCTCTTTTTCAAATGCTTGTCTCTTAAGATCTCTTCTTTCAGGCATGATTCCCTTTACAGTTTCATGATCTTATAGACATACAGATACACAAATGTACATATAATTTTAAATACATGTTCTGCATATGAGAGGAAACATACAGCATTTCTTTTTTCCTGATGTGGCCTATTCTTGAGTCTTGATTGCGTGTGGCTTACTTACATAATGATTTCCAGTTCTACCCATTTTTCTGTAAATGTCATGAACTCATTTTCCTTCATGGATAAGTAAAGTTCTATTGTTGCATATGTGTCACATTTTCTTTATCTGCTTGTGGATATCTAGGTTGGTTCCACTGCCCAGTTATTGTGACTAGTGCAGCAATAAATACGATATATAAGTTTCTTGGTGGTATGTGGACTTCAGAATCTCTTCGGTATATATCCAGGAGTGGTATAGCTGAGTCATATGGTAGTTCTATTTTTAGTGTTTTGTGAGGTCTCTGATTTCTTCTATTAGTGCAAAACTAGTAATAGATCCGCAAAACCAAACCAAACACCTGCAAACCATAATTCTTGCCTCAAAGGGTATGGAAGATAGTTTATTCTAGAGCCAAATAAGAATGACCATGACTCAAGAACAGAGTTACATTATCAAAAATTCAATATTTCAGCGTGGTAACAGTTTCATGAGGTCCCTCCCCTCCCCTCCCTCCCCCCCCCTCCCCCCCCCCCCCTCCCCTCCCCCCTCCCCTCCCCTCCCCTCCCCTCCCCTCCCCTCCCCTTCCCGGTAGGATTTCACTCTAGCCCAGGCTGACCTGGAATTCACTATGTAGTCTCAGGGTGGTCTCAAACTCACAGTGATCCTCCTACCTCTGCCTACCAAATGCTGGGATTAAAGGTGTGTGTTACCATGCCCAGTTGGTATGGGTTTATTTCTGAATCCCGTACTCTGTCCTATTATCTGTCTTTTTGCCAGTAAATTGCAGTTTTTCTTTCATATAATTTGATATCAGGGATTGCAAAATGTCCAGCATTACTATTTCTGCTAAGGATTGCTTTGGCTCTTTGGACTTTTTGGGCTTCCATACGAACTTTAGGATTGCTCAAACTTTGCGTTCTACATTGAATAGGAGTGAACCCCTGGGGTGTTGCTGATTTGAGAGGGAATATTTTAGTTCATTCTCATTCAGTGTAATGGTGGCTGTAGGCTAGCTGTATTTAGCCTTTATCACCCAGATGACTTTTGCATTCATGTTGCTGAATTTTTCATATATTTTACTGACTTTTCTTTATGTTTCTGACTTCGGGTCCTGACAAGTTCAGGGGACCATGGGGAGGAAAAGTGAAGACAAGAGGACAATTCACTATTGTAATTGACAAATAAATCTTTGTGCATCTGGCTTACATGGGGAATCGAACCTGGGTCCTTTGGCTTTGCAGGCAAGCATTTTAACCACTAAACCATCTCTCCAGCCCTCAACAAACAAATCTTTGAATGGCATGAGTCACTCCTTTCCTAATTCTTTTTTTCTTTTAAATTCTTTTTTAGAGAGAGAGAGAGAATTGTCATGCCAGGGCCTCAGTCAGTGCAATTGAACTCCAGGTGCTTGCACCACCTACTGGGCATGTGCGACCTTGCATTTGCCTCACTTTTGTGTGTCTGGCTTACGTGGGCTCTGGAGAATAGAACGTGTATCCTTTGGCTTCACATACAAGCACTTTAACTGCTAAGCCATCTCTCCAGATCTCTTTCCTAATTCTTGTTCATTGCCTCAGAGAATGTAAAAATCCAGGATTTTGAAAGTCCCCTACCTTTGAGAACCAGTGGTGGAATATTATAGTTTAAAAATGATATATTTGGGTGCCAAGTTGATAAGGATGGACGTTATATTAAATCTTTTTTTTTTTTTTGGTTTGTTTGTTTATTTATTTATTTATTTATTTATTTTTGGTTTTTCGAGGTAGGGTCTCACTCTAACTCAGGCTGTCCTGGAATTCACTCTGTAGTCTCAGGGTGGCCTCGAACTCATGGCAATCCTCCTACCTCTGCCTCCCGAGTGCTGGGATTAAAGGCGTGCCACCACGCCCGGCTTTATATTAAATCTTTATTGTTAACTTGACAGTGTTTAGAATCACCTCAGCGTGAGGGCACGTCCAGAGAGGTTTAATAGAAGAGGGAAGGCTCACCCTAAATGTGAGCCAGCCCTCTCACGGTCCTGCTGTGACCATGAGCCACTTCTTCCACGGTACCTTTCATGCTTTGAGGGACTCTACCTTTTAAGCTGTGAGCTAAAAGAACTTCTTGTAAGTTGCTTTTGGTCAGTCATGTGATCCAGCAATGAGAAAAATTACTAATACATGTGGTTGATGTTGAGCAGGAGGTAGGTCATACTGTGGTCCTAGGCTTCTCTACTGTTATAAGAAAGACCTTTGCTTTTTATTTTTATTTTTGTTTTTTTGAGGTAGGGTTTCAGTTTAGCCCAGGCTAACCTGGAATTCACTATGTAGTCTCAGGCTGGCCTTAAACTCACAGTGATCCTCTTACCTCTGCTTCCTTAGTGCTAGGATGAAAGGCATGAGCCATCTCTCTAGCCCCCATTAGTATTTTTTGGTTTTTCAAGGTAGGGTCTTGCTCTAGTCCAGGCTGACCTGGAATTTATTATGTAGCCTCAGAGTGGCCTCCAACTCATTGTGATCTTCCTACCTGTGCCTTCTGAATGCTTGGATAAAGAGTGTGTGCCACCATGTCCAGCTGTAATAATTGTTTTGCTTATTTATTTTTAGTTTTTTCAAGGAAGGGTTTTCTAGCCCAGGCTGTAACTTGCTCTGTAGTCCCAGGCTAGCCTTGAACTCACAGAGATCTTCCTGCACCTACCTCCCATGTACTGGGATTAAAGGTCTGTGCCACAAAGCCAGGCATAATTCTGTTATTTTTAAAAATTATTTACTTACTTATTTGCAAGGATAGAGAGAGAGAGAGAGGGAGAGGGAGAGAATGGGCATGCCAGGGCCTCCAGCCACTGCATACAAACTCCAGATGTATACACCCCTTGTGCATCTGGCTTACGTGGGTCCTGGAGAATCGAACTGGGATCCTTTGGCTTCACAGGCAAATGCCTTAACCTCTAAGCCATCTCTCCAGCCCATAATTATATTTTTTTGTAAAATTACCACCACCACACACCAAAGAGAAGTATCTCCAAACAGAATGGAAAAGTACATACAGAACTAAAATTAAGAATACAAATTAAAAACACACACACACACACACACACACACACACACACACACACACGTAGAGAGAGACAGAGAGGGAGAGGGGAGAGAGGAGATGAGAATGGGCGTGCCAGGGTGTCTAGCCATGGCAAATGAACTTCAGATATATACACCACTTTATGCATCTGTCTTCAGTACATAGGTATTGAATTCCGGTTGTTAGGCTTTGCAGGCAAGTGCCTTAACAGCTGAGCCATCTCTCCAACTACTCCCCCTGAATTTTGTTTGTTTTTGAGGCAAGCCCAACAGATTGGTCTTTTTTTTTTTTTTTTTTTTAAATGATAGGGAGGGGGAGGGAGGGAGAGGAGAAAATAGGCACTCCAGGGCCTCTAGCCACTGTAATTGAATTCCAGACATGTGTGCCACCTTGTGCGCTTGCATCACCTTGTGCATCTGGCTTATGTGGGACCTGGAGAATTGAACATGTATCCTCAGGCTTTGCAGGCAAGTGCTTTAACTGCTAAGTCATCTCTTCAGCCCTGAAATTTTTTTTAACCTTGTCACACCACTGATTGAACTAAATAGCATATGCTACCATGTCACCTAAAAGTGGTGTTTTCACTCTGTCCCTTCTTGATGGCTCAATGGGACACGAGCAAAAGGCCCACTGAATGCTTGCTTTTAAAAGGGAGTTGTTGTTGTTGTTGTTGTTGTTGTTGTTCTTCTTCTTCTTCTCCTTCTTTTTTTTTTTTTTTTTTACAATTTCTTTAATTTTTATTTATTTATTTATTTTTTGGGAGGTAGGGTCTCACTCTAGCCTAGGCTGTCCTGGAATTCACTAGTCTCAGGCTGGCCTTGTGAGCTCATTGTGAGCCTCCTACCTCTGCCTCCTGAGTGCCGAGATTAAAGGTATGCATCACCATGCCTGACCCCCCCCCTTTTTTTTTTTTTTTTTTTTTTTTCAAGGTAGGCTCTTGCTCTAGCCCAGGCTGACCTGGAATTCACTATATAGTCTCAGGGTGGCCTCGAACTCACTGTGATCCACCTACCTCTGCCTCCCAAGTGCTGGGATTAAAGGTGTGTGCCACCATGCCCAGCCAAATTTTATTATTGTAAATATGCAAAAACAATATAGGCACAATTAGAGCTTGAGATGAATGTATATACTGTGTTACAAATGTGTTTTCAAAGACTTGTAATAAGGTAGTTTTAAAAAGCAGCCTAGCTGGGTGTGGTGGTGTATGCCTTTAATCTCAGCACTTGGGAGGCAGAGGTGGGTGGATTGCAGTGAGTTTGAGGCCACCCTGAGACTATATAGTGAATTTCCGGGTCAGCTTGAGCTAGAGTGAGACCCTACCTGGAAAAACAAAACACAAAACAAAACAAAAAAGCAGTCCTGCTGAGTATTGGGGCACATCCCTTTAGTCTGAGGTAGGATGATGGATGGGAGTTTGAGGTTAGCCTGGAAATACACAGTGAGTTCCTGGACATTGTGGGCTAGAGTGAGAAGCTACACACACACACACACACACACACACACACACACACCCAAAAAAAGTCAAGAAAAAAGAAAAACGTTTTTGCCTTTAACAAAAGCACATCTACATACTATCACAGTACAACTTGTCTTTATTCATATGAGTGTAGAAATGAGGAATTTTTGCTCTGTTAATATGTTTAGTAATTTTTCATAGATATTACATACCAGAAAAGCTATTATAACTACTCATGTTTTGAACATCAAATTACTCCCTTGGGCACCTTTTTGACATATGATGAGTGTGGTCATGGAAGGTGCCTGTCACTCAATTTGCCAAAGCAGCACTCCTTTCATTTGAATATGTTGAACATTTTTACAAGATTTTTGTTAGAAGAATGAGCTTCCTGAGTTAAGTCAGTTTGAGGAATCAATGCTTTGCATAGATTGTTCTTGTAGGTCAAACTAGATATAATGATAACTGGCTTTTGGAAGTCTTGTGTTGGCTCCCCATTCCTGTACAGTTTTTGCTGAGATATGCACTGAGTAGATTGAATTGTATTTTGTTTTGTACTGAAAGATTTAAAAAAGTAAATAAAATTTACTTCATGCTTAATTCTAGGTATACTACAGGGTTTTTCTTTATATATCACTCAGTAACAAATGAGAGTTCAGTGACTACTCAGTTGTCAGGCAAAAGCTTCTTTTTCTCTCCCTTTCCCCCTCCCTCCCTCCCTCCCTCCCTCCCTCCCTCCCCCCCTTTCCCTCCCTCTTTCTTTCTTTCTTTCTTTTGGTTTGGGTTTTCGAGGTAGGATCTCACTCTAGCTCAGGGTGGCCTCAAACTCACAGCTATCCTTCTACCTCTGCCTGTGCCACCATGCTCGGCTAAGCTTCATTTTTCTGAGTGACTCTTGTTTTTGCCTCTCAGACCAGATTGACTTTATTGCTGATATTTCTGACTACCATTTTATGTGCTTTAAAGATTGCTGGCTTATTAGTCATGTACCATAACTGTGGTGCTTCATATTTTTCTTTTGGAAGGCAGCTATGCTCACCAGTATACCACCAACGCAGACAATAATTTTCTTTTGAAATGTATTAAGCCAGTTTGCAGCCATACACACTGGAAACAGGTATGAGGTAGTTCTAATTATACCATTCATTAGCTTCTTTTTTTTCCTCATTTTTTTATTATTTAAAATTTAGCCTTTAGCTTCTTACTTGACTTTTTAATTTATATTTATTTATTTATTTATTTATTTATTTATTTATTTATTTCCCTTTGAGGTAGTGTCTTGCTTCTAGCCCATGTTGACCTGCAATTCACTATATAATCTTAGGGTGGCCTCCTACTCATGGCAGTCCTCCTGCCTTTGCCTCTCGAGTGCTGGGACTAAAGGAATGTGCATGCCCAGCTTAAAAAAATTTTTTTAAATTTATTTAAGAGAGAGAGAGAGAGAGAGAGAGAGAGAGAGAGAGAGGGAGAGAGAACAGGTGTGCCAGGGTCTGTAGCTACTACAAATGAACTTCAGAACCTTGTGCATCTGGTTTATGTGGGTACTGGGGAATTGAACCTGGGTCCTTGGGCTTCACAGGCAAGCAAGCACCTTAACTGCTAAGCCATCTCTCCAGCCCTCTTTATTAAGTAGAAACCTTGTTTGGACACATCCTGTCTTGGTACCATTCCCCTCTTCCCTGCCCCCATTCCACTGAGGGCACACCTCCATGGGATGGTTCTCATTCACCATGGGTTATGAGTTGTGTGTGGAGGAATGCCTCTGGATATCCCCCCCGTATGCCTCTTACAATCTTTCCACCCTCTCGTCCACAGTGTTCCCTGAGCCTTGGTGAGAGTGTTATAAGTCTCCTTTTAGTGTTGAGCTCTCAGAATGTCTGGGATTCTGCTTTGATAACGTTTTGAGTATCCTTGGTGTCTATTGCCATACCCTGGTGCAGTTTGTCAGGCTTACCTTGAGAGCAGCCCTTTTGCTCATCTTGCCAATTCCTCTCTAACGTTGGATGGGTGGTTCATCTCATCCTAGGGAGTCAGCTGTCTTTTATTTTCATAGATTTTGGTTGTCTCCTGTTTTTGCTGCTATTTATTTATTTATTTATTTATTAGAAAGAGGCAGAGAGGGATAGGGAGGGAGAGAAAGAGAGGGAGAGAGGGAGAGAGGGAGAGAGGGAGAGAGGGAGAGAGAGAGAGAGAGAGAGAGAGAGAATGGGTGTGCCAGGGCTCCCAGCCATTGCAATTAAACTCCAGATGATGCACCCGCTTGTGCATCTGGCTTACGTAGGTCCTGGAGAATCGAACCAGGATCTTTTGGCTTTGCAGGCAAACGCCTTAACTGCTAAGCCTTCTCTCGAGCCTCTTTGCTGCTTTCTTACTTCACCCCTGGAGTTCTAACATGGTTTGGAATCCACCATCTTGACTGGAAGTTCTCACAGGAGCTTCTTGGTGCTTGATGAGCCAGTGAAATTTTCTTGACTTCAGTTTATTCATTTGTTAGATAGAAGTGATGATAAAAAGGAGAGGAGAGAATTGATGATTTTCCCAAAACAACTTTAAACAAATTCAGTGACTAGATTTATAGACATTTTCTCTGGGATTTTTTTTTTTTTTTTTTTTTTTTTTTTCGAGGTCAGGTCTCACTCTAGCCTCAGGGTAGCCTTGAACTCATGGTGATCCTCCTACCTCTGCCTCCAAAGTGCTGGGATTAAAGGCATGTGCCACCACACCTGCCTGGGATTCTTTTTTTTTTTTTTTTTTTTTTTTTTTTTTTTTTTTTTTTCAAGGCAGGGTCTTGCTCTAGTTCAGGCTGACCTGGAATTCATTATGTAGTCTCAGGGTGGCCTCAAACTCACAGCAATCCACCTACCTCTGCCTCCTGAGTGCTGGGATTAAAGGCATGTGCCACCACGCCCAGCTGGGATTCTTGATGAAAGTGAAAAAGAGTAAGACTAGATAAAATAAGACAGTATCAAATCCATTGAAAGTATGTGAGGGGCCAAATCAAATGTACCTCACATTTGGAATGTTCAGATGTTGCTTTACTAATTTAAAATTCTAAAACCACAGTTCACTCCATTTCATTTTGGAGCCATGAACTTTCTAGAGAATATGTCATAAATTCTGAATCTTTTCCTTGGAAAGTATATGTTGTTGGGCTGGAGAGGTGGCTTAATGGTTAAGGCACATGCCTGCGAAGCCTAAGGACCCCAGTTTGATTCTCCAGGTCCCACGTAAGCCAGATGCACAAGGGGGCGAATGCATCTGGAATTCGTGGCTAGAGGCTCTGGCGTGCCCATTCTCACTCTCCCTCTCTGTCTGTCTCTAATAAATAAATAAATAAATAAGTAAAAATCTTTAAAATAATTAAAAATTAAAAAATATACATTGTCCCAGGGGTACAGATTTTATATATTCTAAGTGGTTTATAGACTTCCTGTAGCTCATATGTGGATGGACTTCCCACATGGAACTTGAGTTTAAGAGCTTACCTAGAATATTAGTTTTCAGTCTGGGATGATTTTGCCCAGGGGGTGACACTTGGGAATAGTGGTGGTGTGAATGTGTTACTGGCATCTAGTGGACAGAAGCCAGGATACTGCCAAACATCTTACCAATATGTATACTGGAACACCCTGATCCAATTGTAACAAGGAGTTCTGGGGAACAAAAATCTCTAAAAGAGATGAATTAGATTTCTTTGAAAAAATACCACTATTTACTGAGCTGTTAAGTGATATTTGAGTAGTGGCTCGTTGTAGTAGTAATCACGGGCCATCACTCTAATTGTTGTTTATACAATTCTGTATGATTCCTTCTTTCATTCTTTTTAGACGTCCTAAATGTCTTCGCAGGTGCAGTCACTTTCAGTCTCTCTGCCAGCGAAGTGAGTTTCTTGAAAACAACAAATAGTTGTCTAGCCCATTCAGCTAAAATAGCTTTTGGTCCACTCAGCCAATGCTTCTTTCAACTGAAGAGTTAAGACCATTTATAATTCAGGGTGTTCTTGAAAGGCATGTACTAACTTTTCCTTTCATCTTAGAGGCTTGCTGGTTTATTAAGTTAATGATGTTTGATACTTTCTAATTGTGACCTGCTTATCCCGTAGTGAGGCTTATTCTTTCCCGAGCTTTCATATTTGCATGTATCTGTCTTTTCTGTGTGTGACATTCCTTGGAGCATCTGCTGCAGTGGTGTCCTAATTGCATGGAGGGTCTTTATTTCTTCTTTGATGTAAGGGATGAATTTACTGGCTGCAGTGATCTTGGTTTGTAGTTATTTTGTTTTAGGGATTGAACTACACCACTGGTTCTGGTAAATGCCTCTGTTCATACCTTGGTGGTACTCTTCTGCAGGTTCCTGCCTTCCATGGTCATGTCTGTTTGAGGTTCCAAATTCCTCCTATACTCTTGGATGCTCATCTCTTTTTTTCCATTTTTTTAATATCCAAGGTAACTATTTGGCTTTTCATTTCTGTCAGCACATACAAATGGAGACAGACTAGAGAGAGAAAAAGCTATTTAAATGCTTTTGTGCATGTGGCTTATGTGGGTACTGGGGAATTAAGTCTGGGTACTTAGGCTTCACAGGCAAATGCCTTAACCACTAAGCCATCTCTCCAGCCCTTCAATTACTTTTAAAAATATATTTATTTATTTGAGAGAGAGGGAGGGAGGCAGAGGCAGATAGAGACAATAGGCATGCCAAGGCCTCTAGCCACTACAAACAAACCCTAGATGTGTATGCCACCTTGTGCATTTTGCTTTACATAGGTATTGGGTAATTGAACCTGGGTCCTTAGGCCTTGCAGGCAAGTGCCTTAACCGCTGGGCCATCTCTCCAGGCCTTCAGTTACTTAAAAAAATTTTTTTTCTTTTGGTTTTTCGAGGTAGGGTCTCACTCCAGCTCCAGCTGACCTGGAATTAACTATGTAGTCTCAGGGTGGCCTTGAACTCATGGTGATCCTCCTACCTCTGCCTTCCTAGTGCTGGGATTAAAGTTGTGTGCCACCATGCCCGGCTAAAAAATATTTTATTGGGACTGGAGAGATGGTTTAGTGGTTAAGCTGCTTGCCTTCAAAACCCAAGGATCCAGGTTTGATTCTCCAGGACCCATGTAAGCCAGATGCAGAAGGTGGCGCATGTGTCTGGAGTTCGTTTGCAGTTGCTATAGGCCCTCTAATAAATAAATAAATAAATAAATAAATAAAAATCTTTAAAAAAATTAAAAATTAAAAATATACATTGTCCCAGGGGTACAGATTTTATATATTCTAAGTGGTTTATAGACTTCCTGTAGTTCATATGTGGATGGACTTCCCACATGGAACTTGAGTTTAAGAGCTTACCTAGAATATTAGTTTTCAGTCTGGGATGATTTTGCAGTGACACTTGGGAATAGTGGTTTTGTGTTACTAAAGTGATATTTGAGTAGTGGCTCGTTGTTAGTAAGTAATCACGGGCCATCACTCTAATTGTTGTTTATACAATTCTGTATGATTCCTTCTTTCATTCTTTTTAGACGTCCTAAATGTCTTCGCAGGTGCAGTCACTTTCAGTCTCTCTGCCAGCGAAGTGAGTTTCTTGAAAACAACAAATAGTTGTCTAGCCCATTCAGCTAAAATAGCTTTTAGTCCACTCAGCCAGTGCTTCTTTCAACTGAAGAGTTAAGACCATTTATAATTCAGGGTGTTCTTGAAAGGCATGTACTAACTTTTCCTTTCATCTTAGAGGCTTGCTGGTTTATTAAGTTAATGATGTTTGATACTTTCTAATTCTGACCTGCTTATCCCGTAGTGAGGCTTATTCTTTCCCGAGCTTTCATATTTGCATGTATCTGTCTTTTCTGTGTGTGACATTCCTTGGAGCATCTGCTGCAGTGGTGTCCTAATTGCAAGGAGGGTCTTTATTTCTTCTTTGATGTAAGGGATGAATTTACTGGCTGCAGTGATCTTGGTTTGTAGTTATTTTGTTTTAGGGATTGAGCTACACCACTGTTCTGGTAAATGCCTCTGTTCATACCTTGGTGGTACTCTTCTGCAGGTTCCTGCCTTCCATGGTCATGTCTGTTTGAGGTTCCAAATTCCTCCTATACTCTTGGATGCTCATCTCTTTTTTTCCATTTTTTTAATATCCAAGGTAACTATTTGGCTTTTCATTTCTGTCAGCACATACAAATGGAGACAGACTAGAGAGAGAAAAAGCTATTTAAATGCTTTTGTGCATGTGGCTTATGTGGGTACTGGGGAATTAAGTCTGGGTACTTAGGCTTCACAGGCAAATGCCTTAACCACTAAGCCATCTCTCCAGCCCTTCAATTACTTTTAAAAATATATTTATTTATTTGAGAGAGAGGGAGGGAGGCAGAGGCAGATAGAGACAATAGGCATGCCAAGGCCTCTAGCCACTACAAACAAACCCTAGATGTGTATGCCACCTTGTGCATTTTGCTTTACATAGGTATTGGGTAATTGAACCTGGGTCCTTAGGCCTTGCAGGCAAGTGCCTTAACCGCTGGGCCATCTCTCCAGGCCTTCAGTTACTTAAAAAAATTTTTTTTTTTTTTTTTGGTTTTTCGAGGTAGGGTCTCACTCCGCTCCAGCTGACCTGGAATTAACTATGTAGTCTCAGGGTGGCCTTGAACTCATGGTGATCCTCCTACCTCTGCCTTCCTAGTGCTGGGATTAAAGTTGTGTGCCACCATGCCCGGCTAAAAAATATTTTATTGGGACTGGAGAGATGGTTTAGTGGTTAAGCTGCTTGCCTTCAAAACCCAAGGATCCAGGTTTGATTCTCCAGGACCCATGTAAGCCAGATGCAGAAGGTCCAGGTTTGATTCTCCAGGACCCAAATAAATAAATAAATAAAAATCTTTAAAAAATTAAAAATTAAAAATATACATTGTCCCAGGGGTACAGATTTTATATATTCTAAGTGGTTTATAGACTTCCTGTAGTTCATATGTGGATGGACTTCCCACATGGAACTTGAGTTTAAGAGCTTACCTAGAATATTAGTTTTCAGTCTGGGATGATTTTGCCTATCTGCCTCCCCTTCTCAAAGAAATTAAATATGTAAAAATATTTTCTTTACTTATTTGAGAGAGTATAAGAGAAAAAGGCAGACACACACACACACACACACACACACACACACACACAAAATGAATATGGGTATGCCAGGGCCTCCAGCCAATGCAAATGAACTGCAGACACATGCACCACCTTGTGCACCTGGCTTTATGTAGGTACTGGGGAATTGAACATGATCCTTAGGCTTTGCAGGCAAGTGCCTTAACTCTGTTGAGCTATTTCTCCAGCCCTCAATTACTTTCTTAAAAATATTTTAAATATTTATTTATTTATTTGACAGAGAAAGAGAGGGAGGGAGGGAGGGAGGGAGGGGAGGGGGAGGGAGGGAATGGGCACTCCAGGGCCTCCAGCCACTGCAAACGAACACCAGATGCATGTACCACTTGGGTCAACCCAGGTCATTGGGCATTGCAGGGAAGTGCCTTAACCGCTGAGACATCTCTGTGTTTTTATTGTTTGGAAGTCTTTAAAGCTCTGAGCATTGGGAGAGAACTATATAGAATTAAAAAAAGAGAGATTAAAGGGTCCACCTAAGCTCTTGTGGATTGTTGATGTTTAGAGGTTGGATAGAGGAGAAGGAAACAAGGTAGATAGGTGTGATCAGTAAGGTAAGATAAAAAAAAAATCAACAAGCTGGGCATGGTGGTGCATGCCTTTAATCCCAGCACTTGGGAGGCTGTGGTAGGAGGATCACCATGAGTTCAAGGCCACCCTGAGACTACATAGTGAATTCCAGGTTATTCTGGGCTAGAGTGAGATCCTACTTTGAAAGGTTTAAAAGAAAATATTTTAAGGAAAAGGAAGTGCTGGTCAATGATGTCATATTGCAGTGATCAATTAAGGATTAGAAAAACATTCATTCCACTTGGTCACATATAAATCAATGATATTTCACTTTTATTGCACCAGTTGTTTAAGTCTCAGTTCCAATTCTGCAAATTGGCAATTTGGGTTTGGGTGATGGGGTGGTTCTGATGTTGGTGAGGCTCAGCTCTCTGCTGGGGGCCTGCTCATGCTACAGTGATTGTGTGTGTGTCTGCGGTTACCTGGTTTGCCTGGGGTTGGTTTGCTTATGACCACAGCTGGAATAACATTCTTCATGTGGCTTATTGTGTGTGTGTGTGTGTGTGTGTGTGTGTGTGTGTGTGTGTGTGTGTGTATTTGTATTTGTTTTTTTGAGATAAGGTTTCACTCTAGCCCAGGCTGACCTGGAATTCACTATGTAGTCTCAGGTTGGCTTTGAACTCACTGTAATCCTCCTACCTCCGCATCCCAAGTGCTGGGATTAAAGGATCACTCCACCACACATGGCTCCATTCTTATACCTTGTGCATCTGGCATATGTGGGTCCTGGGGAATCGAACTTGAGTTCTTTGGCTTTGCAGGCAAATGCCTTAACCACTAAGCTGTCTCTCCAGCCCCCATTCTTTCTTCTTGATGGGTTGATGGAAAGAGCAACAGATACAGGGATCGGAGGAGAAGAATTTGTTGCTCTATTTGCAGTTTTGCCATACTGACCATGGCAAAAGCTGGATTTGTCTGGTATGAAAATGAACTGAAGGTAGAAAAATTAAAATTATTCTTTGAGAAGCCTGAGTTTACCTTTAATTGCTCTTTGATTACCTTGAAGGTAATTTGATAGCTGCTGGGGTATTTGCAGTCTAAGCAGTTGCAATTATTTTTTGTTGTTGTTTCCCTCTCCTTCCATCCATACAGGATGATGGATGGTGAAAGTCAGAAACAGAGGCTGGAGTTTTGTGTACTCAGAAGGACAGGTTTTGAGGAAGCCCCTTCCCTGGCAGCAGGGCAGAAAGAGAGAATGGGTGGTAATGTATATAGGCATGTGAATTTGGTCATTCAAGGTAGAGAAGTTCTGTTTCACAGAGCTTCGGTTTTCTCAGTGTAGTCAGTCTTCTAAGAGAAGGCTATTTCATAGGAATGAGTGTGTGAGAGATTTGATATGAATAGAGAAGTACATGATTTTATTCTCCCAACAATGGGACACTGAGCTGGCTATTGACCATAGAAATAAAAAGCCTTCAGTATATAAGAGCTGTTACCACTGTGTGGTGGCACACACCTTTAATCCCACAGTGAGGTAGGAGGATCGCTGTGAGTTAAGAGGCCAGCCTGAGACTACATAGTGAACTTCAGGTCAGCTTGGGCCAGAGTGGGATTCTACCTCGAATCCATGCCCCTCCACCAAAAAAAAATTAAAGAGTTTTACCAACACAGTGTATATCATTAGGAAGGTAGAAAATGGCTCTGGGGAGAGGCTTAGTGGTTAAGGTGCTTGCCAGCAAAGCCAAAGGACCCAGATTTGATGCCCCAGGGCTCACGTAAGCCAGGTGCACAAGGTGGAATTCATTTGCAGTAGCTGGAGGCCCTGGTGTGCCCATTCTCTCTCTCTCAAATAAATAAAAATAAAATATTTAAAAAAAGAAAGTTAGAAAATGACGCTAACTGAGATGTTCTTGAGGCTGATGCTCTCACTGTGCTTGAGCCAGTTAAACAATATTTTCCCTACGAAATTGGTGGTTAAAAGATTGTACACGTGAGAGTTGCCATGTGACCTTTTTATAACAATCTTAGCAAAAACATGAACTCAAGCCAGGCGTGGTGGCACACGCCTTTAATCCCAGCACTCGGGAGGCAGAGGTAAGAGGATTGCTGTGAGTTTGAGGCCACCCTGAGATTGCATAGTGAATTCCAGGTCAGCCTGGGCTACAGTGAGACCCTACCTCAAAAACCAAAAACCAACCAAACAAACAAAATCCATGAACTCAAAAATTGGTCTGTTTTATAAAAGAACTTACCAATGTGTTGGACATTGCAATCATTTTTTAGTGTCTGCGAGACACTGATTTCAGGACCCGCTGAGGAGTCCAAAATCTGCAGATGTTGGAGTCCCCACATAAAATGGCTTAGTGTATGCATGTCTGAATCTCACATCCTCTTATTTATTTCATAGCATCTCTAGATGACTTCATTTCTAATGCAATGTGTATGTCATATACCTAGTTGTTAAGCTATTGGTTAGGGAATAATGATTTTTAAAAGTCTGTACATATGTAGTACAGAAGTAAAAAATAAATTCTTGTTCCTTAATTTGGTTGAACTTACAGATGTGGAACCAGTACACAGGGGTGACTGATTATACTCTGTTTTATTGGAACACATAAAGAATAACAAGTAAATAAATTTAATTTAAACTGATAACGATAAAGGCAGACAAAATGGTGGATTGATAATAATTTTATCTTCTCCCAAACAAGAAACTAAGTTTACCACTGATCAGAGACTTGCTGATCATTTAATAAAGAGAAATATTAACACTTACCAAAAAAGTATGAATGGGCTTTACCAGAACACTTGTGCTGTTAGGAACTGATGCTAGTTGAGATATTCCACATTGTGTAAAAACAGCCTTTTGCTGGAACAGTTAGAATATATAAATGTAGCAGTAAGGTTATATGGTTAAATGTTTATTGCATTGTTTATTTTGCCTTTTTTTTTTTTCCTGTTAGAAACTCTTTTTAGAGATTTTTCTTGGTCTTAACTTGTCCTGTTTAATTATTATGTAGTAGAATTGTGTTTATGGAGGGCACCACCTGCTGGATGTCAGAGGTACTAGTCATGGGGCGGCTGCTTTCTGCAGTTACCAGACTTCATAACTTTCAAAGTTTTTTCTAACTCTGCTTCAAATGTGGAGTGAAATCCCAGGAGAAAAAAAAACCGCTTTTAATAAACATGACCAGCTATGGATCCTAGTAGTGGCTAGACTTGATTTCTGTGACTGTGAACTTAATGTCACATTGTGACTCTTGAAGGAAAATGATGAAGATAAAGATGTGTTTTTTGTTTCCAAGTAGGTCATTAAAAAAAAAAATTGCTGAAGCTTTTCTTGCTCTTTCTCCTGGTTCCTTCCAGCACTTTGTTCTGTTTCATCCAGTGAAAAGATTGTAGATACCTTTTGAGCAAAGAATGATGAGTTAATTGATTTTTGTTTTTTGTTTTCTTCCTTGCACTGTTAGTGTGGTATAAAATACATGTTTCCTTTAACTAACTTTTGGAACTTATACAAAGATCCTTAGCATAAGAGCATTTCCTTGTGTTATATTTATTGTTTGTACTGGACATAAACTAAATACATATGTGTAATTTTTGAATTTAATAATTTTCTGAAAGTTTTATTTATTTGCAAGGAGAAAGGGAGAGAGAGAGAAAGTAAACAAGAGAGAATGGGTGCACCAGGGCTTCTTGGCATTGCAGATGAACTCCAGATGCATGTAACACTTTGTGCATCTGGCTTTATGTAGGTACTGGAGGATTGAACCCTTTTGCAAGCAAGTTCCCTTAACTGCCAAGCCATCTATCTCCCCAGCCCTGAAAGTTTCTTTTTGGTTTTTGTATTTTCTTTAAAAATTTTTTTAAATTTTTATTTATTTATTTGAGAGCCACAGAAAGAGAGAGAGAGAGAGAGAGAGAGGGAGGGAGGGAGGGAGGGAGGGAGAGAATGGGCACACCAGGGCTTCCAGCCACTGCAAACAAACTCCAGATGCATGAGCCACCTTGTGCATCTGGTTTACGTGGGTCCTGGGGAATTGAACCTTGAACCTTGAACCAGGGTCATTAGGCTTCACAGGCAAGCGCTTAACCACTAAGCCATCTCTCCTGTTTTTTGTTTTTTTTTTTACTATTCCTGTTTTTTTTTTTTTTCTGAAGGTAGGGGTCTCGTTCTATATCAGGCTGACCTGGAACTCATTCTGTCTGGTCTTGAACTCACATTGATCCTCTTCCTCTGCCTCCGGAGCGATGGATTTAAAGCTGGCCACCATGCCTGGCCCACCTTTTTATTATAATTTGATGTTTATTCCCATCATTCTCCAGAAACTTCTCTTCTTGAATATCATCCAACCAAATTCAAAGAAATATTTGCTGAAGTCATTTTTGTATGTTTTCACCAAAGTAATGTCATTGTATCTCACTCCATCTTGAAACATAACACTCCCCCCTTAAGTTTTTATGTGCTACCCTCATTGACTTTTCTCTGGTTTTTCCTGATCATTTACCTCCTTCCTCTTCAATATAATTATTTCCTCAAGGCTCAGTCTTGATATCTCAGCTTATTCTATACATTTTTTTCTTTTTATAACTCTCCCCCACCCTGTGTGTGTGTGTGTCCTTCTTCCTTTGCCTCTTGAGTATTGGTAATAGAGGTGTGTGCCACTATGCCCGACCCTCCTATTTTCTTTATTAACCTTTTAAAAAACTTTTAAAAATATTTATTTATTTATTTATTTATTTAAGAGAGAGAGCGAGAAAGAATGCATGAATAGGCACGCCAGGGCTTCTAGCCACTGCAAACGAACTCCAGACGCATGCACCCCCCTTGGGCATCTGGCTTACATGGGTCCTGGAGAGTTGAACTGGGATCCTTTGGCTTTGCAGGCAAATGCCTTAATTGCTAAGCCATCTCTCCAGCCCTATTAGCCTTTTTTAGAAAAAATTATATATATTTTTTGCAAGCAAAGAGAAAAGAGATAGAGAGAATGGGCATGCCTGGGTCTCCAGCCACTGCAGTTTAATTCCAGATGCATGTGCTACCTTGTGCATCTGGCTTTACATGGCCCTTGGGGAATTGAACTTGGGTTGTTAAGTTTTGCATGTAAGCGCCTTAACCGCTAAGCCATTTCTCCAGCCCTTTATTGACTTTTTAAAAAGTGTTTTTATTTATTTGGGGTGGGGAGGCAGAGGCAGCTAGATAAAGAATGGGCATGTAAGGGCTTCCTAGTCATTGCAAATGAACTCCAGACACATGTGCCACCTTGTGCATCTGGCTTTATGTAGGTACTGGGGACTTGAACCTGGGTCTTTTGACTTTGCTGGCAAATGCCTTATCCTCTAAGCCATTTCTCCAGCCCTTTATTAACCTTTTTTTGTTTTCTCCTTTATTAACCTTTTAAGCCTGAATAACAGGAGCAGTAGATGGTACTAAACCATTGACTGTGGTCTTTGCTTTTCTCTAGAAGTTTAGACCTGTCATCTGTAATTGCCTTCTAAATGAAGCTTACTTTTTCCCAAGGCTTGGCCTTTTTCTTCCCCCTGCCATCTCTGGTCTAATGAGGGTACATAGTTTATATATTTGCTTATGATTATATATTTTTAGCACCTAATACGGTATATTAATCTTGGCACTCAGTGTGTAGAGGTAGGAGGATTGCTGTAAGTTTGAGGCCAGCCTGGGACTACAGAGTGAGTCCTAGGTCAGCCTGGGCTAGAGTGCCTACCTCGATATCCCTCCCCCCAAAAAAATCATTTATAAATCTGAATCAGTTTCTTCTTTTTTTTTCTTGAGGTAGGATCTTACTCTAGCCCAGGCTGGCCTCCAACTCCCAGTGATCCTCCTACTTCCGCCTCCCAAGTGCTGGGATTAAAGGCGTGCACCACTATGCTTGTATTGTAGTCATTGGCTGTGATAACTCCTTAATACTTCTTACCTGGGGTTTTAGAGGAGTTTCCCAGCTGCTCATACTGTATTTGGTTTCTTCTGCTGTCTAGTCTGCATTGCTTGTTATAACCACACTTTTTAAAAATAGTTTTGGTCATTCATTCACCTAGTATTTCTTGAACACCTACTATTGTGGTAGCATTAAGTGACACATTATTCTTGTTGTAAGATGTTTACAATCTAGTGGAAGAAACAGACATGGACATACTTGCTGTAGGTTCAAAGTGTGACTACCTATAGGGGAAGGAGCCCTGCTCTGCCACATTGAGGTCAGGAACAGTGAAAATGTATACTTGAGACTTTCAAGTCCATGGTATTTGTTTAGTAGGTAGGAGTCAATATATACGGCTTACTCTGTGGAGGGAACATGTGTGTATTTGCAGAAGATTTCAAACTGTACCTTGGCAGGTAAGATTCAGGTACAAACTGAGTACCTGCCCTTTGTTGGCTTTGTTATCTTTTCTACTTTAGCTCTCTCGACCTCCATCCACCTTTTCTTTAGTGACAGATTCCGAGCCGGTTCATCTTGTTGTTCTGTGTATCACTCACTACCCCTTGCCCCCATCCATTTATAGAAATGCAGTTTCTTCAGATCTTATTTGTTCCAGAGTTCTTGTTTCCACGAGATGATTTCAGAGTGACTATCACTTAATTATTTATGTAAAATTCTGTTTCTTTTGGTAGATTTTGAAATCCATCTTACTTCTCTGAAGTACTCAATAAATTTTGAATATGTAGATGTATACATTCCACAGTGTCTCTGTGTCTCTTAGAGCAGCTTTTGTCTCTGTTGAGGCAAAGCAGAGACTTTCTCTCACTCCATACTTTTGTGGAAATTGGGAGGCTTGTACATTTATGTATGTTCCCCTAGAATCATGTGTCCTAGGCCTTTTGTGAAAATGTTTGGTTGAAGAAATGCAGTTATAAGCTTTTGGTTCTTAGATGATAGTACTTTTCTTAACTAAAGGCTTTTACATTTTGCTTCAATAGTTGGGTTATTATAATCTACATGACATTAATTTTGTGTATATATGAGACATAGGTACATTTTTTCTCCTATCCTTTCCTTCCTGTCATTATTTTCATCCAAGTAGTTTCATGTTTGTTGAGAAAGAGAGAGAGGGAATGAGAGAGAGAGAGAGAGAGAGAGAGAGAGAGAGAGAGCGCGCAGATAGGGAGAATGGGTGCACCAGGGCCTCCAGCCACTACAAATGAACTGTAGACACATGTGCCACCTTGTGCATCTGGCTTATGTTGGTACTGGGGAATTGAACTTGGGTTCTTAGGCTTTGCAGACAAGTGCCTTCAGTGCTAAGCCATCTCTCCAGCCCAAGAATAATGTCTTTTAAATAGCTAATCATGAACATTTTTATGGTACTGATTCATACTGTCATTAGTTTTGTGAATTTCCCCCTCCACTCTCTTTTTACACCAACTCCCCTAAGACCTGTCCACTTCCTGTATTGTGTGTGTGTGTGTGTGTGTGTGTGTGTGTGTGTGTGTGTAATAGAGAGAGGGAAGGGGGGTGACTGGGGAATGAAAATGAATGAGCTTGAGCACAAACACACCAGGGCTTTCTGCCACTGTGGCATGTGCCACTTTCTGTCCCTGGTTTTATATGGATATTGGGGAATTGAACCCAGTAAGTCAGGCTTTGCAAACAAGTGTCCTTAATCTAGCCCTGAAGATCTTCTAAGATATTTGGCCGTTTTTACTTCTTTTTCCTTTTTCTTTTTGGTTTTTCTTTTTTTAATTTATTTTTATTTATTATTTATTTATTTATTTGAGATGGGGAGGGGAGAGAGGGAGAGGGAGAATGGGCATATCAGGGCCTTTTCCACTGCAGACAAACTCCAGATGCATGCGCCACCTTGTGCATCTGGCTTACGTGGGCCCTGGAGAATTGAACCAGGGTCCTTAGGCTTCTCATGTATGTGCCTTAACCACTAAGCCATCTCTCCAGCCCCTCTTTTTGGTTTTTTGAGGTTGGGTCTCACTCTAGCTTAGGCTTAACTGGAATTCACTATTTAGTCTCAGGGCAGCCTTGAACTCATGATGATCCTCCTACCTCTACCTGTACCTCTGCCTCCCGAATGCTGGGATTAAAGGCGTGTGCCACCACACCTGGCTTCTTTCTTTCTTCCTTTAAAAAAATAATTTATTTTTTAAAATTTATTAATTTAATTATTTATTTATTTATTTATTTATTAGAGAGAGAGAGAAAGAGGCAGATAGAGATTGGGCACATCAGAGCCTTCATCTGCTGCTAACTCTAGATGCATGAGCCACCTTGTGCATCTGGCTTACATGGGTCCTGGGAAATCGAACTTGGGTCCTTTGACTTTGCAGGCAAATGCCTTAACCACCCAGCCATCTCTCCAGCCCCTGGCCATTTCTGTTTCTAACACTGAGAATTGTCTGTTTATTTCCCTGACCCATTTTTTAAGTAGGTTGATCATTCATTCATTCATCTATTTATTGGTAGGTTCTCACTATAATCTAGGCTGACCTTGGAACTCACTCTATAGTTCCAGGGTAGCCTCAAATTCATAGTGATCTTACCTCTGCCTTCTGAGCGTTGGAATTAAAGGTGTGTGCCACCACATTAGCCTGATTATTTTTTTATTGCTTAGCTTTTAAAATATTTATTTATTTATTTATTTATTTATTTATTTATTTATTTATTTATTTGCAAAAGAGTGGTGTAGGGAGAGAATGGGTACATTAGGGCCTTTAGGCACTGCAAACTCCAGATGCATGAGCCACCATGTTCATCTGGTTTACATGGATTCTAGGTCCTTAGGCTTCTTAGGCAAGTGCCTTAACTGCTAAGCCATCTCTCTAGCCCTGCTTAGTTTTTTGAGTTCTTTGTATTCTAGAAATTAAATCTCTGTCAGATGTATGGCTGGCAAAGATTTTTTCCATTCTGTAGGTTGTTGATTGACTCTGTTGATTGTTGGTTCATTTGCACAATAGCTTTTTAATTTCATGACATACCAGTGGTTGAGGGTCTAATTCCCTGAGCTACTACGCTCTTATTCAGGAAGTCTTTCCCTATACCTATAGCTTGGAGTGTTCCCCATATTTTGTATTCTAGACATTTTGGTTCATCACATCTGGAGTTAGTTTTTGTGCAGGGTGAGAGAATAGGGTCCAGATTCATTCTTCCACATGTAGTTATCCAATTGTTGCAGCAGTATTTGTTAAAAAATGCTATCTTAGCCGGGTGTGGTGGCGCACGCCTTTAATCCCAGCACTCGGGAAGCAGAGGTAGGAGGATAGCTGAGAGTTCGAGGCCACCCTGAGACTATATAGTTAATTCCAGGTCAGCCTGGACCAGAGTGAGACCCTACCTTGCAAAACAAAACAAACAAACAAAAAAGCTATCTTTTCTCCAGTGTGTATTTTTGGCCCCTCCCTCCCTCCTTTCCTCCCTCCTTCTCTCCCTCCCCCCCTTCCTCTCCCTCTCCCCCTGTCCTCTTTCTAAGACCAGATAGCTGTAGTTATACCTGGACTTCTGTTATATTCCATTGATCTGTGTGTATTTTTGTGCCAGTACCATGCTGTTTTTGTTACTAAAAAAATCAGCATGGTGATACACCACCCATAGTATTCCTTTTGCTGGGGATATTTTTGATTCCTTTTGCTCACTCTGGGGCTACTTTGAATGTCTATGTAGTCTCAGGGTGGCCTTTTTGCCTTTGCTGGGATTAAAGGCGTGAATTTGAATTTTAAGACTACTTTTTTTCTAAGTTTGTGATTACTGTTGCTGGAATTTTGATTGGAATTGCACTGAATCTGTATATTGCTTTTGGTAGAATAACCATTTTTAACACTATTAATTCTGATCCATGAGCATTGGGAGGTCATTCTATCTTCTCATGTCTTCTAGTTTTTTCTTCAGTGTTTTAATGTTTTTATCATAGAGGTCTTTCACTTCCTTGGTTAGGGATATAGCAAGATATTTAATTTAAAAATACTTTTATTTGTTAGAGAGAGAGAGAGAGAGAGAGAGAGAGAAGAGAATGAGCACACTAGGGCCTTGAGCCACTGCTGATGAACTCCAGAAGCATGTTCCTTCTTGTGCATTTGGCTTTACATGGATACTGGGGAATCAAACCTGGGATTAAATGTGTGTACCATCACCATGCCTGGGTTATTATATCTTTTAACTGAACTATTACTTTTCACTGGATCATCTTAAAGTAATATGTGCTAAACAATGTTTTCAGTGCTCTATGCATATGTATATATGTATGGTTGGCAATTAAAAATATTTTATTTTTATTTATTTATTTGAGACTGAGAGAAAGAAAGAGAATAAGGGAGAGAATGGGCATGCTAGGGCCTCCAGCCACTGCAAATGAACTCCAGATGCATGTGCCACCTTGTGTATCTAGCTTATATGGGTCCTGGGGAATTGAACTTAGGTCCTTTGGCTTTGCAGGCAAGTGCTTTATTTGCTAATTTGCTAATTTATTTGCTAATTTGTGCTTATGTTACCCATTCTTTTTTTTTTTTTTTTCCTTCTTTCAGTTTTCCCTTGGTAGGGTTGCACTGTAGCCTAGGCTGATGTGGAATTCACTATATAGTCTAGTCTCAGGGTGGCCTTGAACTCATGGTGATCCTCCTACCTCAGCCTCCTGAGTGCTGGGATTAAAGGCATGTGCCACCATGCCTAGCTAGTTTACTTTTTAAAATAATTCTTTCCAGAAAATACTTTCAGAATTGCCTTTCGTTTATTTAAGATTACAATTGTAGCTTTTTTTTTTTTTTCCCAAGGTAGGGTCTCACTCTAGCTTGGGCTGACCTGGAATTCACTATGTAGTCTCAGGCTGACCTCGAACTCATGGCGATTCTCCTAGCTCTGCCTCCTGAGTGCTGGGATTAAAGGCTTGTGCCACCACACCCGGCTGTAGTTTTTTGATCTCTCTCTCTTGCTCTGTTTTTTTTTCCCCTTGAGTTAGGGTTTAACTCTAGCCCAAGCTGACCCGGCACTCACTCTGTAGTCCCAGGCTGGCCTCAAGCTCATGGCATTCTTCCTATCTGTGCCTCCCAAGTGCTAGGATTAAAGGCAAATGCTAACCTCTTGATCTCTTTTTTTTAAAAAAAATATATTTCTTTATTTATTTGAGGGAGAGAAAGAGGTACAGAGTGTGGGGGGGGGGAGGTGAGAGAATGGGTATGCAAGGGCCTCCAGCCACTGCAAAAGAACTCCAGATGCATGTGCCACATTGTGCATCTGGCTTTACATGTCTACTGGGGAACTGAACTCTGGCCAATTGGTTTTGTAAGCAAGGGCCTTCACTGCTGAACCATTTCCCCAGCCCTATCATATCTGTTTGATTGCTATAATATCTGAAGAACTCTGATATTGTTTTGATGTCTGGAATTTCTTTTGCATCTAACTCATAATGTTTTGCTTCTTCAGGTGCTTGGGTTATTTCAACTTGTTTCTGTTCTTAGAAACTTCATACCTAGATTTCTTTGCCTAGGATGAAGTCGCTCTTGTCTAGGCTGTACTTGGTTTTATTTATGTCAGGGGCTTGGAATAACTAACAATTGTGTTATTAGTTTTATATTTTAAGGGTCTTAGGATCATGGAAGTAGTGTAAATCTCAGCAAATGTACAGCCCATACCCAAAGCTAACTAGCTATTCCTGCCCTGTGACCATTATTACTACTTTGCTGGTCTCAGCTGGGGCCAGGCTGGGAGAAAAGGGTACTTGGTACTTTGGTTGTAGCTTTTTCTTTGGGCTGTAGCCTAGGCTGATGTGGAATTCACTATATAGTCTAGTCTCAGGGTGGCCTTGAACTCATGGTGATCCTCCTACCTCAGCCTCCTGAGTGCTGGGATTAAAGGCATGTGCCACCATGCCTAGCTAGTTTACTTTTTAAAATAATTCTTTCCAGAAAATACTTTCAGAATTGCCTTTCGTTTATTTAAGATTACAATTGTAGCTTTTTTTTTTTTTCCAAGGTAGGGTCTCACTCTAGCTTGGGCTAACCTGGAATTCACTATGTAGTCTCAGGCTGACCTCGAACTCATGGCGATTCTCCTAGCTCTGCCTCCTGAGTGCTGGGATTAAAGGCTTGTGCCACCACACCCGGCTGTAGTTTTTTGATCTCTCTCTCTTGCTCTGTTTTTTTTTTTCCCTTGAGTTAGGGTTTAACTCTAGCCCAGGCTGACCCGGCACTCACTCTGTAGTCCCAGGCTGGCCTCAAGCTCATGGCATTCTTCCTATCTGTGCCTCCCAAGTGCTAGGATTAAAGGCAAATGCTAACCTCTTGATCTCTTTTTTTTTTTTTAAATATATTTCTTTATTTATTTGAGGGAGAGAAAGAGGTACAGAGTGTGGGGGGGGGGAGGTGAGAGAATGGGTATGCCAGGGCCTCCAGCCACTGCAAAAGAACTCCAGATGCATGTGCCACATTGTGCATCTGGCTTTACATGTCTACTGGGGAACTGAACTCTGGCCAATTGGTTTTGTAAGCAAGGGCCTTCACTGCTGAACCATTTCCACAGCCCTATCATATCTGTTTGATTGCTATAATATCTGAAGAACTCTGATATTGTTTTGATGTCTGGAATTTCTTTTGCATCTAACTCATAATGTTTTGCTTCTTCAGGTGCTTGGGTTATTTCAACTTGTTTCTGTTCTTAGAAACTTCATACCTAGATTTCTTTGCCTAGGATGAAGTCGCTCTTGTCTAGGCTGTACTTGGTTTTATTTATGTCAGGGGCTTGGAATAACTAACAATTGTGTTATTAGTTTTATATTTTAAGGGTCTTAGGATCATGGAAGTAGTGTAAATCTCAGCAAATGTACAGCCCATACCCAAAGCTAACTAGCTATTCCTGCCCTGTGACCATTATTACTACTTTGCTGGTCTCAGCTGGGGCCAGGCTGGGAGAAAAGGGTACTTGGTACTTTGGTTGTAGCTTTTTCTTTGGGCTGTAGCCTAGGCTGATGTGGAATTCACTATATAGTCTAGTCTCAGGGTGGCCTTGAACTCATGGTGATCCTCCTACCTCAGCCTCCTGAGTGCTGGGATTAAAGGACTTTGGGGTGGGATAGAATTCCATTTTAGTCTCAGGAGACTTGTTTGATTCTTAGCTTCATAGGTTTATACTCTGCTCTGTCACTCATTTCTTAGTTTTTTTTTTTTTTTTTAAGAAATCCATTTTTTTATTTTTATTTTTATTTTTGTTTTTTGGAGAGAGACCCAGAGAGAGACAGAGAGAGAGGGAGAGGAAGACAGATAGAGATAGACGCACCAGCAGCCTTTCAGCTGCTGCCAACGAAATCCAGATGCCTGCACCCCCTTGTGGTCAAGTGCGGCATTGCACCTTGCAATGGAGATTGGAACCACTGGAGGTTGGAACCAGCGTTCTTTAGGCTTAGAAGGCAGGGGCCTTAACCGCTAAGCCATCTCTCCAGCCCTGTCACTCATTTCTTATGAGACCACCAGAATGGAATCTTATTTTTGTCAGGATTGGCAAAAACTTTCAGAGCCCGAGTAGATACAGTGCTCCAGTATTTCATTTACTTTTCTGGGTTCTTACTCTTTCTTAAGTTTTTGTTTGAGTAACTTATGGTACTTTAAAATATGTTTATTTTGGTTATTTTTTTCCTCTGTGTGTGTACTGTTGGAGGGCTAGTGTAAAAAACACCTTGCTACTAATGGAAATGAAAAAGTTGTTTTATTTTTGTTTTTGTTTTTGTTTTTGTTTTCAAGGTAGGGTCTTACTCTAGTCCCGGATGACCTGGAATTCACTATGTAGTCTCAGGGTGACTTTGAACTCATGGCGATCCTCCTACCTCTGCCTCCCGAGTGCTAGGATTAAAGGCGTGCGCCACCATGCCCGGTGTAAGTTTGTTTTTCTGAAAAAAATAATTTTGGGAAATGTTTAGTAGAGTGATTTTTGTTAGATAAAGTCAATTACTGTAAATTAGGAGGCTGTTACAAATTGTTGGGAGAGCAAGTTATTATAAATTTTGCTTATACTTGATTTTAATTTGCATCAAATAATTTTCTTGTTTTAGGGGTAACAGTATTTCCATCATGGCTCATTCAAAGACAAGGACCAATGATGGGAAGATTACTTATCCCCCTGGTGTCAAGGAAATCTCAGATAAAATATCTAAAGAGGAGATGGTGAGACGATTAAAGGTAAGTAAAACTTGTTTTGGACATCTGTTTAGTGTGGGAATCATGTCTTGTTAGAGGGAAAAGCCCTAAACCACAGAGAATAGGCCTCAGGGAATAGGGTAAGTAAGGAACAATAGGGATTCCTTTGCTATTGCTAGCGGGAGAGAAACTGGAAAGGTGAAACTTCATTTTCTAGGGCTCCTTCCTGTCCATGAATATAAAAAAGAAGCCCACAACCCTCCCTCTTACTTTTGTAATGTGTAAATGTGTCACTCTTACATCGTTCCCTCCCACCCCAACCATGTAGGTCTGAGAAAGAAAGTGCTAGGTCTTTGTACTCAGCACTCTGGCTGTAGTTTACTTTTTTATAAGTTGTGCTTACAATGGGTCAAATTACTTGACTGTTCCCTTCTCTCTGGGCTCTGACAGTACAGTAACAAAACAAGATTGATGGTGAACTTCCATAGATGAGGCAGTCACTGTATGACACGGTTTCTTTACATGTGTTTGAATGGTTCTTTCCTGGCAATGATGGTCCTGAGATTGTTAAAATGTTTAAACTAGCATCCCGGGCAAGGTGCATGTTAAGCTGATTATCAGTGGGCAATTTTTCAGCATTTTTTCTTCTATGACTTTTCTATGTAGACATTTATGTTGCTTGATAAATCTATATTGTTCATTTCTTTAATATGATTTATAAATATACACATTATATTAATGAGTCCTACATATATGTTAACATGTATACACTGTACAATATTTAATATGCTATTCTTTTTAAAAAATTTTTTTGTTTACTTATTAGCAACAGACAGAGAGAGAAAGAGGCATTGGGGTGGGGAGAGAATGGGCCCACCAGCCACTGCAAACAAACTCCAGATGGATGCGCCACCTTGTGCATCTGGCTTACGTGGGTATTGGGGAATCAAGCCTGGAACCGGGGTCCTTAGGCTTCACAAGCAAGCGCTTAACCGCTAAGCCATCTCTCCAGCCCTTATGCTATTCTTTAATGGGAATCAGTGCTGAAGAACTTTTTCTAGTCACTTCAGACTCCAAAGCTTCAAAATAAATGCTATTTTATATTGCTATGTGATATATATGAAAATTTTTTTTTCTTCGAGGTAGAGTCTCACTCTAGCTCAGGCTGACCTGGAATGCACGATGTAGTCTAAGGGTGGCCTCAAACTCATGGTGATCCTTTAACCTCTGCCTGGCTTACGTTGGGCACTGGGGAATTGAACCCAGTCCTTGGTTTTTGCAGGCTTTAACCGTTAAGCTATCTCGATCCAGCCCTTCAAATATTTATTATGAAAGTAAAGTATCTTTGAACAGATAAAATATTCACATATTGACAAATGTTACTATTTAGGAACTTGTATATGATTTATTAAAAAGATTCAAGGGCCTGGAGAGAGATGGCTCACCAGTTAAAAGGCATTTGCTTGCAAAACATGACAGAATGAGTTCAGTTCCCCAGGACCCATGTAAAGCCAGGTGCACAAAGTATCTCCTGTGTCTGAAGTTCATTTGCTGTGGCAGAAGTCTCTGGCATTGCTCATACTCTCTCTGTGTCTTCTTCCTCTTTTTCTCTGTCTTTCTATATTTCTTAAATAAATAGATTAAAAAAGATTAAGCTAATCTACTTAGGCACGCTGCTTCATTTTCTGTGTGTTTACATTTTCTCACCTATTGTATTTTTGAGAAATTAGTACATTAATTTTGTCAGTGAACGAATCTGTTTATTCGGAATGCAGGATAAATATTGTTATGATCTTGAACACCACCAGAAATTACACTTATAAGATGATAAACATTTAGTATCTTTTAGAGAGGTTATTATGTCAGATGTCTTTATTTATTTATTTATTTATTTATTTATTTATTTATTTATTTTATGAAGATTTTATTTTTATTTATTAGGGACAGAGAGAGGGAAAGAGAGATAGAGAAAGAGAGAGAGAATGGGCACGCCAGGGCCTCTAGTCACTGCAAACGAACTCCAGACGCATGCGCCCCCTTGTGCATCTGGCTTACGTGGGACCTGGAGAATCGAACCAGGATTCTTAGGCTTCACAAATGCCTTAACTGCTAAGCCATCTCTCCAGCCTGTCTTTTATATTTTTAAAAAAGATTTTATTTTTATTTGTTTATTTATTAGAGAGAGAGAAATTGGGGGGAAGAGAATGGGTGTGCCAGGGCCTCTAGCCACATTCAGACACATGCGCATCTGGTTTATGTGGGATGTGGAGAATTGAACCGGGGTCCTTAGGCTTCGCAGGCATCCGCCTTAACCACTAAGCCATCTCTCCAGCCCAGATGTCTTTATAGGACTCATCTCAGTTATTAATGAGTTTTGGTTTTCTGATAGGTTTTAAGCAAAGTTGTGTTGTGTAGTTCAGGCTGGGCTTGAGCTCCATATGTAGCCCAAGCTGGCACTAAACATATTATTCCCTTGCCTAAGTCTCCTGAGTGCTGGAATTAGGAGTAGCTAGCTATTAATGAGTTTTACAATAGCATTTGCATTGTAGACAGTAGTGAAAAATTCCTAGTATCTGGACTTTGAGCAAATTTTGTTATTTTTGGTATAAGGATTTCTATAGCACTCACATTTAGTGTTTGATAACATGCTTTAATTATTTTTCAGATATTTATGTCCAGCAGGCATCTGGTTAATATACTGTTGCATCATTTTCCTAATTTATACCATCCACTGTTTTTTTTTAATTTATGAAAATCATCTATTAAATTATGTATTAAATATAGATAATGGATACCAAAAATGACATGAGAAATTATCAATTAAAAATCAGTTTAACAAGCCGGGCGTGGTGGCGCACGCCTTTAATCCTAGCACTCGGGAGGCAGAGGTAGGAGGATTGCCATGAGTTCGAGGCCACCCTGAGACTACATAGATGATTCCAGGTCAGCCTGGACCAGAGTGAGACCCTACCTCGAAAAACAAAACAAACAAACAAACAAAAAAAAATCAGTTTAACAAAAGACAGGCTTATTCATTCCTTTGAAATATATCCATAATAATTTAAATATACAAATCATATTCCCAAACCCAAAAGAATCCTTCTAAATAAATGAAAGACATAAATTTAGGATCCAAATCATTTTAAGAGCATTTACAGCACATATACAACTGTTAAAGCATCTTAAAACTTGAAGGGTGGTGCAGTCATGCCACAATTTATAATGTAAGTACTGACACTTTCATATTATACGTTTTAGTTTTATTAGATAATGGATCTATAAGTGTTGAAACAAAAGTTGGAATTCTAGATATTGTATTCTCTTCAAAACTCCAGTTTTGCTCATGTGTCTAAAGGTCCTTCAGAAGAGTCAAATATTTGGTAAACCAAGACACATAGGACCAAATTTTGGTGAAAGTGCTTTTTCTTTGATCCTGTAACTATATATCTTAGAGATTCTTAAGATGACTTTCAGTATAATGTAAATAACTTTTAAAAACATTTATTTATTTATTTATTTATTTATTTATTTATTTATTTATTTATTTATTTATTTATTATTTAGAGAGACAGAGACAGATAGAGAGAGAATGGGCCCACCAGGGCTTCCAGCCACTGCAAATGACTCCAGAAGCATGCATGCACCACTTTGTGCATCTAGCTTACATGAGTACTGGGGAATGGGACCTGCTGTACTTTAACAAATCTAATTTTTGTGAAGGGTTAAAACAGAGGCAGGCTAAATCTAAACTACTGTTAATTATAAACACCCATATTAATACACAATTATACAAACAGTACTCTAATGTGAGCTGAATAGAAAGCTTTATCTTTAGAATTCTGTGCATTTTGCAAGAATTAGATTTAATTAGCAGTAATATGATATAGGCCTGAATGTTGTGGCAGCCTTAAAACAACATGCTCAAAATATAGTGTTATTAAACAAAATTCTTTTAAAAGGTCTTAACTGAAAATCATAAATCAACCTTCATAAAATTTACTTTATATCATGTCATTTTCACCAGCAAATTGAGTTTTTAAATTTCTTAATTTGGTTGGCCATGGTGGTGCACACCTTTAATCCCAGCATTCAGGAGGTTGAGGTAGGGAGGATCACTGTGAATTAATTAATTAATTAATTAATTAATTAATTAATTTAAATGAGAGAGAGAGAGAGAGAGAGAGACAGACAGACAGACAGGTAAAGAGAGAATGAGCACACCAGGGCCTCCAGCCACTGCAAATAAACTCCAGACACATGTGCGACCTTGTGCATCTGGCTTATGTGGGTATTGGGGAATCGAACCTGGGTCCTTAGGCTTTGCAGGCAAGCACCTTAACTGCTAAGCCATCTCTCCAGCTGGATCACTGTGAATTTAAAGCCAGGCTGGGCTACAGAGAGCACCTGCTTCAAAAACAACAAGGGCTGGAGAGATGGCTTAGCGATTAAGGCACTTGCCTGCAAAGCCGAAGGACCCAGGTTCAACTCTCCAGGACCTATGTAAGCCAGATGGGCACTCCAACCACTGCAAACAAACTCCAGATGCATGTGCTCCCTTGTGCATCTGGCTTATGTGGATTCTGGGGAATCGAACCGAGTTCCATTGGCTTTGCAGGCAAGTGCCTTAACCGCTAAGCCAGCTCTCCAGCCCCGAAATCCACTATTTTATAGCAAGATGGTGGCTCCTTCCCAGCAGCTCTTGAGGGGAATCAGGGACCTCAGAATGCAGCTAATGCTTCTCATCACATGATGCAGTTATTCCTGGACACAGTGGGGCTTATGAGAGGCCTGGATAAATGCTTTTAACGAGCTTTGAACTTAAAAAGTTACAGTGCTACTTCAAGTAGTATAGTATGGCTAGGGAATGCTGTAGGAAGAGTCATTCAGGTCTTGGTTCTTGGCTGATGTGTACTATTTTTTTGGTTGTTTCTGTCAACTGTTGCAGATTAAACAAAGTTTCTAATATAGATCAATGTCTAAGTTATTCATTAAAAATTTTACAATTAGAGGCCGGAGAGATGGCTTAGTGGTTAAGTGCTTGCCTGTGAAGCCCAAGGACCCCAGTTCGAGGCTCGATTCCCCAGAACCCACGAAAGCCAGATGCACAAGGTGTCGTATGCATCTGGAGTTTGTTTGCAGTGTCTGGAGGCCCTGGTGTGCCCATTGTCCCTCTCTTTCTCTGTCTCTCTGCCTCTTTCTCTGTCACTATCAAATAAATAAAAATAAACAAAAATTCAAAATTTTTTACAGTTGTATACAGGGTATGTTTAACAGTTTAAATTTCTCCATATGGAGCTATTAGACAGTAATAATTATTTTAAATTATTAATTGATTAAAAAATGTAATTTCATTCAACCCACACAAATTTAAGTAAAGCAAGATTAAGTATTTATCTTATTCATGGAAAAGAATGCAACTAAGAAATGAAGGGTAAAACTCCGTGATTGTAAAAGTCACTTGCAGCTGTAGCATGTGAACAAGTGGACTGCTCTCTCAGCTCTCGTCTCAGCATACAAAACGGTCTGAAGATATACATGGGGTCCTTGGGCTTCACAAGCATGTGCCTAAACTGCTAAGCCATCTCTCCAGTCCTGATTGTTTCCTATCCACACCGATTATTTTGTTTCTTTTAAGATTTTCTCAAAATAAACGCCAGCAAAGCCGCTTGTAAAAACATGCTGTGAGAACTGCCAGGAGGCCTACAAATTGAGAGCCAGGTGATAGTTCCTTGGAATCAAGCTCTTGAGAATCTGAAGGCCATTCTGTCTTTGTAAACTAATATAATGCAGTCCATTATCTTCAAAAGTTCAGCACCAACCATTGCAGTAGAAGACAGATAACAAGGACCCTCCCCTTTTAAAGTCCTAGAATAACCAAGATTCCCAAGGAAAAAATATTTTAGTTGGCAGACATTATTTTATCTTCATTTGCTTCTCATACCACTCAGCCAGCTGCTTGCTCGTCCTGGGGTCTGGGACTCAGTGATGCCACTGGACACCCCAGGCTGCCAAGCCTGCTGTCTGCTGTCACCACTGACCTGCAGCGCCTCCACCTCCCGCAGGTGCCACTTCAGTGCCCCATCCATTGTTTTTAACATCCTTTTAGAGAAATGTAAAATGAATTTAATATGGAGTGATTGTACTTTTTGATATATACAAGTACCCATTTAAGTCTTATACATTATAACAATTTGTTAATACATAGCATGGCATTGTTTATATTTCTGGTTTTTCCTATATTATTTAATTTAAAATGTACGTTTCATATTCTTGTTAAAAGATGTTAAGGAAAAAATTCTGTATACCTAGCTATTTTTTCCATTTGTGTATCTTCTTAAACACCTAGGTCCTGAAAGCAAACACCTTGAAAATAACCAGAAAGTTAGAATAGCCCCAGACATCATGTCCTTAAATTAACTGTAGTGCATGGTTGGAAAGATAGCTGGCTGTTGGTTACTGTTGGCTCTGGAATAAGACAGAATGGAGCTGAGAGGTTGCTGTATGAGGAATGATGTTTTCTATGGCTGCTTTGAGAATTATGTATAAAATTGAACATTTATTAATCAGAAATACAGCTCTTCAGCAAGTGGAAATCGTAGACATTAATGCTTGGTGGCCTTATTTGTTACTTAGTATTTGCAGCACCACCTAGTGGATGCTGTGTGGTCACCTTGTCAATGGAGTTAGACGTAAATGTCAACTCTGGTCAAGAACAGTACAGACTGAGATCATCATTTCTACCACTACTGAAATTAGAGAAAGTTCCTCATGGAAT
Source organism: Orientallactaga sibirica (assembly GCA_036365145.1). Taxonomy (NCBI): domain Eukaryota; kingdom Metazoa; phylum Chordata; class Mammalia; order Rodentia; family Dipodidae; genus Orientallactaga; species Orientallactaga sibirica. The sequence continues at coordinate 10,401,932 of JAEOAD010000048.1, read as the reverse complement.
ATCAACTATAGAATTCCCCATTCTCATTTTCATCCAACTTCTTTCATATAAATACTTTTGAAGAAGAATCAATTCCTTACAGCTTCCCTCTGTTCAACACAGACATGCACTTGAATCACTGCCATATCCATAGCATACTGTCTTTAACCGAGACACAAGAGACACCTTGTTGGATGCTGTACTACTCACTGCAGGGTTACTGAGGATGTGTTTTTGTTTAAGGGCACATCTTTGATAGCCTTTTTTGGTGACATACATGTTTTGTTTTTTTTTTTGGCTGAATATAGAAAACAACATATCTGTAATAGTTTAATGGCTAAAAAGGTGTGTTACTCTTTTTGTTGCCATGACAATACTTGACAAAAGGAACTTAAAGGAAAATTACATTTTGGCTCACACTTTGAGGGGCTGCAGTCCATTATGGCAGGGAAGGCATGACAACCGGCACACGAAGCAGCTGGTGGCATTGTGTCAGCAGTCAGGAGGCAGAGAGAAAATGCTGAAGCACTGTTTTTTTTTTTTTGTGTGGTTTTATTAAAAATGTTTTTATAGCCGGGCATGGTGGTGTATGCCTTTAATCCTAGCACTTGGGAGGCAGAGGTAGGAGGACTGCTTTAAGTTCAAGGCCACCCTAAGACTACATAGTACATTCCAGGTCAGCCTGAGCTAGAGTGAAGCCCTACCTCGGAAAAAAAAAAAAAGTTTTTATAGAGCTGGGTGTGTGGTGGTAGGAGGATTACCATGAGTTCGAAGCCACCTTGAGACTGCATAATTAATTCCAGGTCAGCCTGGGCTGGAGCGAAATCCTACCTTGAAGAAAAACAAAAGTCCTCCCCCAAAGATTGACTGAAGCATCAACTACCACACACTGAATACTAATCACCCCACTGTGGAGAACCCTCAAGGAAAGAGGATCTGAAGGAGAAGGGGGTATAAGACTGTAACCTTTGTAAAATAAATAATAATAAACAAAACATATTTGAAGACAAAAAAGTAGTTAATACATGTTATCAATACATACAGTCACCAAATGTATCAAGAAAATCAAGTACTTTATATGATTTTTGAGCATTGTTGGCACTATTTATATAGAAGAAACAATGAAAACTTAGGAAATGGGGTTGACTGACTTTGAGATAGCCAACATAGTCCTTATTTTCTTTTACCCTTGTTCTGTATGATCTTCTCCTCTTCAGTGTGATAGTCTTTTTTTTTTTTTTTTTTTCTTGGTAGGGTCTCACTGTGGCCCAAGCTGACCTGGAATTCACTATGTAGTCTCAGGCTGGCCTCAAACTCAAGGCAGTCCTCCTACCTCTGCCACCTGAGTGCTGGGATCAAAGGCATGCACCATTATGCCTGGCCCACTGTGTTAGTTCTTAAAAAGTTGTTTATACTATATCCATGGAAGGATCTTGTTCTATCACTTTCTCTGTTGAAAAAGGAAAGTACATGTATTTCAAATGAACCATTACTGTTAATATAGCCTTTATTTCTGATGACTTTATGGATTTCACTATTTAGCTATTTTTGTTTTTATGTAGATGGTTGTGAAAACTTTCATGGACATGGACCAGGATTCCGAAGAAGAAAAGGAGCTTTACCTAAACCTAGCTTTACACCTTGCTTCAGATTTTTTCCTCAAGCACCCTGATAAGGATGTTCGATTACTTGTAGCTTGCTGCCTTGCCGACATTTTCAGGATTTATGCTCCTGAGGCACCGTACACATCTCCTGATAAACTAAAGGCGAGTACTAGTTTAAAGAACTGCCAAGTTTGCTAACATGAAGTTAAATATTTCTTTGTGTTCTTTCATGTGAAGTAGAGCAGTCTTTCTGAAAAACCTTTTATTTATTTATTTAATTTATTTATTTATTATTTATCTATTTCCAAGATTGGGTCTCATTCTAGCCCAGGCTCACTTGGAACTCACTTTGTAGTCCCAGGCTGGCCTTGAACTTGCTGTGATCCTCCTACTTCTGCTTCCCACGTGCTGGGATTAAAGGCATATGCCACCATGCCTACCTAACTTTTGTTTTTAAAGAGGGTGATAGCTCACTTGGTAAATGCTTGTGTTGTAAGAATGAGGACTTGAACTTAATTACTAGCTCTAAAGCCAGACAGGGCGTCTGGTGTTTATAATTTCAGAGCTAGGGAGGCAGAGACAGGTGGAGCCTTGGTGGTGGTGGGGGTGTTCATTGGTCAGCCAGTCTAGCTTACTTGCTGAGTTCTAGTCAAAAGCGGTGAATGAACGCTGAGGAAATGGCTTAGCATTTAAGTGAAGCCTAAGGACCCTGGTTCGATTCCCCAAGACCCACGTAAGCCAGATGCACAAGGGGACCCATGTGTTTGGAGTTCATTTGCAGTGGCTAGATGCCCTGGCATGCCCATTCTCTTTCTCTGTCTGCCTTTTCCTCTATCTCTCTAATAAATAAAAAAAAATAAATAAAATATTTTTTAAAAAACTGAATGAAATGTCTCAATAATTAAAGATGCTTGCTTGTAAAGTTGCTGGCACAGATTCAATTCCTTAATACCCACGTAAGTTATGCATGCATCTGGAGTTTGTTCCAACAGCAAAAGGTCCTGACATGCCCATTCCTCCCCTCCCCTAAAATATTTTTTCATGGTAGGGTCTTGCTCTAGCCCAGGTTGATCTGGAATTCACTATGTAGGTCTCAGGCTGGCCTCGAATTCATGGCAATCCTCCTACTTCTACCTCCTGAGTGCTGGGATTAAAGGTGTGCACCACCAGGCCTGGCTCTTTTCCCTTTTGAAAATACAGACTGAAGATCATGTTATTTAAAAGATAGTACCTGCTACAAACCTGAATTAGAGCTATAGAAGAGATAACAAATTATTGATGATATGACAAGTCAGTTCATAGATAATTGTGGAACTTATGGGCTAAGGAATGACTTTCCTTAGGAAGATTATTAATCCAATATGGGAACAAGTAGTGGACAAATTGCTTATTTCATTTAGCAAATTTTCTGTAAGAAAAACAAAAACCCCAAACTCTGATGTGGGTATTGGACCAATGAAATTGTTTCTTAATAATTGGAATGAAGAACTTGCTCACTTGATCAAGTCTGCCAAAATGCAAGCATGGAATGTTCCTAACTTGGTTGAAGGGCAGAATTGGTCATTTTAAAGTTGAATCAAATTGTAAGATGTGTGAATGGCTAGAGACTTAAAAGAGGCCCTGGCACACCAGTTCTCTATCTGCCTCTTTATTTCTCTCAAATAAATAAAAAAAAAGTTTTTAAAAAGTAGATAATATGAACTGGTTATATAGGTATGTTTCCACTGAATCTGTTGAGTTCTCTTTGTGAACCTTTTTGGAGATATTGAAGTCCATAAGGAATGATTGCCTTTGTTTGGTATAGGCTATGGCGTTTGCTCACAGATATTTGCTTGACATTCTAATGAAAAGGAAATATAAAGACTGCTGCTACATTTACCTCTCTGTGGCTTTCACCGTTTGTATGATCAGTGACCAAAGTAATGAAAAGTCATCCTAACCAAAACATTTAAAAATTATCTATCCTGATCAATCTTTTAAGTTTTTATTTATTTAATTTGTTTTGGTTTTTCGAGATAGGCTGTCACTGTAGCCCAGGCTGACCTGGAAATCACTATGTAGTCTCAGAGTGGCCTCAAACTCACAGTGATCCTCCTACCTCTGCCTCCTGAGTGCTTGGATTAAAGGCATGTGCCACCACGCCTGGCTCTTAAGTAATATTTTTATATATTTGTTTATTTGCAAGGAGAGAGGTGGGGAAGGTAAGTGGTGGATGAGAATATTGTTGTGCCGGGCCTCTTGTTGCTACAAACAAACTCAGGTGCATGTTCCACTTTGTGTGTCTGGCTTTATGTGGGCACTGGGGAATCTAACCCAGGCCATTAGGGCTTGCAAGCAGGCACCATTAATTGCTGAACCATCTTTCCAACCCTAATAAATCTTTTTATTTTATTTTTTATTTATTTGAGAAAGGGGGGAGGGAGGGAGGGAGAATATGAATATGGGGATACCAGGGCCTCCAGCTGCTGGAAACAAACCCCAGACGTATGCACCACTTTGTGCATCTGTATTGCCTGGACCTGGGAATTCAACTTGAGTTCTTTTGGTTTTGCAGGCAAGTACCTTAACCTGCTAAACCATATCTCCAGTACTTGATTTTATTTTAAATGCCCTTTTTAGGTTTTGCAGACAGTGCTTAAAAGTCAATATATGTATTTTAAATATTTTATTTGAGAGAGAGTGAGAGATAGAGGGAATGGGTGACCCAGGCCTTTAGCCACTGTAGACAAACTCCTATTGCCACAGGCATGTTGGGATTAGAGGCCCGTGCACCACTTTATGTCTCGTTTAACATAGGTACTGGGGATTGAATTCAGGTCGGCAGCTTTGCAAGCACCTTTAACCACTGAGCCATCCCCCTAGCACTGATCCTCTGTTCTCAGTTGGTTATTATCATGGGCAAACCTTCTTGTAACATGGCTTATTGGAGAAGGTAAAAGTCAGTTTACTGATGTCTTTTCAAAGGCTTCATTTATGGTGATCATATTTTACATAGTACTACCACCAAAGCAACTATTTGTAAAAAGCATACTTTTTATTGACAATTTCCATAATTGTAGAGAATAACCCATAGTAATTCTCTCCCCCCCACTTTCCCTTTGAAACTCCACTCTCCATCATACCTCCCCCCTCTCAAAAGTCTCTCTTTTATTTTGATGTCATCATCTTTTCCTCCTATTATGATGGTCTTATGTAGGTAATGTCAGGCATTGTGAGGTCATGGATATTCAGGCCATTTTGTGTCTGGAGGAGCATGTTGTAAGGAGTCCTATTCTTTGGCTCTTTTTTTTTTTTTTTTTTTTTTTTTTTTTTTTTGGTTTTTCAAGGTGGGGTCTTACTCTAGCCCAGGCTGACCTGGAATTCACTATGTAGTCTGAGTGTGGCCTCGAATTCATGGCAATCCTCCTACCTCTGCCTCCCAAGTGCTGGGATTAAAGCGTGCACCGCCACGCCCGGCTCTTTCTTTCCTGTGCCTTGGAAGATGTGATAGAGATATTTCAGTGCTGAGCACTCCTCTTTGACTTCTCAGCACTATGATGCCTTCTGAGCCATCTCAAGGTCACTGCCATCTGAAAAGAGAAGCTTCTCTAACCAAAACTGAGAGTAGCATTAATATATGGGTATGAATATTAAGAGAAGTACTTACTGGGCAGTTTGGTGAGCATAATGTATGCATTTTTAGCCAGACACCAGCAGATGTTACACCCCTAAGGCTCTTGACTACCTTTGTTGTAGGTTTTCAGTATCAGGGATGTATTCCGTCCCATGGAGCAGGCCACCAGTCCAATTAGAGAGCAGTTGGTTTCCCCCATAACAGACATGCCACTGTTGCATTTTTGGCTCATTTGGCCTGGGTGGCCAAATGTAAGGCTTGCAGTGTCCACTGTTGAGTATCTTCACTGGTGTTTTCTGTCTCTCCCATTGAACTGCATGCAGCATAGTGTTTTCCAGCTTTCTGTCAGCTGGTCCACATGGAGGAGGCTTTAAGCTCAGCTCCAGCAGGATTTCTCAGTGACCTTGCAGCCCAACTATGTGAAGTCTTCAGCAATAGGGTCTTACTATCCCTGGTTGGAAACCAAGAGCCTGAGGAATGGCCTGTAATGTTTTGGGGTATCAGTGACCTCTTTGACCAACAACTCACTGGAAAGTATCCCTCCCTGGCACTGAAAATTTTCTAGTAACAATCTATGGCTTCTGGGTGTTCCATGGTCCAAAAAAGTAGGTTTTCACATGACTTATTTATATCCTGTTAGATTTTTTTTTTCAAGGTAGTGTCTCACTCTAACCCACATTGACCTGCAATTTCTATAGTCTCAGGGTGGCTTTGAACTCACAGCGATCCTCCTACTTCTGCCTCTTGAGTGCTGGGATAAAGGCATGCGCCACCATGCTTGTCTCCTCTTAGATGTTAATTAGCCCTCCCTCCACCTTTCCTTTACTCAGTCTCTTTCCCCTGACCTCACTTAGGCTTTTTCACCCCAGTTAATCTATTCTTCTACTTATATATATACAATACCATCTTATTAAGTCTCCCCTCCCTGCCTTTCTATTCCCTTTATATCTCCTTTCTAGCTTACTGGCCTCTGCTACTGAGTTTTATTCCTGCTTACATAGAATCCCAATCATTTGTAGCTAGGATCCACATATGAGAGAGAATTTGTGACGTTTGGATTTCTGGGCTTGGGTTACACCACTAAGTATAATCCTTTCTAGATCCATCCATTTTTCTGCAAATTTAGTAATTTCTATCTTTCTTTCTTTTTTTTTTTTTTCTTTCTTTCTTTCTTTCTTTCTTTCTTTCTTTCTTTCTTTCTTTCTCTCTCTCTCTTTCTTTTTTTTCTTTTTCTTTTTCTCTCTCTTTCTTCCTTCCTTTCTTTCTTCCTTTCCTTTCCCTTTCCCTTCCTTTCCCTTCCTCTCCCTTCCTTCCCCTTCCCCTTCTCCTTCTTTCCTTTCCTTTTCCTTTTCCTTTTCCTTTTCCTTTTCCTTTTCCTTTTCCTTTTCCTTTTCCTTTCCTGCTGGGTAGAACTCCATTGTATAAATGTACCACATCTTCATTACCCACTCATCAGTTGAGGGACATCTAGGCTGGTTCCACTTCCTAGCTATTGTGAATAGAGTGGCAATAAACATGGTCAAGCAAGTATCTCTAAGGTAGTGAGGTGAGTCCTTAGGATATATGCCTAGGAATGCTATAGCTGGGTCATATGGTAGATCTATATTTAGCTGTCTCAGGAACCTCCACACTGATTTCCACAATGGCTGGACCAGATTGCATTCCCACCAACAGTGTAGAAGGGTTCCTCTTTTCCGCATCCTCACCAGCATTTATGTTCATTTGTTTTCATGATGGTAACCAATCTGACAGGAGTGAGATGGAATCTCAATGTAGTTTTAATCTGCATTTCCCTGATGGCTAGGGATGTAGAACTTTTTTTAGATGTTTATATGCCATCTGTATTTCTTCTTTTGAGAGTTCTATTTAGTTCAATAGCCCATTTTTTAATTGGATTATTTAGTTTCTTATTATTTAGTTTTTTGAGTTCTTTGTATATTTTGGATATTTATCCTCTGTCAGATGTGTAGCTGGCAAAGATTTTCTCCCATTCTGTAGGTTGCCCCTTTGCTCTGTTCAAAGTGTCCTTACCTGTACAAAAGCTTTGTAATTTCACGAGATCCTAGTGGTTGATCCATGGTTTTATTTCCTGAGCAATTGGGGTTATATTCAGAAAGTCTTTGCCAAGACTAGTATGTTGAAGGGTTTCTCCTGCTTTTTCCTTTTGCAGTTTCAGAGTTTCAGGTCTGATATTAAGGTCTTTGATCCATTTGGACTTAATTCTTGTGCATGGAGAGATAAGGATCTATTTTCATCCTTCTACAGATACATAACCAGTTTTCACAGCACCATTTGCTGTAGAGGCTGTCTTTTCTCCAATTATTGGCATTTTTGTCAAAGATCAGGTGGCTATAGCTACCTGGACTTACATCAGGGCCTCTATTCTGTTCCATTGATTTACATGTCTGTTTTTGTGCCAGTACCATGCTGTTTTTGTTACTATGGCTCTGTAATATAGGTTAAAATCAGGTATGGGGATACTACCAGCCTTATTTTTGTTGCTCAAAATTGTTTTAGATGTTCAAGATTTTTTTTTTTTAATTTCCAAATGAATTTGAATTTTTGGATTGTTGTTTCTATTTCCATGAAGAATGCCATTGGAATTGTTTTATTTTGTTGTTGTTGTTTTGTTTTTGTAGGGTCTTATTGTAGCTCAGGCTGACCTGGAATTCACTGTGTTGTTTCAGAGTGACCTTGAACTCATGGCAATCCCCGCCTACCTCAGCCTCCTGAGTGCTGGGATTAAAGGAGTGCACCACCATGCCTGGTTTGCCATTGGAATTCTAATGGGGATTATATTAAATGTGTAGATTGCTTTGGGCAAGATTGCCATTTTCACAATATTGATTCTTCCAATCCAAGAACAAGGGATGCCTTTCCATTTCCTAGTGCCTTCTACAATGTTTTGCTTGAGTGTTTTAAAGTTTTCATTTTAGAGATCCTTCACTTCCTTGGTTAGGTTTATTCTAAGGTACTTTTTTTTTTGTTTTTGATGCAATTGTGAATAGGAGTGATTCTCTGATTTCATCCTCTGTGTGTTGTTAGTATACAGGAAGGCTACTGATTTCTGTGTGTTTATTTTGTATCTTGCTTCATAGCTATAAGTGTTTATCAGCTCTAATAGTTTGCTGGTAGAGTCTTTAGGGTTCTTTATAGAATTGTAACATCTGCAAATAATGATAGCTTGATCTCTTCCTTTCCAATTTGTATCCCTTTTATGAGTGTCTCTTGCCTTATTGCTGTGGCTAAGACTTCCAGTACTATATTAAATAAAAGTGGGGACAGTGGACCCCTTTGTCTTATTCCTGATATTAGTGGAAAAACTTCAACTTTTTCTCCATTTAGTATTATGTTGGTTGTAGGTTTGTCATAAACAGCCTTTATTATTTTGAGATATGTTCCTTCTATTTGCAGTTTCTGTAGGATTTTTAAAAATTTTTATTTTTTATTTATTTATTTGAGAGAGAGAGAGAGAGATACAGAAATAGGCAGGTAGAGAGAGAATGGGCATGCAAGGGCCTCCAGCCACTGCAAATGAACTCCAGATGCATGCGCCCCCTTGTGCATCTGGCTTAGGTGGGACCTAGAGAGTTGAGCCTTGAACCAGAGTCCTTAGGCTTCACAGGCAAGCGTTTAACCACTAAACCATCTCTCCAGCCCTTATGTAGGGTTTTTATCATGTAGGGATGTTGGATTTTGTCAAATGTTTTTTCTGTAGCTAATGAGATGATCATGTGATTTGTGTCCTTCAGTCTATTTATATAATGCATTAGATTTATTGATTTGCATATGTTGAATCATCCCTGCATCTCTGGGGTAAAGCCTACTTGGTTGGGGTAGATGATCTTTCTGATATATTCTTGTATTCTCTTTGCTAATGTTTTGTTGCAAATTTTTGCATCTATGTTCATGAGCGAGATTGGTCTGTAATTTCCTTTTTTTGTTCTATCTTTGTCACATTTTGGTGTCAAGGTGATGCTGGCTTTGTAGAAGTTTGGTAGGATTCCTTCCTTTTCTATTTTATGGAAAAGTTTGAGAAGCATTGGTGTTAGTTCTTCCATGAAGGTCTAATAAAATTCACTACTGAATCCATGTGGGCCTGGACTTTTTTAGTTGGGAGATTTTTTTTATAACTGCTTGGGTTTTCATACTTGTTATAGATCTATTTAAGTGGTTAATCCCGTCTTGATTTTTTATTTTTTTTGTTTATTTTTATTTACTTATTTATTAGAAAGTGACAGAGAGAGAATGGGTACACCAGGGCCTCCAGCCACTGCAAACAAACTCCAGATACATTTGCCACCTTGTGCATCTGGCTTACTTATGTACTGGGGAATTAAGCCTTGAACCTGGTCCTTAAGCTTCACAGGCAAGCACTCAACTGCTAAGCCATCTCTCCAGCCCCCTCATCTTGATTTAATTTTGGTAGGTCATCAGGGAAATTGGGCTGGAGGCATGGCTTAGCGATTAAAGTGTTTTCCTGCAAAGCCAAGGACACAGTTTCAATTCGCCAGGACCTACATTAGCCAGATGCACAAGGGGGTTTACAGGGGAGGTTGTTGGCAGTGGCTAGAGGCCCTTGCGCACTTATTCTTTCTCCTCTTTCTCTGTCAAATAAAATAAATCAGGGAAATCATCTGTTTCTTTTAGATTTTCAAACTTAGTGAAATATATGTTCTTATAGTATGTCTCTATGAATTTTTGAATTTCTCTGATATCTGTTGTAATGGTGCCCTTTTTCATCTCTGATTTTATTAATTTGTGTCTCTTCTCTCTTTTTTGTCAGATTTGCTAAAGGTTTATCAATCTTGCTTATCCTTTCAAAGAACCAGCCTTTTGTTTCATTGATTCTTTGAATTTTTTTGTTTCTATTTTATTAATTTCTACCCTAATTTTTATTATTTCTTCCTGTCACCTGATTTTTGGTTTGCCTTGTTCTTCTTTTTCCAAGGCCTTAAGGTGAAACATTAAGTTGTTTACTTGTGACCTTTCTAATTTCTTAAGATAGGCACTTAAAGCTATAAATTTCCCTCTTAGGACTGCCTTTTTTGTGTCTCAGAGGTTTTGGTAAGTTGTGTTCTGATTATTATTTGATTATATGAATTTTTTTGATTTCCTTCTTGATTTCTTCATTGACCCATTCATCATTTAGTAGTGTATTGTTTAGTTTCCATGATTTTGTGTATGCTCTGTACCTTTTCTTGCTATTGATTTTAGTTTGACCCCACTGTGATCAGCTAGAGTGTAAGAAATTATTTCAAATTTCCTGTATTTGTTAAGATTTGCTTTGTGTCCTAATGTTTGGTCTATTTTGGAGAATGTTCCATGTGGTGCTGAAAAGAATGTATTTTGCAGCATTTAGATGATATGTCACGTAGATATCTGTTTGGTCCATTTGTTCTATGACCTCATTTAATCCAGATGGATCTCTGTTTAGTTTTTGCTGGGATGACCTGTCAATTGGTGAGAGTGGGGTGTTTAAGTCACCAACTGCAACTGTGTTTGGTGTTTTCTGTGACCTTAGTTCTAATAGCGTTTGTTTGATGAAATTGGGAACCACCATGTTAGGTGCATACATGTTTAGGATTGTGATGTCCTCCTGTTGGAGTGTTCCTTTAATCAATATAAAGTGACTTTTCTTATCTTTCCTAACTAATGTTGGTTTGAAGTCTACTCTGTGAGATGTTAGTATAGCAACCCTTGCTTGTTTTCTAGGCCCATTTGCTTGAAACACCGTTTTCCAACCTTTTACCCTAAAATAGTGTCCATCCTTTGTAGAAAGGTGAGTTTCTTGGAGGCAACAAATTGAAGGATCCTGCTTTTTTAACCCATTGTGCAAACCTGTGTCTTTTTTGTTGGAGCATTGAGGTCGTTGATATTAAGAGTTATTATTGAAAGGTGTGTATTTATTTTTCTTGTTTTGTAGTTCTTCTGGTTACGTTTGCTCTCTAGTATTTGAGTATGGTTTATTTTTTCCAGGTTCCTTATATGTGTTCTTTTCTTTCTCTTTAGCATGGAGGATCCTTTCAGGTATTTTCTATAGAGCTGGTTTATCTTCAGATATTCCTTTAGCCTGTTTTTGTTGTGGAATGTCCACATTTCTCTGTATATTTGAATGGATAGTTTTGCAGGATAAAGTAAACTTGGTTGACAGTTGCTATCTTTTAGAACTTGGTATATATCATTACAACCCCTTCTGGCTTTTAAAGTTTGTGTTGAATAATCTGCTGTGATCCTGATGGTTCTTGCCTTTGTATGTGACTTGATTTTTCTCTTAAACTGCTTTCAATATATTTTCTTTGGTTTATGTGTTTGGTAGTTTAATTATAATATGACAAGGAGAGTTTTGTTTTTTTTTTCCAGGTTTTGTTGTTTGGTGTTCCAAAGGCCTCCTGTATCTCCATTGGCATTTCTTTCCCAATTTGGGGGAAGTTTTCTTCTGATTTTGTTGAAAATGCCTACTATGCCTTTGGAGTGAAATTCTTCTCCTTCTACTATACCTTGAATTTATATGTTTGATCTTTTCATAGTGTCCTGAATATCTTGAAGTTCCCATTCATACCTCCCTGTTAGTTTGACTTTCTCTTTGTTAGACTGTATTGAATATATTAGATCTGCCACCCAGTCTTTTAGTTTAGATAGTCTGTTTTCTCCTTCATCCAGTTCACTGGTAAGTTTTTTATTTGACTTACTGTGTTTTTCATTGCTAGTATTTTTGACTGGTTTTTCTTTATTATTTGTATTTCCTTATTCATGTCTTGTATTAACCTCCTTATTTAGTTAAATTGGTTTCCTGTGTCTTCTTTGATTCCTTTCATTTCTAAATATTTTTTTTTATTTTTTATTTTTAGAGAGATACACAGAGAGAGAGAGAGAGAGAGACAGAGAGAGAGAGAGAGAGAGAGAGAGAGAGAGAGACAGAGAGAGGGTAGAGGGAGACAGATAGAGATGGGCGCACCAGCAGTCTCTCAGCTGCTGTGAACGAAATCCAGATGTGTGTGCTCCCTTGTGGTCAAGTGCGGCATTGCGCCCTTGCATCACTTTGCATCTGGCTAAACGTGGGACCTGGAGATTGGAACCTCTGTTTCCTTTCATTTCTTTGAGCATATTTATAATAATTTTTTGAACTCTTTTCAGGCATTTCCTGTAAATCAGTCTGACTGGAGGTCATTTCTGAAGGAATTATACTTTTTGGTGGATTTATATTGTCTTGATTTTTTGTGTTTCTTGTATTATAATATAGAGATTTTTGCATCTTGGATTAATTTAATGCTTGGATTTTCTAATTATCTGCAGTATTATTAGATGTATCAATCCATCTGACATTTTATAACTACAGGGTAGGAGCTTAAGGTGCTAGGTATGGCTCTTAAGACTCTCAGAGTAACCACAAAAGTGACCCTACGTATTGGGTTTGCCTGCTTTGTGAGTATTCTAGTAGGCTGAGTGGAACAAAATACAGGCAAATTCTAAAATTTAACTAAACAATATACACATTCAATGAAAACCAGCACAGAGCATTTATGCAAGAGTGAGCATTATGACAAACAGATCCTCTAACAAAGTCACAGTCCCTAAGGATGTGTGTTTCCCCACACTCTTAATCCTGTTAATCGGTAGGCTGAGATTTTTTGTCTCTAGAGGGTTCCAAGGTCAGCTTGTGACCGAGTGACACCCTGCCCCATGAACGACAGAAGAGACAAAGGCACTATAAATCAGGAAGCAACAAATGACAAACCCAAAATATAACTAATTTAAGAATGGCAAATCTGACCATTCATCATATTTAACACATAATTTAATCTGATACAAAAGGTGCAATTAGCACTTTTGATTCAAGCCTATATAACAGGCTTATTTGGCAAGTACTGACCTGGCGTAATCCCAGTTACCTAAGGAGATGGGTTTGATCTCGGCTGTGCTGCATGGCCATTTGGGTCCCTCTTTTTGCTGTGCTGTATGCTCAGGTAGGCTGGCTGGGTCGGTGGGTCATTGCTCTGATCACCTGCACTGGGTGCTGTGTAGGTGAGTTCCCTTCTCTATGTCTCTGGTGCTTTCTGGTCCTTGCACTGGTGGTGTGTGGGGGTGAGGGGGAAGGCTGTGGATGGTGGCTGAAGTTCTCCCAGTGGTCCTTCTGATCTTCTTCCTCATGAGCTGTCCCACTGGTCCCTGCCTTCCTCCCCTTTATGTTTCTTGCATTTGTGAGGAGGCTGGTGTCAGTGGAGCATTCCCTCACCTGGCTTTTCTTGCAGTTCAGGCCGAGCCTGGCAACTGCACCTGCACAAACCTGGTGCTGCTGTTGCTGGAGCCACTTCTGCCTGTTTTGTGGGCTGTAGATATTCTGAATCTCTCCTACTTCGGTGCTGTGGTTGATAATTTCTTACATACCTTCACTTTTTAGTGGAAGAGTATATTTTTATTTTTTTATTTTGCTTTTTTCTCCCCTAGGCTGCTTTGGCACCGCCATCTTAATTGGAAGCTTATTTTTTTGTTTGTCAGTCTATTTATATAATGCATTAGATTTATTGATTTGCATATGTTGAATCATCCCTGCATCTCTGGGGTAAAGCCTACTTGGTTGGGGTAGATGATCTTTCTGATATATTCTTGTATTCTCTTTGCTAATGTTTTGTTGCAAATTTTTGCATCTATGTTCATGAGGAGATTGGTCTGTAATTTCCTTTTTTGTTCTATCTTTGTCACATTTTGGTGTCAAGGTGATGCTGGCTTTGTAGAAGTTTGGTAGGATTCCTTCCTTTTCTATTTTATGGAAAAGTTTGAGAAGCATTGGTGTTAGTTCTTCCATGAAGGTCTAATAAAATTCACTACTGAATCCATGTGGGCCTGGACTTTTTTAGTTGGGAGATTTTTTTTATAACTGCTTGGGTTTTCATACTTGTTATAGATCTATTTAAGTGGTTAATGCCGTCTTGATTTTTTATTTTTTTTGTTTATTTTTATTTACCTATTTATTAGAAAGTGACAGAGAGAGAATGGGTACACCAGGGCCTCCAGCCACTGCAAACAAACTCCAGATACATTTGCCACCTTGTGCATCTGGCTTACTTGGGTACTGGGGAATTAAGCCTTGAACCGGGGTCCTTAAGCTTCACAGGCAAACACTCAACTGCTAAGCCATCTCTCCAGCCCCCTCATCTTGATTTAATTTTGGTAGGTCATCAGGGAAATTGGGCTGGAGGCATGGCTTAGCGATTAAAGTGTTTTCCTGCAAAGCCAAGGACACAGTTTCAATTCGCCAGGACCTACATTAGCCAGATGCACAAGGGGGTACACAGGGAGGTTGTTGGCAGTGGCTAGAGGCCCTTGCGCACTTATTCTTTCTCCCTCTTTCTCTGTCAAATAAAATAAATCAGGGAAATCATCTGTTTCTTTTAGATTTTCAAACTTAGTGAAATATATGTTCTTATAGTATGTCTCTATGAATTTTTGAATTTCTCTGATATCTGTTGTAATGGTGCCCTTTTCATCTCTGATTTTATTAATTTGTGTCTCTTCTCTCTTTTTGTCAGATTTGCTAAAGGTTTATCAATCTTGTTTATCCTTTCAAAGAACCAGCCTTTTGTTTCATTGATTCTTTGAATTTTTTTGTTTCTATTTTATTAATTTCTACCCTAATTTTTATTATTTCTTCCTGTCACCTGATTTTTGGTTTGCCTTGTTCTTCTTTTTCCAAGGCCTTAAGGTGAAACATTAAGTTGTTTACTTGTGACCTTTCTAATTTCTTAAGATAGGCACTTAAAGCTATAAATTTCCCTCTTAGGACTGCCTTTTTTGTGTCTCAGAGGTTTTGGTAAGTTGTGTTCTGATTATTATTTGATTATATGAATTTTTTTGATTTCCTTCTTGATTTCTTCATTGACCCATTCATCATTTAGTAGTGTATTGTTTAGTTTCCATGATTTTGTGTATGCTCTGTACCTTTTCTTGCTATTGATTTTAGTTTGACCCCACTGTGATCAGCTAGAGTGTAAGAAATTATTTCAAATTTCCTGTATTTGTTAAGATTTGCTTTGTGTCCTAATGTTTGGTCTATTTTGGAGAATGTTCCATGTGGTGCTGAAAAGAATGTATTTTGCAGCATTTAGATGATATGTCACGTAGATATCTGTTTGGTCCATTTGTTCTATGACCTCATTTAATCCAGATGGATCTCTGTTTAGTTTTTGCTGGGATGACCTGTCAATTGGTGAGAGTGGGGTGTTGAAGTCACCCACTACAACTGTGTTTGGTGTTTTCTGTGACCTTAGTTCTAATAGCGTTTGTTTGATGAAATTGGGAACCACCATGTTAGGTGCATACATGTTTAGGATTGTGATGTCCTCCTGTTGGAGTGTTCCTTTAATCAATATAAAGTGACTTTTCTTATCTTTCCTAACTAATGTTGGTTTGAAGTCTACTCTGTGAGATGTTAGTATAGCAACCCTTGCTTGTTTTCTAGGCCCATTTGCTTGAAACACCGTTTTCCAACCTTTTACCCTAAAATAGTGTCCATCCTTTGTAGAAAGGTGAGTTTCTTGGAGGCAACAAATTGAAGGATCCTGCTTTTTTAACCCATTGTGCAAACCTGTGTCTTTTGGTTGGAGCATTGAGGTCGTTGATATTAAGAGTTATTATTGAAAGGTGTGTATTTATTTTTCTTGTTTTGTAGTTCTTCTGGTTACGTTTGCTCTCTAGTATTTGAGTATGGGTTATTTTTTCCAGGTTCCTTATGTGTGTTCTTTTCATTCTCTTTAGCATGGAGGATCCTTTCAGGTATTTTCTATAGAGCTGGTTTATCTTCAGATATTCCTTTAGCCTGTTTTTGTTGTGGAATGTCCACATTTCTCTGTATATTTGAATGGATAGTTTTGCAGGATAAAGTAAACTTGGTTGACAGTTGCTATCTTTTAGAACTTGGTATATATCATTACAACCCCTTCTGGCTTTTAAAGTTTGTGTTGAATAATCTGCTGTGATCCTGATGGGTCTTGCCTTTGTATGTGACTTGATTTTTCTCTTAAACTGCTTTCAATATATTTTCTTTGGTTTATGTGTTTGGTAGTTTAATTATAATATGACAAGGAGAGTTTTGTTTTTTTTTCCCAGGTTTTGTTGTTTGGTGTTCCAAAGGCCTCCTGTATCTCCATTGGCATTTCTTTCCCAATTTGGGGGAAGTTTTCTTCTGATTTTGTTGAAAATGCCTACTATGCCTTTGGAGTGAAATTCTTCTCCTTCTACTATACCTTGAATTTATATGTTTGATCTTTTCATAGTGTCCTGAATATCTTGAAGTTCCCATTCATACCTCCCTGTTAGTTTGACTTTCTCTTTGTTAGACTGTATTGAATATATTAGATCTGCCACCCAGTCTTTTAGTTTAGAGAGTCTGTTTTCTCCTTCATCCAGTTCACTGGTAAGTTTTTTATTTGACTTACTGTGTTTTTCATTGCTAATATTTTTGACTGGTTTTTCTTTATTATTTGTATTTCCTTATTCATGTCTTGTATTAACCTCCTTATTTAGTTAAATTGGTTTCCTGTGTCTTCTTTGATTCCTTTCATTTCTAAATATTTTTTTTATTTTTTATTTTTAGAGATACACACACACACACACACACACACACACACAGAGAGAGAGAGAGAGAGAGAGAGACAGAGAGACAGAGAGAGACAGAGAGAGACAGAGAGAGGGTAGAGGGAGACAGATAGAGATGGGCGCACCAGCAGTCTCTCAGCTGCTGTGAACGAAATCCAGATGTGTGTGCTCCCTTGTGGTCAAGTGCGGCATTGCGCCCTTGCATCACTTTGCATCTGGCTAAACGTGGGACCTGGAGATTGGAACCTCTGTTTCCTTTCATTTCTTTGAGCATATTTATAATAATTTTTTGAACTCTTTTCAGGCATTTCCTGTAAATCAGTCTGACTGGAGGTCATTTCTGAAGGAATTATACTTTTTGGTGGATTTATATTGTCTTGATTTTTTGTGTTTCTTGTATTATAATTTAGAGATTTTTGCATCTTGGATTAATTTAATGCTTGGATTTTCTAATTATCTGCAGTATTATTAGATGTATCAATCCATCTGACATTTTATAACTACAGGGTAGGAGCTTAAGGTGCTAGGTATGGCTCTTAAGACTCTCAGAGTAACCACAAAAGTGACCCTACGTATTGGGTTTGCCTGCTTTGTGAGTATTCTAGTAGGCTGAGTGGAACAAAATACAGGCAAATTCTAAAATTTAACTAAACAATATACACATTCAATGAAAACCAGCACAGAGCATTTATGCAAGAGTGAGCATTATGACAAACAGATCCTCTAACAAAGTCACAGTCCCTAAGGATGTGTGTTTCCCCACACTCTTAATCCTGTTAATCGGTAGGCTGAGATTTTTTTGTCTCTAGAGGGTTCCAAGGTCAGCTTGTGACCGAGTGACACCCTGCCCCCATGAACGACAGAAGAGACAAAGGCACTATAAATCAGGAAGCAACAAATGACAAACCCAAAATATAACTAATTTAAGAATGGCAAATCTGACCATTCATCATATTTAACACATAATTTAATCTGATACAAAAGGTGCAATTAGCACTTTTGATTCAAGCCTATATAACAGGCTTATTTGGCAAGTACTGACCTGGCGTAATCCCAGTTACCTAAGGAGATGGGTTTGATCTCGGCTGTGCTGCATGGCCATTTGGGTCCCTCTTTTTGCTGTGCTGTATGCTCAGGTAGGCTGGCTGGGTCGGTGGGTCATTGCTCTGATCACCTGCACTGGGTGCTGTGTAGGTGAGTTCCCTTCTCTATGTCTCTGGTGCTTTCTGGTCCTTGCACTGGTGGTGTGTGGGGGGTGAGGGGGAAGGCTGTGGATGGTGGCTGAAGTTCTCCCAGTGGTCCTTCTGATCTTCTTCCTCATGAGCTGTCCCACTGGTCCCTGCCTTCCTCCCCTTTATGTTTCTTGCATTTGTGAGGAGGCTGGTGTCAGTGGAGCATTCCCTCACCTGGCTTTTCTTGCAGTTCAGGCCGAGCCTGGCAACTGCACCTGCACAAACCTGGTGCTGCTGTTGCTGGAGCCACTTCTGCCTGTTTTGTGGGCTGTAGATATTCTGAATCTCTCCTACTTCGGTGCTGTGGTTGATAATTTCTTACATACCTTCACTTTTTAGTGGAAGAGTATATTTTTATTTTTTTATTTTGCTTTTTTCTCCCCTAGGCTGCTTTGGCACCGCCATCTTAATTGGAAGCTTATTTTTTTGTTTGTTTTTTGAGGTAGGGTCTCTCTCTAGCCTAGGCTGATCTAGAATTCATTATGTAGTCTCAGGGAAGCCTTGACCTCATGGCAGTTCTCCTGCCTCACGAGTGTTGGGATTAAAGGTGTGCGCTCCCGCATCTGGCTTGTGTCACCTTTTTGACCTCTTTAACTTGCTGTGAGGTGAAGATTTTCTTTCTGTATTTTCTTTTTAATAGGGCATGGTGGCTTACACCTTTATTATTTTTTATTTTATTGTATTTATTTGAGAGAGAGGGAAAGAGGCTGATAAAGAGGGAGAATGGGCACACTAGAGCCTTCAGCCACTGCAAATGAACTCCAGATGCATGTGCCACCTTGTGCATCTGGTTTATGTGGGTCCTGGAGAATTGAACCTGGGTCTTTAGTTTTGCAGGCAACTGCCTTAACCACTAAGCCATTTCTCCAACCCTCTTTCTCTTTTAAGGACATGTAAATGATGCAATGCTTTCCTATGAAGGATAGTAAGATACATGGTTTTTAGCACAACATTGTAGTAGTGTATAAGTTATATCATGGTCTTCCTGTAAAAGTGTGTCATAAAAATTCCCACCTAATTTTTTTTTTTTTACTGTGGTTGTTCTTCACAATTTATCATCATATAATCACAAAAGTGCTGATTTAGCTAGCCAAAGTAGTTTTATTGATTTATATTTTCATTTAGCATTCATAATCTAAACAAGATTTTGTTTTTTTTAAAGGATATATTTATGTTTATTACAAGGCAATTGAAGGGACTAGAAGACACAAAGAGCCCACAATTCAATAGATATTTTTATTTACTTGAGGTAAGCCATATACTTATAACTTGGGGTGACATTTATGTATTTTTTGTGCTTGTATATATATATATATATATTTACCAATTGAACTATTTGTCTTTTTCTTTTTTACCCCTTCTTTTAGAACATTGCGTGGGTCAAGTCATATAACATATGCTTTGAGTTAGAAGATAGCAATGAAATCTTTACCCAATTATACAGAACATTATTTTCAGTTATAAAGTAAGTTTATTTTCAAAATTAAGCATGTAGCATTTTCTAATTGTAAGAATTTTCAGTTTACAGGTGAATCCACATAAATTGTTTGTTCTGATATTAGCTAAGTGCTATAAGTTAAATATATTTCTTAGATATTTCTAAAATGAATAGAACTTAATTTTGTATATAAGGAATTATTGATTACAGGAGTGAATTACACTGATATTTTTTTGGATTGCATTTTTTTTTGTTTTGTTTTTTCCAGGTAGGGTCTTACTCTAGCTCAGGCTGACCTGGAATTCATAATGTAGTCTCAGGGTGACCTTGAACTCATGCCAATCCTCCTATCTCTGCCTCCTAATGCTGGGATTAAAGGCATGCACCACCATGCCTGGCTTATAGTGACTCTTATCTTTAAAATTATTTACTAGAATTTCAAAACAATTTTACTTTCTGAATTTAAAGCAAAACTGAAATTGCATTTGCTTTGATCACTTTGATTGTGAGAATGGCTAAAGTTAGGGGAAGTACTTTTATTTTTGGTTTCTTGAGGTAGTCTTGCTCTAGCCCAGGCTGCCCTAGAGTTCACTGTGTAGTCTCAGGCAGCCTCAGAGTCATAGTGAGCCTCCTATCTCAGGCTTAGTGGATTAAAGGCGTGTACAGCCATGCGTAGAAGGGGAAAGTAATTTTCAGAATGTAGTTTAAAAATGTATTTTGGCTAGGTGTGGTGGCTCTCACCTTTAATCCCAGCACTTGGGAGGCAGAGGTAGGATTGCTGTGAGTTCGAGGCCACCCTGAGACCACATAGTGAATTCAGGATCAGCCTGGGCCAGAGTAAGACCCTACCTCGAAAAATAAAAAAAACTCAATAAAATAAAAAAAAAATAAAAATGTATTTTGTAAAAATAAAAAGCCGGGTGTGGTGGCGCACACCTTTAATCCCAGCACTTGGGAGGCAGAGGTAGGATTGCTGTGAGTTCGGGGCCACCCTGAGACTACATAGTGAATTCAGGATCAGCCTGGACTAGAGTGAGACCCTACCTCAAAAAACCAAAAATAAGCAAATAAATAAATAAATAAATGTATTTTGGAGGAGCTGGGCGCGGTGGCACATGCCTTTAAATCCCCATACTCTAAAGGCTGAGCTCAGAGGATTGCTATGAGTTGGAGGCCACCTTGAGACTACATAGTGAATTCCAGGTCAGCCTGGGCTACAGTGAAGTCCTACCTCAAAGAAAACAAACAAACAAATGTATTTTGGATGCTACTATAAGATGCATGGGGTCAGGGAGGGGGGGAAGTTCTTTAAATGAGTAATTCAGTTTTCTCTTTTTTTAAATATATAAAGTAGAATGTTTTCTAGGATCTTACTAGATCTTATACATCTTAGATATGTTTTAAATAAAATAAACTATTTTGAATTCCAGCAATGGCCACAATCAGAAAGTTCATATGCATATGGTAGACCTCATGAGCTCTATTATTTGCGAAGGGGATACAGTGTCTCAGGAGCTTTTGGATACAGTTTTAGTAAATCTGGTTCCTGCACATAAGGTAAGTAGAAACATGTACTGGAATGTGTTTGTAGCCTATTTATATCAAAATTCAGAATGTTTGCTTATGTTCTAACTAGAATTTATCCTGCCTTAATCTTAGTTTTATAGAATCTATTGGCCAGCACTAGTATTAGTACACTTATTGTCTAATATGTAAACAAAACTCAGAACTTGATTAGCCAGGAATTAAATGAAGAAAAATAATGGGTCCAGGTAATATAATAAATTATTTGAGGTTAATTAGTTTTATATAAGGTGCATTTCACATAGGGAGTCAATAGCTGCTTAGGTGGTGTTACCTAACTTACTAAGTTGGCACTTGGAACCAGTTATGATATCAGCTGACATACCTGGTAATGTAGCAATAGAAAGGAGTGTAGTGAGTTAGAAGGGACTGTCTACTAATTGAGAAACAAAGGGTGACACAGGTACTTTCCTGAGTGATGTGAATCAAGGTATGTGTATGTGTGTTTTTGTGAATGCATTTGTATTTTTACTTTTGAAAGAAAATGTCAAACTCTTTGATAAACAGTTGTGAATAACCACTCCATGAATTAGAAGGGGTCTAGTTTCAAGAGAAGGGCACAGGAGTCACCAATATAAACATTGCTTGAAATTTTTTCCACTTGTTAATTTTTTTTTTTTTTTTTGGTAGGGTTTGCTCTAGCCCAGGCTGACCTGGAATTCACTATGTAGTCTTAGGATGGCCTTGAACTCATGGTGATCCTCCTACCTCTGCCTCCTTAGTGCTGGGATTAAAAGTATGTGCTGCCACACCAGGATCCTTTGTTAAACTTATGACCTCTCTGGCAAGACATGTCTTAGTTGACAGCTGCATAGCATTAATACAAGTAATCCTCCATTGAAAATGAACTTTTAATCTAAAGTTTAAGAGCTAAAAGAAAATAATCCACAAATGCTGACAACAAGCAGATTTGACAATAGTAAGATTAGACCTCAGAAATTCAGATAATGTATTATTAAATGAAAAACTATACATGCAAATGTGCTTTGAGCACTGACTACCACCATCTTCCCACTCTGTTGTCTGCCCAGCTGACCTCAACTGTGTCTCTTTGGACTCTGAGTGAGTGCTGAAGCTAAAGAGCATATCCATCTTTCTGAGGCACATTTGGTCCAGCCACCTTCTTCGTTTTCAGTGCTCACCTTGTTAGGACCCCTGATGTTGTTTTACTTGAAAGAGCTGTTAAAATCTGGGCTGGTTCTGGCTACTTTCTTTGAGGAAGGCAGCAGGGGAGCCTGGCTTGATGCCTCAAGCTCTCTGCTGTCTGAGTAAGTAGGAGGGCCAGGATCATGAATTCCACCACAGGGTATTTGAGAGAATGGCTGAGCTTCCACTAACAGATAGAGTAGGCTCTCCAAAGGGTTTTCACCTGACCAGATCCCTAGCCCAACCCCTGTGGAGCCCATGCCAGCATCTGTGAGAAAAGCCTTCCCAGGCACAGATTAAGGATCCAGCTTGAGTTTCCATACTCAGCAGCTGACTATGAGAGACGTCCCAGACCTTATCTAACCAGTCATTATATGAAAAAACCCATTTGCTGGGAGGTGTTGCTCTGTGGTAGCTCATATTTACCTAGCATATGTGAGGTTCTCAGTTTGATGCCCAGTGCTGCCAAAACCAGCTAGCATTATACACTAATAGGTATTTCCTGAGTATGCATTATCTTCTTGGTCTACTGCACAGGGACACTTTTACCTGTGAGCAGAGGAGTAGACTCTTCCCACAAGCTCCTTAATTTTTCATTCTCTACTTAATCTGTTTATCTCAGGTTGATAGTTTTCAAGGCTAGTTATATACTTTTTTCTTTTCTTTTTATTTATTTATTTATTTATTTTTATTTTTGGTTTTTCAAGGTAAGGGTCTCATTCTAGTTACTCTGTATTCTCAGGGTGGTCTTGAACTCAAGGTGATCCTCCTACCTCTGCCTCCCGAGTGCTGGGATTAAAGGTGTGCGCCACCACTCTCGGCTCTAGTTATATTCTTTTTTTTTTTTTTTTTAGAGACACAGAGAGAGGGAGAGGAAGACAGATAGAGATGGGCACGCCAGCAGCCTCTCAGCTGCTGCAAATGAAATCCAGATGCGAGCGCTCCCTTGTGGTCAAGTGTGGCATTGCCCTTGTGTCATTTTGCATTTGGCTAAACGTGGGACCTGGAGATTGGAACTGGCGTTCTTAGGTTTAGGAGGCAGGCGCCTTAACCGCTAAGCCATCTCTCCAGCCCTCTAGTTATGTTCTTTTGGGGAGTTCTAATTAGGTAAACAGTATCTTTGTTGTTAATGAATGGTCTTGTTACTGAGTAAAACATTCTAGCAAGGCTAAACAATCATAGATATCACTAAATAAATTAAAGATAGAATATATTTAAGGGAATTAAGGACATAGCCATGTTATCACTTAAAAACCCATAATAAGCCGGGCGTGGTGGTGCACGCCTTTAATCCCAGCACTCGGGAGGCAGAGGTAGGAGGATCCCCGAGAGTTCGAGGCCACCCTGAGACTACATAGTTAATTCCAGGTCAGCCTGGACCAGAGTGAGGCCCTACCTTGCAAAACCAAAAAAAAAAAAAAAAGAAAAAAAGAAAAAAAGAAAAAGAAAAAGAAAAAAAAACCATAATAACTAAGCATGTAAAAAGGGAATTTTTAGGAGAAATGAAAAAATGGTCACCGAAGTTAAAAATCCTTACTGGGTTATATGTAAAAGATAGTTGAAGAACTGGGAGAAAACATGAAAAAGTATTGAAAGGTAGGATCCATTATGTTCAATAGTGAAAATATACAGTTGTGCCAGGCGTGGTGGCGCATGCCTTTAATCCCAGCTCTCAGGAGGCGGAGGTAGGAGGATCATCATATGTTCAAGGCCACCCTGACACTACATGGTGAATTCCAGGTCAACCTTGGCTATAGTGAGACCCTACCTCGAAAAACCTAAAAGAAAGAGAGAAAGAAAGAAAAAGGAGAATATCCAGTTGAGAATAAGAAGTGGCAATGCTTGAATAGGAATTAGAAATAGAATTTCCAGTATTATTGGAAAGCATTTACTTATATATCAGGTAGTAAAGTGTCTTGAGCAGAATAAACAAAAATGTTCATCCTTGTCTAGGCACATGCTGGAGAAAACTAAAACCATCTGTAAAGCACTCAGAACTAACAACCCATAGCCCTACCAAGAAGCACAGGTTGAACTAATGGCTCACTTCTCATTTGTAAGGATAGATGCCAGAAGATAATGGAAGCACATTTTAAATGTTCATACAATAATTCTCGGGCTGGAAAGATGGCTTAGTGAGTGAAGACCTGAGAATGCTTGAGATGGCTTTGAGTTGATTCCCTAGGGCCTATGCAGACAGCTGTATATGGTTATGCATTCCCAATAATCCCAGTTCTGTGGGAAGCAGAGACTAGAGTATCACTGGGGCTCAGGAAAACCACAGCTCTGTGTTCAGAGACTCCTTTGAAGGGAAGATGGGGTTGAGCCATAGAGGAAGGACACCTCTTGTGATCCCTGCTGCCTATAAGGACATCTGTACATACATGTTTGTATACCACACACCCGTACTACACATTTCAAAAAAATCCCAACCTAGAGTTGCATATCCACTTTAAGTCAAATGAAGACATAGTTGCTTGATCATGAAATAACAATTATATGAGTTATTCATAATAAACTAAATTGAAGTTAGCAGTGAGCCATAATATATAGTGGTGAACAAATAATATTATAAATAACTAATACCCTATACAGAAACAATAGCAGTAATAATTACAGTAAGTAACTAAAGGGACATTGACAAAGTAGTATGCCAATGCGTACAAATACTATGTAAGATTGAATTGTTGAGTGAGTGATATGATCCTGGTGCCTAGGAATAATTAGAACTTGTGGTTAGCTGAACTTTAAGTGAAGTCTATTGGTCTTACAATTTAAGGATTTCAAGCAAAGGAAGATTTATTATAGATGTAAATGGCCTGTGTTACCACAGAAGGCAGGTTGTCAGATTGGGTTGAAGATGAACTCAGCTGGTTAAAGTGAATATCAGAAGCAGCTAAAATAGTCCTGGAAAGGCTGGTTTGTAAAAGGCTGGGGAAGGATTTGACAGGCAGAGGCAGTGTGTTAGTATGACATAATAGTTTTTTGAGACAGGGTCTCATGTATTCTAGGCTGACCTCAAATGTGCTGTGTAGCTGAGGATGACTTTGAACTTCTGATTCTGTTGCCTCCATCTTCTGAGTGTTGGAGTTACAGGCTTATGTCACCATGCCTGGTTTTTTTATGCAGTGTTGGGCTTCAACCCAGGCCTTCCTACCCTCTACCAACTGAGCTTCATGCCAGCCCTGATAGTAATTTTTTATGGGTAAAGAAAATCTTCATTCAGTAAATTTGTCAGTCCTAAATTGAAAGAATTATGATGGGAAACATTTACAATTTATTGGGTTATTTATTTATTTGAGAATGAATGGGCACAACAGAGCCTCTAGCCACTGCAAAAGAATTCCAGACACATGTGCCACCCGTGTGCATCTGGCTTATGTGGGTCCTTAGGCTTCGCAGGAAAACACCTTAACAGCTAAACCATCTCTCTATTCTCATTAGTGGATCATTTTAACATGCTTCCCAGTGATTATGAAACAAATAGATCAAGGGTTTGTATAAATATTGAGGGCTTTGAAACCCAGAACTCCAAGCACAATTAATCTGACAGAACAACAAATCATGGCAAGTGTCCAATTACATCATAAAAACATCAGAATAAAATATAGAAGTATAGAAAAAGCAATTGGAGAGCAGAAATGAATGAAATAGAGAATGCAGTCATTCTTTTCTTTTCTTTTCTTTCTTTTCTTTTTTCTTTTCTTTTCTTTTCTTTTTTTTTTTTTTTTGGTTTTTCGAGGTAGGGTTTCACTCTGGTCCAGGCTGACCTGGAATTAACTATGTAGTCTCACGGTGGCCTCGAACTCTCAGCGATCCTCCTACCTCTGCCTCCTGAGTGCTGGGATCAAAGGCGTGCGCCACCACACCCAGCTAGTCACATTTCTTTTTATTTTCATTTACATTTATTTATTTTTATTAATTGCAGGCACACACAGAGAAAGAGATAAAGGGCATGCCAGGGCCTCTTGCCACTGCAAATGAACTCCAGATGCATGTGCCACTTTGTGCATATGGCTTTATGTGTGTATTGGGGATTTGAACCTAGGTCATCAGGCTTGCAGTCAAGTTCCTTAAATGCTAAGCCATCTCTAGCCTGACATTTCTTTTTTAAAAAATATTTTTGACAATTTTATATATGTATATAGTGTATTTTGATCATATTCATTTCCCATCACCTCTCTTGTCCTCCCCTCTCGCTGAACCACTTCTTCCCAATAAGTCCTCCTCCCCGTTTCTCCCTAACGGAGTCCTAGCTTTTTTCCCCACTACTCCCCAGCTTTTTTTTTTTTTTTGGTGACCTACTGAGATTAATTAGGATTGTTTACACAAACATGGGTGAGACATTATTGCATGGGCAACTTATCATTGGCTATACAACTGAAGAAAACGTCTCCCCTCTTCAAAACTCGTCAGAGTGCTTAGGGTAAGTGGTAGTTGAGTGCTCAGCGTTTAGGGTAAGAGATCCTTGTAAGTGCTCAGCAATAAATGAGACACCTCTGTCACACCCTCCAAGGCTCAGGAAACTGCTGAGGAGGTGTGGGAAGAATGTTAAGAGCCAAAAGGATGGGGGTGGGGGTGTGCACTGGAATACTGTCTTCTGGAAATGAAAAGGCTATTGTATTTATGACTCCACAGTGGCTGTTGTTACCTACACAAGACCCGCACAATACTGGATCTGGAAACACTTTCTCATGTATGGTGGAAGAGGGCCAAACAAAACAAAACAAAAACAAAAACAAGCCCCCCACTAAAAAAAGACATCAAAATAGAAGAGGCATTAGTTGGAAAGAAGAAAAGGTTCAGTGAGAGAGGGGTGGGGGAATGAAGAAGGGGTCCAGTAACGAGAGGGAATTATGATCAAATTACAAATACGTATATGAATGAAAATTGTCAATTAAAAAGAAAAAATAGGGGCTGGAGAGATGGCTTAGCAGTTAAGCACTTGCCTGTGAAGCCCAAAGACCCCGGTTTGAGGCTCGATTCCCCAGGACCCATGTAAGCCAGATGCACAAGGGGGCTCATGCATCTGAAGTTCGTTTGCAGTGGCTGGAGGCCCTGACACACCCATTCTCTCTCTTTCTCTCAAATAAATAAAATATATATCTTTAAAAACAAGTAAAAATGGCCAGGCATGGTGGTGTATTCCCTTAATGAATTTCAGGTCAGCCTGGCCCAGAGCAAGACCTTACCTCGAAAAACAAAAACAAACAAACAAAGTAAAAATAAAATTAAAGAAAGAAAATGTGTCCTCCTTCTCCCAGTGACCATTCATTAACTGCCAATAACTCATCAGAGAATGTTGCGGACTCATGAGCTCCTCCACCATCCACAATATCCACAATAGAATGTGGACTGGCCCTGTCCCGTACAGCTTTTGTGTAGGTTATATTACAGTCTCTATGGACTCAGGAGTGAAATGGCCTATGTCCAGAAGACGGCATTCCACACTTGTCTCTGTTTTCTCCATCTTACATTCTTTTAAAATTGTAAACGAACTCCAGATGCATATGCCACCTTGTACATGTGGCTTACGTGGGTCCTGGAGAATTGAACCAAGGCCCTTTGGCTTTGTAGGCAAAGGCCTTAACTGCTAAGCCATCTCTCCAGCTCTCCATCTTACATTCTTTTCTCCTACTCTTTCATAGTGTTCATCAAGTCTTGTAGGGGTGTAATGCTGTCCCACTTAGGGGTGAACACTCATCAGTCAGCACTTTGACAAGTTTTGAATCTTCCCAGTAATCACCACCTTCTGCAAAAAGAAGCTTCTCTGACCAAAGCTGAGAGCAGCACTAATCTATGGGCATGACAGGAAGAGCATGTTCATTTAGGCAAACAACTAGTAGTTTCCCTCCTAGGTCTTATGAGTAGGTTTTCAGTAATGGGCATGAATTCCCTTCCATAAAGTGTGCCTCAAATGCAGTCAGAAAGCCACTATGGCACTAGTGTGGTTGTTCAGTTGTATAACAGTAGTTATATTTCTTGACTATCCTAATTGATAATTTGAAAATGTATTAACTAGACAGATAATTTGCAAACACTAAAAGAAAGATAACATTATACAGCTTTAAAATGAAATTGAGTAATTGCAAACTTGAAAAAGATTACAAGATAATTCATGCTTTCAATCCCAGCACCTGGGAAGCTGAGGTAGGAGGATCGCTGTGAGTTTGGGGCCAGCAGAGACTGCATAGTGAAATCTAGGACAGTGGGGACTAGAGTGAGACCCTACCTCAAAAAACAAAACCAAGTAAAGAAGTTAATTCCTCAAGTAATATTTTCTGCTATATCTTTGAAATTAAACAAATTCCTAGTAAAAACTGACTCTCCCAATTTGTTTCCAATATTTTGGATATGCATCAAACAATAAAAAAATTAGTTGGCTTTAAAAACTCTATATAAAACAAACCAAACAAAAGCAGCATCAGTAGTAGTAGTGGAAATCAAATGTTGAAAGCCATCACCAGGAGGCTTCTGTTGGTCATTTATATGGCATGTAGTCTTAATATTCTGAAAATTTGAAGATTATAGGAAAGGGAGGCATATCCCAACTCAGTAAGCAATTTATGTAAGAAATGTAGTATACTCTTCCTACAAAAGTCAAGTAGGAAGTAATACAAAGGAAAAGATAGGCTTTGTGAATATAGCTATATAAATAGTAGACAGCTACCAGAATTGTGTAAAGTATTAATGGGTAATGGCCAGCTTGGCTTTATTTTAGATACATGAGGGTGGATTAACATTAGGAAATGCGCTGAGCGTGGTGGCATACGCCTTTAATCCCAGTTCTTGGGAGGCAGAGGTAGGAGGATCGTCATGAGTTTGAGGCCACCCTGTGACTACATAGTGAGTTCCAGGTCTGCCTAGACTAAAGTGAGACCCTACCTCAAAAAACAAACAAACAAAAAAATAAATTAGGAAATGGAGCACTAGGCTAATAGTCTAAAGTCATAGGCCAGAGATAATGAAGACAATAGATAAAGATTGGGAAAAAAAACTCAGTGTAATTTATGATAAAAGTTCTTACTTGGAAATAAAAAGTAACTTCTTTAAACTAATAAGGATTCATATAATATTAAGTGGTGAAATACTGGAATATTCTCCTTGAAATAGAATCTTGAATATGCTGCTTCTATTTAGGAAAGAGGCAAATATGTCGTCTTAGCTTAGTAGAATGAAAGAAGACAAAAGATAAAGGAATTAGAAAGACAAAAAAAAAAAAAAAAAAGCCTGAAATTATCTGTAGATGATATAATTGCATAGAAAAGTCCAACACTGTGTAGATAAAATAAATGAGAAAATTCTTGAAACTTGGTAGGTATATTAATATGAATCTGTTAGTTCATCTTTAAAGAGTTTTCACTTGTAGCTTTAACAAAAATATAATATATTTCAGAGTGTAAAATAAAATTATGCATGATTTCCACATTGAAAGTTGTCATAGTCAACTGCAAAGCATAGGAGACTTAACATATTGAGGGATTTATTGTTTGGGAAAATGAGACAGTGTCATGATGATTTCAGTTTTCTTTATACTGATTGATAATGCAACCAAAATAGAGCATGCAATTTGACAGATGAAATCTAAAATCCACATGGAAGAGCAAATGTCCAGTAGTAGCCAAGTAACTTTGAAGACCATTTTTTTAAATGTCTTTTGACTATAATCAGGCAATAATGGACGTAGGGTCACATGGAACTTATGAAACGTTTGTAATGGATGCATATTTATTAGAAGCTCAATGTATTAAAATCATTGAGAGATTAATAACTGCAATGGTTTTAAAGTATTTGACTACCCAAACAGAAAAAAAAATTAGATTATTTCATGTCATAAATAAAGTGAGTAAAGGTCTAAATCTAAAATTTTATTTGAGGGCTGGAGAGATGGCTTAGCAGCTAAGGTGCTTCCTTGCAAAGCTTAACGACCTGAGTTTGATTCCCCAGTACCTATGTATGGGCAAATGCACAAAGAGGCTTAAGCACCTGTAGTTTATTTGCAGTGGCTGGAGCCCTGGCATACCTGTTCTCTTTGTCTGTCTCCGCTGTATGTCTGCTTGCAAATAATAAAAAAAATATTTTAAAAAATATAAAATTTGGGCTGGAGAGTGGCTCAGCAATTAAGGTGCTTGCTGTGAAGCCAAAGGATCCAGGTTCAACTCCCCAGTACCCACATAAGCAGATCACAAGGTGGTGGTGCATATGTCTGGAGTTCGTTTACAGTGGCTGGAGGTCCTAGCACACCTGTATCCTCCTCCTCTCTCCATCTCTCTCTCAAATAAATAAAAAATTTTTGAAAAATATATAGAATTTTATTTGATAGTAGAAAAATATCTGTATAGACCTTTATATACCAATGAATTTCTTAAGAATGTAGAGACAAAAGCTGTATAAGAGAAGATTGAGCATTTTATTCATTAAAATTAAAAACTTTTGCTGGAGATATAGCTTGGTGGTAGAGTGCTCTCCTCTCATGTACAAGGCCCAGGGTTCAATCCTAAGCACTTCAGAAAACAAAATTAAAAACTTCTGTATGACTTAAAACACAATAAACATTGAGAACAGACCATTGTAGACCAAGATACATTATGTATATAGTTAACAAACATTTTAAAAATAAGACCACCAAATAGCCTCTTTTAAAAATAAGAGAAGTTTCTAATTTATATAACATGCTTAATGTGCATTAAATGGAGGATGAGTGAAGCAGTTATAGTATACTCTATAGTAATACTAAACAGTAGTTAAAAATGAGTGAAGCAGAGGCTGGGAAGATGACTCATTGTTTAAAGCCTGATGGTCCAGGTTCATTTCCTGAGCTGCCCATGTAAGCTAGATTCAAAAAGTGGCATAGGTGCCTGGTGTTTGTTTGTAGAGTTAGGAAGAGGCAGGATGCCTTGATGTGAGTGTGCATGTACACACACACACACACACACACAATAAAACAGAGTGAAGTGTTAGACAAACATTAAGGCAGTAAATCTAAAACTATGTTAAGTAAAGAACATGAGTTTAAGGAGATGTATGCTCTTTACTTTTATTCTCTGGCATATGCTTAATTCCAAGCAGTGACTTCATTTTAGGTTTCTAGATCATCAATATCTCGTAGAAACACATTTTTTTCTTGGTGTATGTGTGTGTGGGTGTGCATGAACGTGTATGGGTATAGAGACTAGAGGCTAATGTTGGATGTCTTCATCAGTTGCTCTCCACCTTAATTACTGAGAAAACATATTTTACTTGAGTCTGGGGATTCCCCCATTATAACTTGCCTTAGGGCTCCCCTCTCTCTGTTTCCCAAGTGACATGGTTACAGGCAGGCTGCCATGTGGGTGCTGAGAATCTGAACTCTCTTCCTCATGCTTGCATAGTAAGTGCTTTATCCACTGAGCCATCTCCCCAGCTCTAAAAACACCACATGACTACAGAAAAGTCTTTAACCTTGTGAATGGAACTTCTAAAGAGTTTTTTTTGACATTTTCATACATACATGCAGCATTTTGATCATATACATCTCACATTCCTCTTTCTTTCCCTTATCTCCCTCACCCCCTTGATACTGTAGCTCTCCTTCTTTTTGCTACTTCTGGTGGCTTTGGCATGGAAGAGAATGACTCCTTCTCTCCTAGGAAGCATTAAGTGTCACAAGCTCCTTAGGGAGAGGAGTATCTTCATGACCCATTCCCCTGTCCATAACAGAATGCTGACTGGCCCTGTCGTGTGTAGGTCTGGTGCAGTTAGCCAGAGCTGCTGTGAGTTTATGAATGCAGTGGCCTTCTCATGTTGGGACAACAGAGTCCCACAGCAGTCCTCCAGCTCTTATATTCTTTCTATCTCCTCTTCTACCAGGTTCCCTGGGTACTCATCAATCACTTATTTTCAGCACTTTGACCACTTAAGAGTCTCTACATTCACTGCTTCCTACTGCTGGAAAGAAAAGAAAAAAGACATAAAGAGGAAAGAAAGAAGAGAAAGAAAATAAATCCTTTTCTAACCAGGGCTGAGAGTAGAACTAACTTGTGGGTTAGGATAACACATCCTAAAGGAAAACAGTAGTAGGAGCTCCCCTCATACATATTGTTTCTCCAGCCTTGGGCTTGTGACTTACTTTTCAGTACCAGGCCCAAATTCCCTTCTGAGTGAGCCTAAAATCTATAAGGCAATTGTTTACCCTCATGCCACTGTTGTACCAGAGGGCACATCTTTCCTGGTTGGTCCATCATGAGATAGCAGGATTCACTGCTGGGTGATACTGTTGATGATATTTTTCTGTCAGCAGCCTGCTTAGTTATGCATACCAGCCAAGAAGGAAGCTGGGGAGATGGCTCACCAGTTAAGGGCACTTGCTTGCAAAGCCTGCCAACCCAGGTTCAATTCCCTAGTAACCGCAAAAGTGACACATGTGTCTGGAGTTGGTTTGTAATAGCAAGAAGCCCTGGTGTGCCCGTATCTACCCCCCTCAAATAAATAAATTAAAATATTTTTTAAAAAGGAAGATTCAGTCTCTGTTTCATCTTAATTTCTCTGTGTTCTCAAACAACATTTAGTTTTTTTTTTTAAATATTTATTTGCAAAGGAGGGAGAGAGGGAGGAGAGTGGGGAGGGGGAGAAAAAAAGAGACTGGGCATGCCAGAGCTTCTCGCTGTTACAAATGAACTTTGATGCGTGAACCACTTAGTGCATCTAGCTTTATATGGGTACTGGGGAATCGAACCTGGGTCATTAGGCTTTTCAGGCAAATGCCTTAACTGCTGAGCCATTATCTCTCCAGCCCTTGGTTTCTTTTCTGTCTTCCTTTCTTTAAGTTAATTATTTTGCAGAGGGGGAACAGGTAGGTCAGAGCATCCTGCTGCTGCAGATGATCTCCAGACCCATGTATCACCTCTGCATCTGGCTTTATATAGGTACTGGGGACCTGAACTTGGGCCATCAGGTTTTGCAAGTGAGTTCCTTTTAGCTGCTGAGCCATCTCACCAACCTTAAGTGTGGTTTCTTAGCAATAGAGTCTTCACCATTCAGTTCTGTTGGCCATGTACAAGCCACGGCAATGCTTATATTTTGCAGGGGTGGGGCTTTGAGACTTATTTTAACAACAACCCACAAGGAGGTATTTTATATCTGACACTGACATTATTGTTTGATAGCCCATGGCTAATAGCAGCAACATTATCAGTGTAGGATACCTCTGTTCATTCTAATAGATATATAGTAGGTTTTCTTAGGGCTTTTTCATGTATCTCCCCCACTTCCTCATCTCAACCATATATCTGCCCACATCCTTTTTTTTTTAAAAAAAAGGGAATTACAATTTTTATTTATTTGAGAGAGGGAATGAATGAATGAATGAATGAATGAATGAACGAACGAACGAACATGGGTGAGACAGGGCCTCTAGCCAATGCAAATGAACTCAAACGCATGTGCCATCTTGTGCATCTGGCTTACATGGGTACTAGGGAATAGAACCTGGTTCCATAGAGGCTTCTTAGGCAAGTTTTTCTCCATGATGTTGGCCATAGGTTTGTCATAT
The DNA here is from genome assembly GCA_036365145.1 of Orientallactaga sibirica. Taxonomy (NCBI): domain Eukaryota; kingdom Metazoa; phylum Chordata; class Mammalia; order Rodentia; family Dipodidae; genus Orientallactaga; species Orientallactaga sibirica. Next base: position 10,368,211 of record JAEOAD010000048.1, on the reverse strand, counting down.
GAAGCTTACATTATTTTATTTTGAGATATATTACTTCCATCCCTAGGTCCTGTAGAGTTTTTAATCATGAAAGGATGTTGGATTTTGATAAAGGCCTTTTTTGCAACTTTTGAGGTGATCATGTGATTTCTGTCCTTGACTTAATTGTCCAATGAATTTCATTTATTGGTTTCTGAATGGTAAAGCATCTCTGAATCTCTGGAATGAGGCCATCTTGTTTATGGTGAATGAATTTTTTTTTTTAAATGTGAGAGAAAGAGAGAGGAATTAGGGAGAAAATTGGCATGCCAGGGCCTCCAGCCACTGCATTCGAACTCCAGGTGTGCACCCATGTGACCTTGTGTGCTTGTGTCACTTTGTGCATGTGGCTTATGTGGGTCCTGGAGAGTATTGAATATGAGTCCTTAGGCTTCACAGGCAAGCGCCCTAAGCCGTCTCTCTAGCCTGGTGAATGAACTTTTTGATGCACTTTTCAAGTCAATTTTGGTTTTTGCATTTTGTTCAAGGAAACTGGGCTATAGGCTTTTTTCATTGTTGAGAAACAGATTTTAAGATTTTTTTTTGCATCCCTCTCTTTTTTTGTGCTTTATTATTCATTGTTTTTTTTTTTGAGGTAGGGTCTCTAGCTCGGACTGACCTGGAATTTACTCTGTAGTCTCCGGGTGGCCTTGAACTCATGGCGATCCTTCTACCTCTGTTTCCCAAGTGCTGGTAATTTTTCTTTTTTAAAATCTTCATGCTGTGGTGTCCTTTAGTAAATTTCTTTGTCTACAACTTTGCTTTGGAGTCGCAGTCTTTCTCCAGCTGAGGGCTCTAGTTGCTGCCTCCACTACAACCCAATTGATCTTTGGATGTTTACTGCTTTTGCAGCTACCATGTAACATCTGCCTGCATTTTTAGTCAGTTGAACTGATTGGAATTTGAGATGAGGTTTTGAATAACTAAAGATCTCTTCCTTTTAGCTGTAAACACTATTTATAGTTCTGTCACTCATTTATTCTGTAGTAGCTTTAGAAATACAAATATTTTGCTTTTCACAGTTGGAGATAGAAGGCTGGGGTATAGCTCAGGGGTGGAGCCCCATAGGCCTAGTAAATGTGAGGGTCTGAGTTTGATCCCCACCACTGCAAAACATAAACAAATAAAAAACAAAACCACCAAAAACATGGGTTCGATTCCTCAGGACCCACAGAAGCCAGATGTGCAAGGTAGCACATGCACCTGGAGTTTGTTTTCAGAGGCTGAAGACCCTAGCACGCCCATACTCACTCTCTCTCTCTCTCTCAAATAATAAAATGAAATATATTAAAAAAAAAAAAGACGCATAGCTGTATATACATTTATATAGTATAGATGTTGTTTATGTTTTCCAGAATTTAAACAAGCAAGCATATGATTTGGCCAAGGCTTTACTGAAGAGGACAGCACAAGCTATTGAACCATATATTACTAATGTAAGTTTTATAATTGGTTTCTAGAAAGAATATGCTAAAAACTTAAAGCCTCTTATATGAAAAATTTCAGCAAGTACTACACAATTTTTACTTTTTTTTGTTGTTTAACCAGTAAGTAATGTATTTTTCTGTCTTTGCTTAATATTATTTTTGGCTAATATTTTCTGGAAAGCTTGTGCTCATCTTGTTCACTTCTTTCCAGTTTCCTGGAAACTTTGACAACTTTCATTTTGGTTCACAGGACAGATACTGTTTCTTTCTGATGTTAGAGATAAAGTTAGAGACAATTAGATAAAACATTTAGAATTGCCGGGCGTGGTGGCGCACGCCTTTAATCCCAGCACTCAGGGAGGCAGAGGTAGGAGGATCGCCATGAGTTCGAGGCCACCCTGAGACTACATAGTTAATTCCAGGTCAGCCTGGACCAGAGTGAGACCCTACCTTGAAAAACCAAAAAAAAAAAAAAAAAAAAAAATTTAGAACTTTCTGTTATTGAGAGAAGTTCCTTACACATTTTTATACAAGAAAAAGATATGAACTAATATCAAAATCTAGAAACTGAAAGCAATTATGACTGGCAGTTGCAGTTTGGTGAATGTTGCTTATGTATTGCATCTCTCAGAGATATGCCCTGTAGTAAATGTACCTTTTCTGAGTAAGAGGGGCATTTGCAATGACTAGTAACCCTTTTAAGTATCTCCTCAGCTTGGGTTACTTAAGGTGACCATCTTAGATTTCATCTTAGAAGAAATAGTTTTTAGTCATTTGGTTCACTGATAGAAGCTTGTAGTCTGTTTTGTTTTCTCTCTATGACTATTGGGTTTTGTCACTGCAGGTGGCACCATTTGTATCCTATTGTAGGTGAATGATGCCTTGTGAAACACACCTAGAATACAGTGTTCATGGCAGCCTATGTTACTGTTTAAAGCTTCTTGTCTTTCTACTCGCCTTCTGCTTTTGCTCATCATTAAATAAGTAAAGGATGTAAGTCTGCTTGCCTGAGAAAAATGATAGTCTTTTCTAAATTTGTATTTAATTCTTCAGAAATTTATTGGAGGAAATTTTTTTTTTTGTAATTTATGAAAATTTAAAGTCAGGACTTGAAAGATACCTTGAAAAGATAGACTGTGAGAAGTAGCATTCATTATAAAACATTAGTTTGCTAAGTCCCTGCTTTTGTTTTTACCTGATGGTTTCAAAGGATTCTAAGCATGTGATGATTTAGACAAAACTTTCAGAACCTGTATAATCAAATTCTGTAACCTATCTTAATAGCCCCAGGGTTGGCAGGGAACTCCATATGGTCAAATATTAATTACTTGAATTGAGTTTTTCATTACTGGCTTCTTATATAGACCAAGACTTAAGCATTCTGACTACCCCTTGCTTCTAGTGCTTCTAATGAAGATTGCTATGGCCCAGTAGAGTTACTAAGTGAGCTCCTCCTGGTGGTCATTTATTGAAGCTGGTACTGCCAAACCAATGTGTTTTTTGGGGAGCACTGTATTTTGATACCTTTTTCTGGCATAGTAATAAGGAAAAGGTCAAAGACAAAACAAAACAAAACAAAAAAACCCTACAACAGCAGTAACAACAAAAGGACAACAAAAACAACCTGTACCATGCTGATGCCTCTTTTAAGATTGAGGAAAGTAGATATTTGTTTGGTGTAATTAAACAGAGAAAAGTGAATATAATGATAACTTTTAGAACTGAATGATTTAGGTTCATTATACTATTATAATTTGGGTTATGTTTGAAAATACAGTGAAACATAAGGAACAAAAGAAAGGCCCAAGGGATACTTGGAGAAATCCCAGATAAAGCAGTATAAAAATATTTTCCTATTATTTATGTTTTCTATCCATATCTTAACTTTTTTTGTCTATAGAAATAGATGATATCCCTTTACCTTCATAGTCTTATTATACTGTAGAATTTTGAGGTGGAAAGAGGGCAGGGAACTAGCAAAATGGTTTTAGAACACTTTTGGTTACAAGGCATGCCTAATACTGTGTTATTTTTAATATCTTCCTTTCTTCTTTTCCCTTTCTTTGAAGGTGAGTGAGAAAGTCATTGGGAATTGTTTTTTCCCCTCCTCTAAATCCCTTATAAGCCATCTTATTTTGCTGTTTCAATTCTTGTTTTTGTTAATAATTTTTTCAAGTCTTTAAAAAAATCTATTTATATATTTATTTATTTGCGAGAAAGAGAGAGAGAGAGGGAGAGAGAGAATGAGAATGGGCGCGCCAGGGCCTCTAGCCCATGCAAATGAATTCCAGATACATGCACCCCCTTGTCCAGCTGTCTTGCATGGGTCCTGGAGAATCGAACCAAGATCCTTTGGCTTTGTAGGCAGATGCCTTAACTGCTAAGCCATCTCTCCAGCCCCCCCCCTTTTTTTAAGGTGTGCTCACATCACCTTGTGCGTCTGGCTTAAGTGGGATCTGGAGAATTGACCATGGGTCCTTAGGCTTTGCAGGCAAGCACCTTAACTGCTAAGCCATCTCTCCAGTCCTCAATTCTTTATAATTACATGTAAAATCACTTTCTAGTGAACTTACTTTTCTTATAGGATAAAAGTATTACAATGGTAGAAGTCACTCTTATTTTTTTTGGACTTACTAGATGAAGTAGCCATTGCTAATTTATCTTGTTAGGACAGTATTAGCAAATCAAAAGTAAAGTATAAGGTAGTAATAATCCCACACTCTTTTGTTTTTATTTTTGGATTTTTGAGGTAGGGTTTCACTCTAGTCCAGACTGACCTGGAATTCACTATGTAATTTCAGGGTGACCTTGAACTCATGGTGATCCTCCTGAGTGCTAGGATTAAAGGTGTGTGCCACCACACCCGTCTAATCCCACACTCTTTTAAAAAGTATTTTAGGGCTGGGGAGATGGCGTAACAATTAAGGTACTTGTCTACAGAGCCAAAGGACCTAGGTTTGATTCCCCATGTAAGCCAGATGCACAAGGTGGTGAATGTGTCTGGAGTTTGTTTGCAGTGCCTAAAGGCCCTGGCACACTCATTATCTATCTGCCTTTTCTATTTCTCAAATAGATAAATTATTAAGGATATTTTTACTTATTTATTTGCAAGCAGAGAGAGAAAGAGAATGGGTATGCCAGGGCCTCTTGCTACTACAAAGAAACTCCAGATGCATGTGCAAATTTGTGCATTTGTTATTATGTGGGTACTGTGAGATTGAACCCATAGCAGCAGGCTTTGCAAGCAAGTGCCTTTAACTGTGGAGTCATCTCCCCAGCCCTCCACCCTCTTTTTTTAAATTAAATTTTATTTATTTTTTGCAAGCAAAGAGAGAATGGGCACTAGACCACTAGCCAGTGCAAACGAACTCTAGATGCATGTGCCACTTTGTGTATGTGGTTCCATGTGGTTACTGGGGAATCAAAACCGGGCTGTTAGACTTTGCAGATAAGCGCTTTAATTGCTAAGCCATCTCTTCAGTACCCCCCCTCAACTTGTTTTCACCCTTGTGTATATTAGCACATTCAAATTTGTTCTTTATAAATAATTATTTATGCATATAGAAAGACTCTATACATGCGTGTTATAGAGTTTGTTTGTTTGCATATTGAAATCAGTTGTCATTATATTACTCAGGCTGACTAGAAATTACTTGGCTCAAGTAATCTGCTTCAGCCTCCTGAGTCACTGAGAGTATAGACACATGTCCCAATGCCCTGTGCTTAATTTTTTCAAATAGAATTAATTATGATATGACAATCTAGGAAATAGTAAAATACATACTTTTTTTAAAAAAAAGGCAAAACCAGAGTATCAAAAAGAAAATATACATAGTAACAATTCAGAAATTTCCTACACGAATCACATTTTATGACACTTATTATTTTTCAGATAATTTTATTTACAAGTTTTAGGATATAGATAAAATTATTTTTTTTTGCTGAAAAAGTATGTTAGGGACTGGGGAAGATGGCTAAATGATTAAAGGCGCTAGCTTAAAAATGTTGCCAGATCCTTGTTGCTATAGGTAAAATTTGTTTAAAGTGTTTAATCTTAATGAGTCTTGGTTTTTGCCTATATGAATTGAGGTTAATACTTGGAACAGTGGTAGGAAACATTCTTTAATATGAAAGTACTTTTGTAATTAAGTTTCATCATGTAAATGTAAGGTAGAATTCATTGTTGGCTTCTTTTGTTAGGAGGCAAGTATTTCTAAAATTTTTATAGCAAGTAACTTATTTACCCACTTGCAAATAATTTTTTGTTAATGACTTTTAGAAGTAAATAATCAAATCTACATGTAACTCCACTGAATGTTTAATTAGAATGGAGGGCTTGGGTTGTTTCATATTTGTATTAGAATGGCTATTTCATATTTATTCATTTTAGGCACTCTGGTAAAACTTTGTTATACCATGGAGAATAACAGGCTAGGCACTGTCCTTCTGGAGCCTACAGCTGTCTTTTTCCTTTACTGTTTTTCTCTTCTGTGTTCTAATTATTGTTATTATTATTTTTAAAGTTTAGAGAGACTTTATTAAATTAAGGGAAGAAAAGAGAAGGAAAGGGAAGGAAAGAGAAGTCCTCTAGACTTCTTTATGTATCCTTATAGTCCCTCGTCTAGCCTTATATCATATGTATGTTTAATCTAGAGATATGTGTCTTCATATTTAATCTATATATGCACATGATCTATATTTAAATCTAGGTTCTGCTTCTGAGAGAAAATGTGACATTTTTAAGACTGGTTTATTTTGGTTAACACTATGATCTGTAGTTTCTTTGGTTTTCCCATGAATGACATAATTCCACTCTTCATGTCTGAATAAAATTTAGCACGAATATACATGATAATGGGTTATATAATGTGATACTTAGGTGTGTGTATCACTGTGTACTTTTTTTTTTTTTTTTTGGTTTTTCAAGGTAGGGTCTCACTGTAGCTCAGGCTGACCTGGAATTCACTATGTAGTCTCAGGGTGGCCTCGAACTCATGGTGATCCTCCTACCTCTGCCTCCCGAGTGCTGGGATTAAAGGCGTGCGCCACCACGCCCGGCTTTGTGTACTTTTTTTTTTTTTTAAGGTAGGGTCTCATTCTATCCCAGGCTGACCTACCAACTATGCAATCTTTTGAACTCACAGTGATCCTCCTACCTCTCTCTGTCACCTGAATGCTAGGCTTAAAGGCATGAACCACCAACTCCTGGCTGAGTGTGTAGTTTTTATTAATTAATTAATTAATTAATTAATTTTATTTTATTTATTTTTGGAGAGAGACACAGGGGGGGGAGGGAGAGGGAGAGGGAGACAGATAGAGATGGGTGCGCCAGCAGTCTCTCAGCTGCTGTGAACGAAATCCAGATGCGTGCGCCCCCTTGTGGGCAAGTGCAGCATTGCGCTCTTGCGTCACTTTGCATCTGGCTAAACGTGGGACTTGGAGATTGGAACCGCTGGAGATTGGAACCAGTGTTGTTAGGCTTAGGAGGCAGGCGCCTTAACCGCTAAGCCATCTCTCCAGCCCATGAGTGTGTACTTCTGTTGGAATTAGTACATAAAGAATAATATTTGCCCCCATTTCTCCAAGGAAGTATTTTCCAGACTGGTCGAAGGTAGTGATTAGTTGACCACTCTGGTGGCCAGAGTAAGAAAAGATTATTGTTCTTTATTAAGAAAAGGTAGATTGAGGAATTTTATTTTGCTGTTATTTTAAAAAAACACACACACACAGAACAGGTAAAATTGGAGAGTGGAAACAAAAAAGGCACAAAATTTTAACCTAAGCAAGAATTTTACTTCTTGATGTTTTGTAATAACTTTTTCCATATAATTGATGATTAGGAAACAAATAGGGGAAATGGCTCTGTGGGCCTGACTTAGATCCACAGTACCCAATATTCAAGCCTGGGTATGGCTATGCATGCCTGTATCCCAAGAGCAGAGTGTAGTGGACACCAGAGGATAGCTAGTCCTCTCTGATCAGCCAGTCCAGCTGTAAATCAGAGAGCTCCAAGTTCCTTGAGAGACCTGTCTCAAGAAAAGAAGGCAGAAGAGTGACAGAAGTGTGCACCCTGTTGTCCTGTTCACATATGTGCAAAGGGGCTTGTGTATCTGTACACACATATGCATATACCACATAGACACATAGAAACTAATGAATAAAAGAAGGACTAAAATTTGTTCTTTTCTCCCTTTCTTGGCTAGATATCTCTCTTGATTCATAGAGCTAAAAGTCTTGACTTAATAACAAATCAAGAACTAAACAATAACTGGAAAGATAGGTAAAATCTTTGACTCTGTCCTTTGAACATGGATGGCAAAACCCAGTCAAGTCATGTGTTTAATGTTAGAGACAAATGATCAGGGCAGTTTATCTGGTGTACAGTATGCTTAGCTCTATCTCTGTGAAACATTGGAAGCTGTGATTTATTTTTTGGGTTAATTTTATATATTTTTGAAGATTTTTAAGAAGAAAGAGATTTGGTCATTATGCTCTTATCTACCTATTTCAGTAGTGATATGCTGATTGATCTGACTAGAAACTTGCTACCTTTGTTTTAATGTTCTCTTAATTGACTTTTGATTGGTATTGTAAACTTTGTACACATGTATACATTGTTTATCAGAATGTTAAAGGAGGCAAAGGATTCAAAAGAGGTTGTTTTGTGGCAAAAATACAGAACTGCAGCCTTCCTCTGACCTTGGACAGTGCTTTCTCACAGTGAGGGCAATGCTTTACGCTAAGCCCATGGATTCATAAGCTGCTCTGAAAACAGTTTTTAAGACAACCCAGAAATAATGTCTTACAAGCAACTGAAGTCTTGTTTTTAATATTTTATTTTCTATTTATTTATGAGAAAGTGGCAGCAGGCCGGTGGGGGCGAGGGGAATGCATGGGAATGCCAGCGCCTGTAGCCACTGCAAATGACTGCGGACATATACACCACCATGTGCATCTGGCTTACATGGGTTCTAGGGAATCAAACCTGGGTCCTTAAGCTTTGCAGGGAAGCACCTTAGCCATTAAGCTATCTTTCCAGTCCTAATTGAAGTATTTTTAAATCCCATTAAGTTGGCACCAAAATATGAGTGATCTCATTTTGTAGGCATAAGAAAGCTTTGTTTTAGATCCTTTAGTCTCCCATACACTGAAAATAAACTAGATATGATTGCTTGTTTATGGAATTTATCTAGTTAGGTGACTATGTCATTGTACTAGGGTTATTCAGAGAAATATAATTATTAGAAAGTATATGTGTTTATGAGGAAACTTCCTAGAATTGGTTTGTTCTATTATGAAATCTGACAGTCCCCCATAATGGGGCTATCTGCAAATTGGAGCGCCATAGAAACTGATGTTTAGCTCTTAATCCAAGCTCAAAGGCTGGAGAAGCCAGATTGGGACTTCTGGTCAAGTCTTGGTATATAAAGTCTGGAGAACCTGCAGTTCTGATGTCCAAGGGCAGGAAAAGGAAGGTGGTTTAGTGCAGAAAGGAGAAAGTAAATTTGTTTGCCCATATTGAGGCCAATGTTTCCCACTAAGCCTGTGGATTTATAGTCTTCCTAAAATCATCTTTGAAAACAAACCCAGTAGTCCAGGGATTAAAAAAAATATTTTGTTTATTTATTTATGAACAAGAGAATGAGAGAATGGCTGTGCCAGGGCCTCTAGCCATTGTAAACGAATTCCAAATGCATGTACCACCATGTGCATTTGCCTTATGTGAGTACTGGGGAGTCAAACCTGGGTCCTTAGGCTTTGCAGGCAAAAGTCTTAACTGGTAAGCCATTTCTTTAGTCCCCAGGGATTTTTTTTTCCAAGGTAGAGTCTTATTCTAGCTTAGGGTGGCCTTAAACTCACAGCAATCATCCTGCCTCTGCCTCCTGAGTGCTGGGATTAAAGGTGTGCACCACCTTGCCTGGCCCCAGAGATTTTTTTTAATCCCATCAGGTTGACAGCAAAAAGTATCACAGACCAGATACAGTATCGTAATGCGTGTAACAAAATGTACTTTGTAAGCTAAGAGCATTTATTGATATGTTAATTGATGAATCAGTTCAAATTACTTATATCATTGTGTGCAAGATGATTTTCATGTTTTATGATATAGCCTGTAGTGGTTTCTCAGTAGTGTTTTGATATACATGGATTCACTTTGTATAAAATAATAATGAATTTAAATGAATAATTAAGAGTTTAGAAAATTTATTTATAATGTTTTTATTAATGACAGGTTTTCTTCTCAAAAGTTTTTTAATCAGGTTCTGATGCTTGGGAAAACATCAATCAGCGACTTGTCAGAACATGTCTTTGACTTAATTTTGGAACTCTACAATATTGATAGTCATTTGCTGCTCTCTGTTTTGCCCCAGCTTGAGTTTAAATTAAAGGTAACTACTATAAAAGAAATATAATTGTGTCAACTAGATTAGCAGAAAGCATTATTTGTGGTGTCAGTTCATTCTGTCATTTTAACTGAGTGTATTAGATGAGGGAGTGTGTTATCATTTCTTAGTGTCTTTCCTGCTTTTCTGTGTGTCTCCAGTGCTTGGTATGATGCCTAGGAGTAGTACTTGCCTCAAATGATTAACAGAATAGCATTTTACTACACATGGTTTCTAAGTCATTTGTGAGATATGACTTTATATTTTCAAAGCCCAAAGCATTACCATGACCTCTTGATTAGCACAAAAAAACTTATAATTCATAACCCATACTGTTATTTGTTTTATAGTGAAAAGTCTGAAATCTTTTTTCATATTCTCCCCTTCCTTTTCCTTTCTTTTAAAGAGAATATTTATTTTCAAGCAGAGAGAGACACAGGTAGAGTGGATGGATGAATGGTTGGATGGATGGAGAGATTGCGTCAGGGTCTCTAGCCACTGCAAACAGACTCCAGATGCAAACAGACTACAGATGCAGTTGACACTTTGTACATCTGGCTTTATGTGGGTACTGGGGAATCGAACCCAAATTGTTAGGCTTTGCAGGCAAGTGCCTTAATTGCTGAGCTCTCCAGCCCTGAAATCTTTTGGTAGCATGTTTTTATTAGGTTGGCATTAAATTATTCTGTAATTCTGAAAAACTGGGAAAAATAGTTTTTTCTTTCAAATCATTATAGTAAAATTAAATAAAATATATTATAATTATAAATATTTACAAGATTTTAGTATATCACCCAGAAAACTTGTTACATGATTCCCCCCCCCCCCCCGTGTGTGTGTGTGTGTGTGTGTGTGTGTGAAATTTAGTGAGCACTTAATGTAATTTACTATTTGGGTTCATAGACGGGTTCTGTGATTTAGACAGTATGGGAAATCAGCATAGATCGTGTTCTTTATGTCTACTTTATAGTTTGAAAAGTGCTTGTCTTTGTTTCAGAGCAATGATAATGAAGAACGCCTCCAAGTTGTTAAACTATTGGCAAAAATGTTTGGGGCAAAGGATTCAGAGTTGGCTTCCCAGAACAAACCACTCTGGCAGTGCTACTTGGGCAGGTACATAATTGTGGCTTTCTATTTGAAAGTAATATGTGTTTATATATGTGTTACTGTGTCTTAAACCATGACTATTTAAGCTATATGTTCTGAAATCTAAAAAAAAAAAAAAAAAAAATCAGAGCTTATGTATTGAAAATCTGGATGCGTAGGAATGGCCATATTAAACATTTCCATTATACTGCCACTTTATTTTGTCTTCAGTGATTTTTTTTATCTTGTGATTTTTTTTTTTAGGTGGTACATTCTAAAAGCTATCTCATGGCTTTACAACCACAAGATTAAAACTTTATTATTTCAAGGCCAGATATTGTGGCGCACGCCTTTAATCCCAGCACTTGGGAGGCTGAGGTAGGAGAATTGCTGTGAGTTCAAGGCCAGCCTGAGTGAATTCCAGGTGAGCCTGGGCTGAAGTGAGACCTTACCTTGAAAAATAATAAAAGAAAATCAGATTAATTCCAACTGAAAATGTAGCCCTGCCCCCCAAACCCTTGTATTTAATTAGATTATTTGGAGATATTGAAAGAATAAAGATATTAACAAAACGAATGAATAAATGACAAATTTTTCTCTCCCTTTCTGCCCTGCTTTCCTCTTCTACCTTCTTTTTCCACCCTCTCCTATTCCCTCCCTTTTAATCCCCTTCTTCTGCTCCTTTCTGAGGGTCTTTGTATTCTTCTGCCTAAACCTGTCTAGTGCAGAGGTTACAGGCATGTACTATGTACTGCCAAAGCCTAGCTTCTGTATTGCTTAAAGGAAATGATCTGGGTTTCTTACATATTTTAGTGGTCTACAGAACTCCTCAGATTGGTTGTAAATTTTCAGTGTGTCATTTTTCTATAGGAAAGGTTCATTTCATTACTTCTTCTAAAGAAATCCTTGACCTTGAAAATAGTAAAAAACCTCAGATCTTCTGGTTGAAATCTACTTTGACCCAGATAAAGGAAATTTTTATTCACTGGGTTTGCTCTCATAACCAAGAAAGCAGTTAAGTCACTGACAAACAAATAGGATTTAAAACTAAATCTATTTTGTTTGTGTGTTGAAATATTTGCATTGGTATTACTACTATTATTTCTGGTCCTTCCCCTTCCCTTTCCCCTTCCCTCTCCCCAGTAGTAGATCTTATTCTAACCCAGGTTGACCTGGAACTCACTCTGGTTGTCCCAGGCTGGCCTCAAACTCATAACAATCCTCCTACCTCTGCCTCGTAAGTGTGGGCTTAACGGTGTGTGTGACTACGTCTAGCTTCTTTCTGTTTTGATTACTGTCAGTGATTATAATAAATCTGCCACAGACACACAGACACACACACGGAAAGCAAAACATGAAAGCCCATGCCACAAGAGCCCCCTCACATAAGAGATCAGAGAGGATTAAGAGATAGCAAAGGGCTCAGAACTTAAAGAAAGATCAAACATGTGACAAAGCAAAAACGTGCCCAGAAACAAGACAGGGCAGTTCTCTCCAAATAGAAGCCATGCTGGAAGAGAGAGGTTTATCAAAACAACGATCAGAAGAGTCAGGGACCAGAGAGAACCAGGAGAAGGAAGCGAGGGCCAAGAGAGTTTTTCACACACATGATTAGGCAAGAAAGCACTCAGAACAAAGTATATGAGGAAAGCAAGCAGGGAAATGCCCAGGTAAAAAGAAACCCTCCCCTTTCCCAGCCTGGCTTACCAGTGGGGTCCAGGAAGCAAAGATCAAGGAGAGTGGAGAGTTACACACACCCGCCAGGCCCATCTATGGATGGTTGCAGTTACTTTCTGTTACTGGGATAAACACCCAACCAGAAGCAGCTTATGGGAGGAAAAGGTTTATTTTAGACTTAAAGAATCAAGAGGAAACACAATCAATGGAGGAAGAAGCTGGCTCACTTCAGCATCCACAGCAGAGGGAGAAAAACCAACACCAGCCAGGAAACACAAACAGCCAGAGATCAAACTACTCTGAATACACCTTAGGGCTTGACTAGAAGACCTGCCCCAGTGACACTTTCTCCAGCTGGCCGCTAGAGACTTAAGTAGAAAACTTAGCCTTACAATCAAAAATCTCTTAGGCTATGGGGACATGCACTAGCATTCATTCAAACCACGAAATGGATTAAACATCCAATTAGGATGGGCCTCATCATCAGACACAGGTGTGTAAGGAAGAGACCTGACTGGTTGGTAGACTCAAGAGGGTGACTCAGAACCAGGCATGGTGTCACACACCTTTAATCCTAGCATTTGGGCCACAGAGGTAGGAGGATTGCTATGAGTTTGAGGCCAGCCTGAGACTACATAGTGAATTCCAGGTCAGCCTGGACTAGAACGAGACCCTACATTAAAAAAAATTAATTAATTAAAAAAAGAGGTTGACTCAGGAGGGGCCAGTTCACCCAGCTGTGCTAAGTGTGAAGAAGCAGGAAGCTGCTGCTGGGGAGTGGTACTTGCAGCCATCTGGTTCAGATACAAGTTCTAGCCCCTGCCAAGGCAGGCAAAGTGACATTCATGTTCTCCTGCACCTCTGTCTTTGGCTGACTGCCTATCAAAAGTTATCATATTCCTATTCTCCTTCATTACCATTTTGTGCTGGGGATGGAACCAGTGGTCAATACTAGTTCAGCATGTGGAAGGCCCTTGGTTTTATTCCTAGCACCACAAAAACTAATAACTAAAACAACAAAAACCTTCCAAAAATTTGAACAACAGCAAAGCAGACAAACAAAAACTCCACTAAATTTAAGGAGGATGTATGTATGTATGTATATATGTATTTTTTTTTTTTTTTTGAGGTAGGGTCTTGCTCTAGCCCAGGCTGGCTGACCTGGAAGTCACACTTAGGGTGACCTTGGACTCAGGGTGATCCTCCTACCTCTGCCGCCTGAATGTTAGGATTAAAGGCATGTACCACCATGCCTGGTTCGAGTGCCTGAAGACTTTTTCTTCTTTAAATAAATGATGAATTTTCTTTCTTATAGTGTTGAGTAATATACTTAGAAGGCTTTTTTTTTTTTTTTTTTTTTGGTTGTTGTTTTTGGTTTTTTGAGGTAGGATCTCACTCTGGCCCAGACTGACTGGAATTAACTATGTAGTCTCAGGGTGGCCTTGAACTCATGGCGATCCTCCTACCTCTGCCTCCCGAGTGTTAAAGACGTGCGGCACCATGCCTGGCCTTAGAAGGCTTTTGATTTTAGAGTTAAGGCATACAAATTTACTGTATGGAAAACTAATGTGGAAACATAAGAAGACTCTAAAACATAACTATTTTGTATTCTGAGCTGAGGCAATGTACATAGACTTTGAACATCAATGATTGAGACTGTTAGATGTCATGTGCTTACTGATGGAAGAACACAGTGCTATCTATGAAGTAGTTGTGCTAAGAAATTTGAATTCCAACATGATGAAGACTCCAGCCCCACCTACTACTTTGTAAGGTATAGGAGTGAAGGGAGCCTGTTAATTGACATTAGAATATTAAAATTAGGAAAAATGCAAATTGTAGTAAAACAATATTTGCATGTATATCCATACACACTCCATACCCCATACACACTAGTGCCAACAGATGACAAGAAAAATAAATGGATGGAAAATGTAAGAGACTTAAATAGCATATCAACCAGAATTGTAAATAAGATATATCAACTTTAGATACATATAAAATTTCATTTTTGTGTTAGTGGAAATGTAGTAATGATACTGTTTAACTGGATAGAAGTAATTTTTTATTACAATTTAGGGTCATGTGATATAAGCCAACATAGGGTTTAGTAAGAGATTTGGCATTAATAAATATTCTGCATTTAAGTAAAAAGTATTTTGTGAAAAAGTTTTCTCTCAGACATGTTATAAGACTTAATATGACGTTTCTCTGAACTATATGTATATACATGCAAGCACTTAGGAACAGTTATATTTGAAAGTACAATATATATGGGAACAATTTTGTGCATTCCATTTCTTGCATTTAGCCAAATGTGTATTTAAACAGGCTCCGAACAGTTCTTACTCATGGAGATTGCTTTCACTTGCACACAGTAAAAATAGTCTGGCTTCGGGCTGGAGAGATGGCTTAGCGGTTAAGGCGCCTGCCTGCTAAGCTTAAAGAACCCGGTTCCAATCTCCAGGTCCCACATTTAGCCAGAAGCAAAGTGATGCAAGGGCGCAATGCCGCACTTGCCCACAAGGGGGCGCATACACCTGGATTTTGTTCACAGCAGCTGAGAGACTGCTGGCGCACCCATTCTCTGTCTCCTTCTCCATCTCTATCCTCTCTCTGTCTCTCTCCAAAAATAAATAAAATAAAAAAAATTTAGAAAAATAGTCTGGCTTCACTTTGAATGTTGATACAAATGTTTTTTTTTTTTTGATATGATGAATGTGGATTAAACTCATATGTGTTTTGTTGCTTTAAAGGTCACCCTTTTTATATATTTTATCAGGTTTAATGATATCCATGTACCAATCCGCCTGGAATGTGTGAAATTTGCTAGCCATTGTCTCATGAACCATCCTGATTTAGCGAAGGATTTAACAGGTATTATATATTCTTCATAGCAAATATTCCTACTGTTCTTTAGTGAAAAATTAATTAGTTTTATAAGGAAATCTGTTTTTTGGAGGTGGTTATGGAGATGTTGTGTTGTTTATTCATTATTATGGAACTTACTCTCTAGCTAGAATTCTGACAGCATAGTTCTTGTGTAGACTAGAAATATTTATAAATCTAGCTAGAATTCTGACAGCATAGTTCTTGTGTAGACTAGAAGTATTTATAAAGAAAATGTCATCATGAACCATGTTAGTTTCTTAGCTGAAGGATGATACTAGACATTTTCAAACATTTAGTTCTGGTAGTTACTTTTTGTTGTTGGGATGAAGTACCGGACCAAAAGCAGCTGATGGGAGGAAAGTTGTACATGTATGTGTTTGTGTGTGTATATCTGGGCTTACAGTCTCAAGGGAAAGTTCTATAATGACAGTGGAAAGCTTGCCATGAGCAGAGGCAGTAGGTGGAAACAGCAGCAGGAGATTGACCTGAACCCTAGTAAAGGGGAGCTGATTATAACACCCCAAAGGCCACCCCCAACAACATACCTCCTTCACCTCCCAAATTACCATCAGCTAGGAACCAAATGTTCAAAACACATGAATTTATGGAGGACACCTAATTCAAACCACCACATAGGTCTTAATGATAAATAGATTATAAGAATAATGTTCTCTATGTAAGAAATTAGGCAACACTCATTTATTTTTCTGTTTACTAAAATGAAGATAATTTAAAAAATCCTGTATACGCATAAAGCAGTTCACAACTTTTCATTTTTGAAGTAATATTAATATATATTTTTAATTTTTTTTCAAGGTAGGGTCTCTTTCTAGCCCAGGATAACCTGGAATTCACTATGTAGTCTTAGGGTGGTCTTGAATTCACAGTGATCCTCCTACCTCTGTCTCCCTAGTGCTGAGACTAAAGCTGTGAACCACCATGCTGGCATCTTTAATTTTGTTTTTGAGGTAGAGTCTCACTCTAGTCCATGCTGGCCTTGAATTCACAGTGATCTATCTTCCTCAGCCTCCTGAGTGTCAGGATTACGGGTGTGCACCACCAGGCTGGACTATTATGATGTAGTTCAGAAAATACAGATGATAGTACATGAGTGCTGGGGATGCAAACTTGGGTCTTCATGCTTTTTATTCGGCTGGGCCATCCCACCAGCCCTTTTAAAGAATTGTGTGTGTACCATATGCAGGGGTGTGCACATGTGTGGAGGTCTGAGTGGAGTGCGGATGGTGTCCTCCTTTTGCTTATCCACCATATTTCCTTGGGATTGAGTCTCTCACTGAACCTCGGTTGCTCCTCTTGGTCACACCTGCTAGTTCATTTTTCTCCATGTCCCCAGCACAGGTTCCAGGCATGTGTGGTCATGTCTGCTCTTTTCGTGGGATTGGGTTCAGGTCCTCCTGCTTATATAAATCTTTTACCCACTGAACCATCGCCCCAGCACCAGGCTTTTTTCTTCTTCTTCTTCTCCTCCTCCTCCCCCCCCCCTCCCCTCCTTCTTCTTTTTGCATTTTCTATTCTCCTCCCATGCATTCATTTTGTTTATTCTGTGTCTGCAATTATTTTTTTATTTCAGTGCATAATTGGCAAAGAAATCTATAATTAATCAGAATTCCAGCTTCTTCTTCTTCTTCTTTTTTTTTTTTTTTGGTTTTTCGAGGTAGGGTCTCACTCTGGCCCAGGCTGACCTGGAATTCAGTATGTACTCTCAGGCTGACGTTGAACTCACTGTGATCCTCCTACCTCTGCCTCCCGAGTGCTGGGATTAAAGGCATGCACCACCACACCCGGCTCCAGCTTCATTTTTGAGCCATTAAAGTTTAAATGCTTACTCATCTTTAACAGTTTCAGTTATTTGTGTAATTTTCTTTCTTTCTTTTTTCTCTCTCTCCCCTCTCTGTCCTTCCTTCCTCCTCTCTTCTCCTTTTTTCTCTCTCCCTCTCTCCTTCCTCTGTTTCTCTCCTTCTTCCTTTCTCTTTCTCCTCTTCTTCTTCCTTTCGCCTCCTCCTTTTCCCTTCCTTTTTCTTCTCTTCCTTCTCCTTTTTCCCCTGCCCTTGCCTTCGCCTTCTCTTCCCTTCTGTTTTTTCTCTTCTTTTTCTTTTATTCTCTTCTTTTTGGTTTTTTGAGATAGGGTCTCACTTTAGACCAGGCTGACCTGGAATTAACTATGTAGTCTCAGGGTGGCCTCAAACTCGCAGTGATCCTCCTACCTCTGCCTTCCTTATTCTCTGCTTTTGCAGCTGGGTCTCATTTTAGCACAGGCTGGCCTAGAACTAATAACTCCTGTAGTCCAGGCTATTTTTTCCTTCTTAAACCTTCCAAATTTGTAGAACATTTCACACTACTTTTGCTTACAATTGCTTCTTAAATCCTACTACTATTTCCTGAGTTCTTCTGGTAAAGAAAGTCACAAAATATATCCATTTGTAATGTTTTAAATAGTAGCTTGTCATAGTGATGCTTTTAGGTATGCTGTAGCAGTCAGCTTTAGTCTTTGGGGATGAACCTCCAGACACAGTTATGTTGGAAAGGATTTATTGAAGATTACAGGTAGAGGAGAAGTTCCATAATGGCAGAAGTTGTCCCCCCTTTCACAGGTCCATGTACAGAAAGGAAGAAGAGCAACCACCACCAAAAGCAAGAAAGCACACTTCAGGATCCCAGACAGAATTCAGATATTTTGCATATTTTTAGCTGAAAATTCCAAATCCACCCTACTTTGTAGAGCTGTGACACCTCCTCCAGCTAGGCAGCTGGAGATCTAAATGACAAGCTTTATGCGTGGTGGCACATGCCTTTAATCCCAGCACCTGAGAGGCAGAGGTAGGAGGTCACTGTGAGTTCAACACCACCCTGAGAATACATAGTGAATTCCAGGTCAGCCTGGGCTAGAGTGAAACACTACCTCAAAACAAACAAACAAGCCCAAAAACAAGGTTTAATACACTCCTGAATATATTGGGGGATGTCCATTCAAAGTACCACATTCAACCTGTGGTCCCCAATAGATTCATAACCATCTACTTTGTAAATCATATTCAGTCCAACTTCAAAGGTCCCCATAGTCTTATCTGAGCGATTTAAAGATTGTCTGTTAGCTGTGAGTCCTGTAAAATCAAAACAAGTTATATACTTTCAACATATAAAGGCACAGAGAAACATTTTCAAGGAGAGACTGTACGAATGCTAACTCAGTGACCATCAAGCAAATATCAAACTTAAAGTTTACACTTTAACTAAGGAAAATCTTATCTTTCAGAGTATCTTAAAGTGAGGTCACATGACCCTGAGGAAGCTATTAGACATGATGTGATTGTGTCTATAGTTACTGCTGCCAAAAAGGACATTCTTCTGGTCAATGATCACTTACTTAATTTTGTGAGAGAGCGGACGCTGGATAAAAGGGTAAGTAGGAATAAGTAATTACTGGTAGAGTTTTATTTTTAGTACTTGAAGCCTAATATGACTTCATTTGAAAATAGGTTTTTATAAATATTATAAAATGATACTCAATTATCTGAGGCTTGAGCAAAATACATTGTATAACATGAAGGGAAATAAAAGTTTAGAGAACCATATTTGACTGAACTTATATATGTAGAACCATTTTTATATTATCAAAGAAACTGCTAGTGCAGTTCTTGTAGTTGGGACAAAATACTAACTAAAGGCAGCTTATGGGAGGAAGGGTTTATTGTGACTTTCAGTCTGAAGGGAAGTTTCATCATGGCAGGGAAACATAACAGGAGCATCACCTGGTAGAAGTATTTTATCTACTGGGTTTGGAGCTAGTTTATAACATCCCAAAGCCTGCTCCCAGCAACAAAACTCCAGCCAAAGCTCCACCTCCCAGTTGCCACCAGCTGGTGACCAGGTATTCAAAGCCCATGAGGCTATGGCGGCACTTTACATCCAAACTATCATAATTGTGTAAGGGAAATATAAATGACAAAACCAGAAAACTAGATTCATCTTTGCTGAGACAAAAATACCTGACAAAAACAACTTGGGGGCTGGAGGGATGGCTCAGTGACTAAAGCACTTGTCTGCAAAGGCAAAGGACCCAGGTTCAATACCTACGTAAAGCCAGATGCACAAGGTGGCACATGCATCAAGTTGCTCGAGGCCCTGATGTACCCACCTGCCCTCCCTCCCTCCCAAATAAATTTTAAAAATTGAAAAATATTTAAAAATAAAAGCAACTTAGAGAAGGAGGGTTTATTTTTGGCTCACAGCTTGAGAAGATACTGTATCATGGTAGGAACAATATGGCTGGTCACATTGCATCCATATTTAGGACCTAAGAAGAGATGAACACTGGTGTTCAGTTTACTTTCTCCTTTCCACCCTTTTTTATTATTTGTGGGACTCCAGTCCATGGTGTAGTGCTGCCTGTATTCAGGGCTGGTCTTCCCTCCTTAGTTCAACCTCTCTGGAGACTTCTCACAGGCATTCCCAGAAGTTTGTTTCCCAGGTGACTCTCGAGCCAGTCCTCTTGAAGATTTACACTAAGCTAGACTTCACTGAATTGATATAATAGGGCATTCTTACATTATATTGAGAAGTTTCTTTTTTTCTGACTTTTTAAGTGGAGAGTACGTAAGGAGGCCATGATGGGACTTGCTCAGATTTATAAGAAATACTCTTTACAGTCAGCAGCTGGAAAAGATGCTGCCAAACAGATATCGTGGATCAAGGACAAATTATTACACATATATTATCAGAATAGCATTGATGATCGGTGAGTTGTGATCATATGTTGTTTGTTTTTGTAACTTCTTGATTTGTTGTCTTGTGCAGACTAGTTTCTTTATAGCTTGAAATTCCTTCCTCAGCTTTTACTATAGGGTAAATGGATTGAGTGGTTTCTTACTACCAAAGTCACAAATACAGTGGTAATGCATATATAACTTTAGGGATGGGTGCAACCTTTACATTTATTTTCATACTCTGATTTTGAACAGTAATATCTAAAAGAACTATAGATGCTATCATTAAAATTTTGTTTAGAGAAATACTTTAAAGATATCTTTGTTAATATTTTTCAAATAAAATTCAAATGAAAATAAATCTTATGTTATAGAAATTTTAAATTAAAAAAAAAATCTTTCCAAGTTAAAAGCACCTTATAAATATCTGTTAAAGAGACATTATTGCCGGGCATGGTGGCACACGCCTTTAATCCCAGCACTCGGGAGGCAGAGGTAGGAGGATTGCCGAGAGTTCGAGGCCACCCTGAGACTACATAGTGAATTCCAGGTCAGCCTGAGCTAGAGTGAGACCCTCCTCTCCAAAAAAAAAAAAAAAAAAAGACATTATTGACATAAAGGTAAATAGATCTTGTATAGATAGATAGATAGCAGCTATTAGTCCTTAGTAGAGCTGAGGTATTAAACCCAAGATACTATACCTCTTCACAGTTTTAGATGATCTGTTGCTCCCCCATGATTGGTACAGCATAATCATTTGGATACTTAATAGTTGATCACATTCAGAATTTATGGCTGTTAAGGGGACCCAAACTGTGCACTTTAATCATTGAGCCACCTCCCCATCTTTGTAAGAAAGTTATTTTTATAAAGTTGTAGTTTTAAGACCTTTTCAGTACATAGTATTGTATACCAGTGTATAAAGATTTATATTGTTGTTCTTTTCTTCCCTTGGTAGTGCCTCCTCCCTCTGGCCCTGTCAGCGTGTGACAGTGACATGTTGCCCTCTGTGTGGTAGGGAGCAGGGTTCAGCAGAAGCAAGCACCTGCTCCTAGTCTTGTTCTTAGTGCATTTAATCAGATCCTTTTTCCTGAAGAGCACTAGGAGAAGTCAAAAGAATCTTAAAAATTCCTTTGTAGCTTCAACTTCCAGACAGATAACTAAGTCTTATCTTGTATCATCTTGGACATTCAGAAGGATATCTCTTTTCCAGTCAAGAGACCAGGGACTTCTTTAATTGTGTTTTTGTTTTGTTTTGTTTTGTTTTGTTTTGAAAGATGCTTTAGAACTTTATATACTCATGTAGTACATTTCTACAAAGTCAGCATGGGGGCTAGGGAAATGGTTCAGATATTAAAGATGCTTGCTTGCAAAGCCTGCCATTCTGGGTTGAATTCCCCAGTACAGATAATGCCAGATGCACAAAATGGTACATGAGTCTGGAGTTCATTTCCAGCAGCAAGAAGCCTTGGCATGCCTATACTGCCTGCCTGTTTCTTTCCTCCCTCCCTTCTTCCCTTCCTCCCTCTCAAATAAATAAATAAAATATGTACAAATTTGTAAAATGTCACCCTAGTACCTTGTCTTTTCTTTTGTAGGTTACTTGTTGAACGGATTTTTGCTCAGTACATGGTTCCTCACAACTTGGAAACTACAGAACGGATGAAGTGCTTATATTACTTGTATGCCACACTGGATTTAAATGCTGTAAAGTATGTCAAATGTCAAGCTTTCATCTTTTGTAGTATTTGGATTTTTAAAAATGTTTCTCTATTGCTGTTACCTATCAATGTATATATGTGGTATTGGAGGTTAATGATATTGATTGAAAGTACACTGATGAAAAATATTCTGTAAGAAAATTAACTTTAAATGTATGATTCTGATGTTCTGTGACTTAATAATGTCATTAGCATCAATTTCTGATTTATGTCTTTTTTATACACATGTTTGCCTTTGTAGACTCAAATTTCTGCCTGAGAACAGTACACTTATTAGGAAGACTTATTTACTTAGAGCATAAATAATTTCAGTTTAAAGTTTATATGTACCATGATACATGTTTTAGGAAAAGTATACACAGTTTTATCTCATGGCTATCTCTTTTTATGTCTTAGATTTCATTGTATCTTGCCTACTACAAGATCTTACTTAGTCATTTATTCCTTTATTTCTCAAATTCATATTTTATATTGTTAATTCCTACCCCTTACCTTACACATATACTCAGGTTAATCTGTTTTTTTTTTTGTTGTTGTTGTTGTTGTTGTTGAGAGACACAGAGAGAGAAAGGGAGAGGAAGAGAGATAGAGATGGGCGCGCCAGCAGCCTCTCAGCTGCTATGAACGAAATCCAGATGCGTGCGCCCCCTTGTGGTCAAGTGTGGCATTGCGCCCTTGCATCACTGCATCTGGCTAAATGTGGGACCTGGAGATTGGAACCACTGGAGATTGGAACCAGCGTTCTTAGGCTTAGGAGGCAGGCACCCTAACCACTAAGCCATCTCTCCAGCCCAGGTTAATCTATTTTTATACAAAGCCATATGCAGCCACCACAAATTCCTACCTAAAGATATATTTTTCATTTTCCCCCATACATCACTGGCTGTTTATTCCTCTGATTTTTACCACATCTCTCTCATCTTTTGCTTTAAATTATTTATTTATTTGAGAGAGAGAGAGACAGAATAGGCAGGTAGAGAGAGAGAGAGAGAATGAGAATGGGCGCGCCAGGTCCTCCAGCCACCACGAATGAACTCCAGATGTGTGTGCCCCCTTGTCCATCTGGCTTATATGGGTCCTGGGAGTCGAACCTGGTTCCTTTGGCTTGGCAGGCAGGTGCTTAAACCACTAAACAATCTCTCCAGCTCTCATCTTTTGCTTTAAACCTTTTTTTCTTTTTCTTTCCTTCCCTCCTTCCCCCTCCTCCCTCCCTCTCTCCCTCCCTTTTTTTTTTTTTTTTTTTTTTTTTTTCAAGGTAGGGTCTTACTCTGGTCCAGGCTGGCCTGGAATTTTCTATGTAGTCTCAGGGTGTCCTCGAACTCATGGCAGTCCTCCTTCCTCTGCCTCCCAAGTGCTGGGGTTAAAGGCATGCACCACCACACCCGGCTGCTTTAAACTTTTTTAGTTGGAATATTCAGGAAGGATTTTTAGCCCATTTTGTATGTTGTTTTTCAGAGCACTGAATGAAATGTGGAAATGCCAAAATCTCCTCCGACATCAAGTAAAGGATTTGCTTGACTTAATTAAGCAACCAAAAGTAAGTTAAATTTTAAAGAAAAAAAATTACTTTTGGTGTTAAGTTTTATAAAACACATGTATTTTAGGGGCTGTTTACCATTGTTGCTGTTGCTATCACATAACTAATTGCTAAGAAACTTGTTACTTTTTTGGCAGTTTTAAGGGGAGTGCAACTATAAAATAATAGCATATTGAAAGCTTGAAAATAAAATAAAGTTACACTTTATTTTGCTGTGCTGTTCATCTGTCTGTCTATCTTATTATTATTATTATTATTATTATTATTATTATTATTATTATTATTTTGGTTGTTTTCAAGGTAGGGTCTCACTCTAGCTCAGGCTGACCTGAAATTCACTATGTATTCTCATGGTGGCCTCAAACTCACGTAATTCCTCCTATCTCTGCCTCCCAAGTGCTGGGATTAAAAGTGTGCGCCACCACGCCTGGCTTTTTTGTACAATCTTAAGGTTTTGGAACATTTGTATAATCATAGAAATCATACTTTATATAATTTATATATGATTTTAATATT
The DNA here is from genome assembly GCA_036365145.1 of Orientallactaga sibirica. Lineage (NCBI taxonomy): Eukaryota > Metazoa > Chordata > Mammalia > Rodentia > Dipodidae > Orientallactaga > Orientallactaga sibirica. The sequence goes on along the minus strand of JAEOAD010000048.1, from coordinate 10,344,229 downwards.
ATGGTTATATGAAAACATCTGGTTGTAATTCATTGATTACTGGTATTCTTTCAATAAATTTAAATTCCCTAAGTTTCATTTTGGGCATTGGAGTGCTTCTACACATCCTTTTCCCACTTTGAGAATTCTGCATGGTTCACTAGCATCTAAAAAGCAATGGACCTGGTCACTTTAAGGTGCACTCAGGAAATAATGCAGGATTGTCTTTATTTTATTACTAGTCTAAAGCTATCCCTTCACCTCCAACTCCCTGTATCCTTTTGTCACATATACCTCGAGTTTATAGGACAGAAGTCATTACAGCAGTGTTGTTTTATCCAAAGAGATATATTTTCCTAATTTTCTAGGCATGAATCAGTCAGTTGCCTTAAAGATCCATTAGTTAACTGCAGTTGTTTTACTGATTTATATTGTACCTCTTACTAATTTATTCATTTGAGAGAGAGAGAGAGAAGGAGGGAAAGAAAGGGGCAGATAGAGAATGGTTGCACCAGGGCCTCCAGCCACACTGTAAATGAATTCCATTTATGCATCTGTTTTACATGGGTACTGGAGAATCAAACCTGTGTCTGTAGGCTTTGCAGGCCAAGCGCCTTAAGCACTAAGCCATCTCTCCATGGCATCTCACTAATTTTTTAAACCTGGGTGATGTGACAGCTTTAAGAATCAAGACATTTTGTCATTTTGTATGTGTAACTAATGCTTATGTTTCAAAGTATTTTTGTCTTATAGGATCATAGTAACCTTTTTTTAAAATTTATTTATTTATTTATTTATTTATTTATTTATTTATTTATTTGAGAGAGAGAGATACAGAAATAGGCAGGGAGAGAGAGAGAGAGAGAGAGAGAGAGAGAGAGAGAGAGATGGGTGTGCCAGGGCCTCCAGCCACTGCAAATGAACTCCAGATGCATGCACCCCCTTGTGCATCTGACTTACGTGGGTCCTGGAGAATAGAGCCTTGAACCGGGGTCCTTAGGCTTCATAGGTAAGCGTTTAACCACTAAGCCATCTCTCCAGCCCCATAGTAACCTTTTTAATGCGAACATAACTTGACTTTTTTCCCCTGTGATCATTGAGTATCTTGACCCTTTTGGAATGTGTTTGCCTCAATAATAAGGGACTTAAAAGTAATTTAGTGCCAGGCGTGGTGGCATACGCCTTTAATCCCAGCACTTGGGAGGCAGAGGTTGGAGGATCCCTGTGAATTCAAGGCCAGCCTGAGACTACATAGTGAATTCCAGGTCAGCCTGGGCCAGAGTGAAACCCTACCTCGAAAAACCAAAAAAAAAAAAAAAAAAAAAAAAAAAAAAAAAAAAAGTAATTTAGTGATTTCTTGCTGCCACTTCAGTGAGTAAGCATGTGTTCCAGGGAGTGTGATAGCAGCAAACCAATGTACTTCAGTCAGTGCTCTGGGAAAAGGGCCTCTTTTAGTCACCCAGAAGTGTATAATTTTACTGTTCTTCTGGCATACTATGCAAAAGTCATCCTTACAGATAGGAGGCGTTCTTGTCTGCACATATAGTCTTGATTCTACACATTATTGAAGGCATAATGTTAGTAATATGAAGTAGTGGCCGGTCACATATGGAATAAGCATGATGTAGAAGATTGTAAATGTTTGTATTTGAGACTCATACTGTTCCTTTAAATTTTATTTAATTGATAGAAGTGTCTTTATCTTGTCTGGTTATAAAAACCTGTCAGGGTCCCATGGATTTGCACTTGT